>QJPP01000424.1:0-600000 GCA_003996215.1 Jaltomata sinuosa
GGGCCCAGGTTGCTTGTAGACCACCATCGTCACCTCATTTGACCTGGTCTGAGTTTTATGAGGCCTTTATGGCCAAGTTCCTACCTCAGAGTGATTGTGAGCATCGCAGGGAGCAGTTTACTCACCTTACACAGGGATCTACGACTATCTCGAAGTATGAGACCCATTTTCATCAGCTAGCACCGTTCAGAGCTATGATCATTCCTACCGAGGCTGATAGGTTTTGCAGATTTGTATGGGGTTTGAGGCCAGAGAAAAGGCAGCCAGCTGAGATATTGATTACCAGTGGTCGGTCATTCCAGGCTATTGTAGACTATGCACGCACCGTGGAGGACTTACAGCGACATGATCAGGGGTCCAGAGATACGAGGCCTCGACATCAGGGTGTCTATAGTGGTTCCAGATATGGTGGTAGAGGCCCTGGCCAGTGGAGTTGGAGTTATCAGCCACAGCAGTACCAGGGTCAGTCCAGCCGACCGATTTAGGCTTCCCGTCAGACTTTCGGTAGTGCCCAGTTCGAGCAGGGACAGAGCAGCCATCAGGGCTGTGGAGGCCAGTCTTCGAGGGGTACAGTTTCTGGGGCATCAGGTCGTGGTGGTTATGCGGGATCTGCTGGTTCATCTCGACCGAGTAGGCCGTCAGGGGCTTGTTTTACTTGTGGTGTGATTAGTCATTTTGCTAGAGATTGCCCTCAGCAGGGTACAGTTCAGTTGGCCGAGCCTTTACGGGCAGTTCAGCCCCCGGCTAGAGGGGTTGGTCGTCAGGGTAGAGGTGGTGCTCCGCGCGGCAGAGCAGGTGGTAGGGATGGCGGTCGGGCAGGTAGAGGTCGTCGTCAGTTTTACGCGGTCCCTAGAAGACCAGAGGCAGAGGCCTCAGATGCTGTGATTACAGGTACGATTTCTGTGTGCCATCAGTCTGCTATGGCTTTATTTGATCCTGGATCCACTTGTTCATATGTATCTGCCTACTTTGTGAATTGTTTGGGGTTGGCTAGTGAGCCATTATCTGTTCCTATTTCTGTTTCGACCCCAGTAGGAGATTCTTTAGTAGTGGATCGGATTGTGAGATCTTGTATGCTATCTATTTGTGATTCAGAGACTTGGGGTGATTTGATGGTTCTTGATATGCTAGATTTTGATGTGATACTGGGCATGGACTGGTTATCCTCTCACCGTGTGGTTTTGGATTGTTATGCCAAGACCATTACCATAGTTGTGCTCGGTGTATCCCCGGTTGTGTGGCAGGGTTCTGTTAGCCATGCACCATCTGGGATCATCTCTTGTCTTCGAGCTAGGAAGTTGATTTCCCGTAGGTGTTTAGCTTATCTAGCATATGTCCGAGATGTTAGTGCTGACCCTACTTCTCCTGAGTCCATTCCTGTGGTTAGGGACTTCCTCGATGTGTTTCCTACCGACCTGCCAGGCCTTCCACCTGAGAGAGATATTGATTTTTCCATTGAGTTAGAGACGGGTACTAGGCCCATTTCTATTTCTCCTTACCGTATGGCTCCTGCTGAGTTGAGGGAGCTTAAGGAGCAGCTCCAGGATCTGTTAGCTAAGGGGTTTATTAGACCTAGTGTGTCACCTTGGGGTGCTCCTGTTCTCTTCGTGAAGAAGAAGGATGGGTCGATGCGCATGCGTATTGATTATCGGTAGCTGAATAGGGTGACAGTGAAGAATAGGTATCCGATGCCGAGGATTGATGATTTGTTTAACCAGCTTCAGGGTTTAGTCGTGTTTTCGAAGATTGATTTGAGGTTTGGCTACCATCAGTTGAGGATTAGGGCGGAGGACATCCCTAAGACAGCATTCAGGACACGTTATGGCCATTATGAGTTCCTGGTGATGTCTTTTGGGTTGACTAATGCCCCCGCAGCCTTTATGAACTTGATGCACAGGGTTCTTGGCCCGTATTTGGACTCATTTGTGATAGTTTTATAGACGACATCTTAGTATACTCGCGTAGTAGAGATGAGCATGAGCAGCACTTGAGGGTTATACTCCAGACTTTGAGAGATCATCGGCTTTATGCCAAGTTCTCAAAGTGTGAGTTTTGGCTTGAGTCAGTTGCATTCCTAGGGCACGTGGTGTCTAAGGATGGGATTAGGGTTGATCTGGGAAAGATTTCAGCGGTTTGTGAGTGGCCTAGACCTACTACTGTTACTGAGGTTCGCAGCTTGATTGGGTTAGCAGGTTACTACAGACTGTTCGTTGAGAGATTTTCTTCCATAGCAGCACCCTTGACTATGCTGACTAGGAAGGATGTTCCATTTCAGTGGTCGGATCAGTGTGAGGATAGCTTCCAGAGGCTTAAGGCCTTATTGACTTCAGCTCCAGTTTTGACTTTGCCGGTTGAGGGTCAGAGCTTCTTCGTGTATTGTGATGCTTCTGGGGTTGGTCTTGGTTGTGTGTTGATGCAGCAGGGTCGAGTAATAGCATATGCGTCGAGCCAGCTGAAGGTTCACGAGCGCAACTACCCCACTCATGATTTAGAGTTGGCGGCGGTAGTTTTCGCGCTCAAGATCTGGAGGCATTACCTATATGGAGTTCACTGTGAGATTTTCACCGATCACCGTAGTCTTCAATATATCACGAGTCAGTGAGAGTTGAACTCGAGACAGAGGAGATGGGTCGAGTTTCTGAAGGACTATGACTTCACTATTCTGTATCATCCGGGCAAGGCAAACGTGGTAGCGGATGCCTTGAGTCGGAAGGCAGGGAGTATAGGTAGCCTAGCTTCTCTTTTAGTTTCAGAGCGACCATTGGCCTTGGACATCCAATCCTTGGCTAACCATTTGGTTAGTCTTGACTTGTCGGATCCTAGCAGAGTTCTCGCCAGTATTGAGGTTGTTCTACTTTGATTGACCAGATTCAGAGCCGTCAGTTTGAGGATCAGCAGTTGTGTGACCTTCGTGATCGGGTTGTTCAGGGTGAGACCAGCCAGGCTACTCTAGATTCAGATGGGGTTCTGAGGTTTGATAGTCGCCTATGTGTTCCGTGGGTTAGTGATCTGATTTAGTTGATACTTCATGAGGCATATTGCACTAGATACTCCATTCACCCTGGCACAACAAAGATGTATAGAGACTTGAGACAGCTTTACTGGTGGAGTGGTATGAAGCAGGATATAGCGGATTTCGTATCTCGGTGCTTGAACTGTCAGCAGGTTAAGTTCGAGCACATGAGACCTGGTGGTTTGATGCAGCGACTTCCCATTCCTGAGTGGAAGTGGGAAGGGATTACTATGGACTTCATTGTTAGTTTGCCTCGTACTTCTCATGGGTTTGATTCCATATGGGTGGTTGTTGATAGGCTGACTAAGTCAGCACATTTCTTGCCGGTTCAGACTTCTTATCGTGCAGAGAGGTTAGCTCAGATCTACCTTCGTGAGATTGTTCGATTGCATGGGGTCCCAGCTTCTATTATTTCAGACCGCGGCACTCAGTTCACATCTCAGTTCTGGAGGCCTATTCAGCGAGATTTGGGTACAGAGGTTTATCTTAGTACCGCTTTCCACCCTCAGACAGATGGCCAGTCCGAGAGGACCATTCAGGTCCTGGAGGACATGCTTCGGGCCTGTGTTCTTGACTTTGGAGGTTCTTGGGATCAGTTTGTTCCCTTGGCAGAGTTTTCTTATAATAACAGCTTCCATTCGAGTATCGACATGGCACCTTTTGAGGCTTTGTATGGCAGGCGTTGCAGATCACCGGTAGGTTAGTTTGATGGTTTAGTTCTGGGCCACAGAGCACAGATTTGCTTCGAGATTCCTTAGACCGAGTCCGAGTGATTCAGGACAGACTTCGGGCGGCTCAGAGCAGGCAGAAGAGTTATGCTGATCGTAGGCTTCGTGCCTTGGAGTTTAGTGTCGGTGACTTTGTGTTTCTCCGTGTATCGCCCATGAAGGGCGTGATGAGATTTGGTAGGCGGGGAAAGCTTAGCCCCAAGTACATTGGGTCGTTTGAGATTCTTCAGAGGGTCGGTAGTGTTGCCTATCAGCTAGCCTTGCCTCCGATGTTTTTAGCTATACATCCTGTATTTCATGTTTCGATGTTGCGTCGGTATGTCCCATATGAGTCTCATGTGTTGCAGTGGGATTCAGTTCAGTTGGGTGAGGATTTAGACTTTGTTGAGGAGCCGGCACCTATTTTGGCCAGAGATGTCAGGAGATTGAGGTCTCGAGAGATCCCAGTTGTTAAGGTTCAGTGGAGGCACTGTCTAGTCGAGGAGGCTACCTGGGAGACCGAGAGAGATATGCGGGACCAGTATCCGCAACTGTTTGAGCCTTCAGGTACCCCCTTGACCTTGACTTTCGAGGACGAAAGTCCTTTTTAGTAGTGGATGATGTAATGACCCTTCCGGTCATTTCCACATACACATTTTCCTTGAACCGTTAAGGCTTGTCGGGACCGGTATTTCGGCGTCGGGTCCATTTGTTTGATCGTAAGTATCTTTGATAAATTTTTTGAACTTTGGGCCAAATGTCTCAGGGATTTTCTCGCAATATATAAAGAGTTAGAAGTCCCCCGAAATACCAAATCGAAGGTCTACGAGTCTAGTTTCTAACGCAAAACACTTCACGTCCAACTGATCTCTGAGTAAAAAGTTATGACTGTTTTACCGCGGAGTGTCTGGCAGAAAATGGGTTGCGAACCGGGTCGCGAACCGGGTCGGGTTAAACTCGATTTAAGCCTCAACTTCACGTTTTAAAATGCCATTTCAGTTCCAAAACAGTGATAAAACATAAGGAAGGATCCCGAGAGAATTCTTGAGTATAAAAATCGTGCGTTGGTGAATTACGAACCTAAGCTTAAGAATTTTATTAGCATCGCGCGTGTAATTGAAAATATTTTATTTAAAAGTTGAATTTGGTAAAAATTATATTATTATTACCTTTTCAAAATATTTTAAAGGTTTATGAAAAATATTTTTGTTACAATATAAGTGTATATGTATTTATTTTATAAGGTTTTTATACATTGTAATATTTTTACGGAGATGGTAAATTTAGTTATGTTGAAATTTATTATTATAATATAGTAGGTTTTATTCGAAATAATTTTCTAATGGTTATGGTATATTCAAAAATTATATTTATTATACCACAAACTTTTGCAATACCCGAGTATATACTTAACGGGATGAAATTGGTTGCCACCTCCACCGCCACGTGGAAGTGGAGGAGAGAGTACAACAATCTCTCAATAATAAGGGGCTGCCACATGTCAATTTGGAAATTTTAATTAAGGTGTAGTACGCATTTTGGTCAATGCTTAGCAGAATATGTTTGTAATTGCAGTTATCCATTTGCTCATCAATTGGCTACCAACTTTTCTACAAGTTCTTCTACTAACATTTTCACAAGATAAGTTTTTGTACTTTCACATTAACGAAACAAAGGATTTTGATGCAATATTTGATAATCAATTATCTACGTCAAGTTATTCAAGCCCGAGTTCGAGTTTGATTTCGGGTTGGGGATTTTTCGGAGAGGTTCAAGCTTGTCATCGGACGACAGGTAGGTTACGATTTATTTTCCCTAGACTCCGCATATATAGAATAAAATTGTATTAATGGGCATCCTTGGGTTGGTTTATTAGGTTGGTACCACAGACCTTGACCTCTTTATTCATGTCCGCCTACTTTTGTTCCTCCGTTGCTTGTAGTATTTGCCGATATATTTTATTTACCCTTGTGGTCCTGTGAGGCCTTGTTGACTCTGGAACATAGAAGGTGGGATTATGGGAATGTCCGCGAGTCCCGGGCATAGAATTATCCTTCTAGGCTGGTTATGCTTGCTGAGTAGCTGTGGGCCTGTGCAGGGTCGATAGGTTGATTGTGAGCTGCTGGGCAGCTATTGTGTGTGATCATACCATTTCCATGCATATAAAGAGGTTTTATCCATGTTTTACTATGGTTTTGGCTTCGGGCCTACTGGCACTATTTTCTAAACCTTGCATGGCCCGGGGGGCTCATTTTTTATGGAAATAATCTGGAAATGGCTTGATTTAACTTGTGAATATTCCTGGATAAAAGGAAGTAAAATTATGTTTTAAATCACCAGTTTTACGATTAACGCTATATTCGGCAAGGCCGGGGTGCTAGTTGAGTTTTCTTGCTACTTGAGATGATTTTAGCCTCGGTCGGACCGAGCACCTGAGATGACTTTCTACTGTTTAGACCCAGTTATGCCCGGGCACCCTTGGAGGTGTTTTTTTTGAGATATTTTTCTACTAATTTAGTCCTGGACAGGGTCTGGGCATTGCATATTCGAGACTGGGTCTCTACCTTGATACCGAAGTTGCTTCTGGACGACATGTTTTGATACTGAGTTTTAGTATGGGGTCTGGGACCTCCATGGACCTTGCCATCCGGGCCAGGGGCTACGGGCTGTGTGTGCCGGAGGAGGGGTATACGGTTGAGTAGAGGTATATGGGCAGTGTCCTTCCATGGAACCTACCTGCTAGGCCGGATCGTCGCCGGAGGAGGTACATACGGAGATACCATTTCACTTGAGATCTTCATGCATCATATCATTCATTGTTTGAGGCTCCACCCTTGTTTGTTGTTTGTTGATTGTACGCTCCGGTAGTATGGGATGCCGGAGGGTTTGTTTTCACTTGTTTGTGTTCCTCGGTTGTATGGGCGGCCGGGGGACTGTAGGTAGACTTTTGCTATTTACTTACAGAATTGTTCTCTATTATGGATAAGTATGAGATTTGTTACTGCTAGACTGTTAGTTTCTGGATTTTAGATTGGTATGATTAGTTGAGTTTGATTCATGTCTCTTAGCATGCCTATCATTACTCTTTCTCTCCTCTTCTTACACTTGAGGTTACCGGTATACCGTCCATTTCGTAAACTTATTTTGTATACACTGTTGTTGCAAGGACCCCAGGTGCGTTATTTCTTACTTTCACCTGTGCCTATGGTGTGTATATTCTGCTTACTAGCCTCATATGTGGTTCTGTTGATTTCCCTCTGGGCTAGTTCCTGTGTACCTTTCGTTGATTTCCGTGACTGCTTGCTTCTATTCTGTCTATTACTACGCTTTTATCTTATATGTGCCCAGTCGGCCTATGATACCTACTGGGTACCTTATGCTTCGCATTTGGTGCTCACCCCTACCCCCTGCATCTTTGGGTGCAGATCCTAGCGGGGGCCATCGCCGTTAGATCGCTGTGATTCGTGCTTGGAGATCTGTTGGGGACTACTTCAGACTGAGGGTGAGCTCTTGGCGATCGGAGCTTAGCTTTAGTTTATCTTTTTCTTCATGTACTCTATTACCATTCAGAGACATCTGTATATATTGTTTTGGATTATTTGCACTCCATGTATGTAGTTTGGGCTCTATACTATGATACCAGGTCTTGGGGTTTGGTTTAGTTTCCGCATATGTATATATTTATAGTCCTTTTATCTTGCTCTCTTATTTGTTAGATAATAGCCCATTATTAACTGTTCTGGGCTACGGGGATTGGTTCACCTACCGGGGGTTGTAGGTGCCATCATGACCGAGAAATTGGGTCGTGACAAAGGGTGCTCAGAGTGTGGCCGGGTCTAAAATGCTAGTAAATCAATTCTAGTACACTGCCCGGTAGAGACTAGTATCAGTGATAAAATAAAGTCTGGTGCTCTACCCGGTAGAGACTAGTACCAGTAATAAAATCAGTGTGAAATCATCCAAAATCCCCTTTTCGTTCATCAACTGTACCAAAAATGGGCCCCTGGGGCCATGCAATTTTTGGTAAACCATAGGTGGTGGCTCGCAGTCCAAACTGTAGTAAAATATGCAGGGGAAAACCTTTTTCATGGATGATATGCTCGCACACAAATATATATAATTAGCCCAATGGCTCACAACAATTCCTATCAGCCCTGCACAAGCCCAACAACTACTCAGCAGACATAACCAGCCTAAAAGGATAATCTCTATGTCTGGGACGCGCGGACATTCCCCAAATAACCCACCATTTATGTTCCAGAGTCAATACAAGGCCACACAGGACCGCAAGGGTAATATACCATGCTACGCGAATACTACAAACAGCGCATAAAATAAACGGACGAACAAGGCAGACAAGGTCTTGGGTACCAACCTATAACAACCCACCCAAGGATGTTAATTAATGCAGTTATAGCCTATATACGCAGAGTCTAGATAGGGGAAGGCATAACCTACCTGTCGGCCGACGAATAGCTGCGGGGACGGCGTCGTCCAGGCTCGAACTGCTCCACAAAGATCTAATTCGCAAAACTAATATCAAATAGTAATTTATACATCAAAAAAAGACTAACAATACCCATAATGCGATAAGCACAACCGGGTCAAAATCCGGGTCACAACAGGCTAGTGGGCCCCATAACCCAAAACCTGAAACGAAAAACACAGTTGTGTTCCTTACTATCCCGGGAGCGCATGCTCAAAAATTGAGCAAAAATGGACAATAAACGGGGCTCAAAACAGCCCGCCCAAGTCAAAAATTAAAGATGAAAATTTTCAAGAAATAACCAAAAATTGGGCAAGAATGCTTATCAAAAGAACGGAAATTGAGGCCAACACGGGGAATCCTTTAAGGCCACTAGCATGAACAAGCTGGAGTGGCAGAATCTATACAATATTCCAAGCTTGGGTCATTAGCATCAATGGAGGTTTATGCAAAAATGGAGGAAATTGGTTTTGGGAAGAAAGGACCTACCAATAATCGAAGGATCGCGAATTATCGATGAAGAATTGACCTCCCCAAGGCTAGGACAGAAATGGAGGACCTTGGTAGAGAGAATTATCAATTTGGAGTTGGGTAAGTATTAATATAATGAAAGAAAATGAAGGAGACAACAACTTATAGCTGATGGCCGCAAGGAATCGCCATTGGCGCTAAAAGGTTGCCATCGCGGAGGAGGGAGGCCTATCGCCTAGGTGCTATCAGGCCAGAAGGGCGCCATCACGCTGGCCCGCGGGCGAGCGCTGGAGCACTATCGCACTGGCACGTCATCATCAGTGCTGATGGTATGCATAGAGTAGTGCAATCACTCTTCCTGAGTGCCATTGGCGCTGAAGACCCTGCCAGCAACAAAAACCAGCAAAACTCCAAACTCCCCCGAGGCATTTTGGGCATAATCAGAATCCGATATTCAAAACCCAATAGAGCTGTTAGAGTGGAAACGACGTTCCGGACACAATAGAATCAACAAAACTTCCATACGAGGTTGTTTTGGAAGAATGTTGACCCATGTCAACTCTAGCTAACGCTAAACAAACACTCAAAATTAGACCAGCTCACCCGGGACCCGAACTAACCACCTACCTAACCCAAACTTGACATTTCGAAGCTAATGACGCTGATGGAATTTCCATCCGAGGTCGCCTTTTCCGAATGCTGACCCAAGTCAACCAAAATAGCCCAACTGGCCTGAAAATACAGAACGAGAGAGAATTCAAAGCTGAAAAGCTCCCGAATCCTGACTAAAGATCCCTCTAGACCAAAGTCCATGATCCGGAGCTAACAAAAATGTCGGAATTCAATTCCGAGCATGTTAACCAAGAATGTTGACTGAAGTCAACAATTTCAAAAGCTAAAAGCTCCAAAATAAGGAATGGACAAAAAGACCAAGAAAACGGCCTGGGCACCGAACTACCGATCCCAGCAAGGCATAAATGACTTTGGCCGCTACAAGCAAGCTCTAACGTTACAAGAAAGGTGAAAACACGTAAATGACCGGAAGGGTCGTTACATCATCCACTACTAAAATGACTTTCATCCCTGATAGTCAGGAAAAAATGATAGACTAGAGATTAAAAGGATAGCAAAAACATAGCCCACAATACTCTCTCGGACAACCTGGGTAGCCTCCTCGGCCAGATGACACCTAACAGAACCAATGAACGCAACCAAGCTAAAACCCATTACTAGCCAAGCTAGATCAAAACTCTTCTCCGAAACTCCAAAGATTTGCCGACCTAAATTGAACTTCAAGAATCTCAATAGGAAGCACTGTTACAACACCGAAACAAGAGAAGCAAGGCTATACACACACAGAGCTCGAATCTTCGAAACCACAACCAAATTTACCAGAAGAGACATCAACCCACAACTCCAACTTTTGAACCCGCTGATCCACAAATCTCTTTTATCCTGAACAGAACCCTTTAACACCATAACCAGAGGTTGCATACAAGTCGAACACTCAACCACCATTGAGGCATCAACTGAAACACCAGAAATACATAGCCTTCGCTTATTATCTACCACAAATGAAGTCACCCTCTACACTCAAATTCTACCAAAGTCAAGCTAAACTATACTAACTTTTGCCATCCAAGATAATAACCCATAGCAGGTCCTCAAAAACTAGAGTTACCTGACCCGACTGACCATCAAGCAATGGAACAACATTTTTTCCAACACCAAACTCGCTAACTGAGCCCAACTGATCAACCCATCTGAATCTGATTGAAAATACGCACACCAAATTTAGGAAAGGCATATATGAATACCTTGTGTTGATCAAGAAGCTTCCAAACTATAGAATGAACCCAATTGTTGCACCATGCTGAGTATGAGTTAACCGGAAGTGAATGAACCACGACAACCTACCCAACAGACAAAAACCCAGAACCAAGCCTCTGTAAGGAGGGTGGTAAGCCTACCATAAAGCTCAAAATCACCGGCTAAGCTCCAAACCCTAAGAACTGCAACTTTGAATACTCGAACACCATTCTGAGCTGAAGTCATCTTACCAAGCTCACCTCGGGAAGAAGTCCACCATGTCATGAATACCAAGTCAAAACAACCCGAAGGCAAAGGAAAAAGAGTGCTTGAGGTTCAAATTACCAACTAGCCATGGGAATTTTCATAAAACTTTAACTCATTCCCTTGGCTCGAATCAGCCGCTCTACCGGATTTGTACACAACCAACTATTTTGAAGCATATATCATACCGAACTGCTAGCCTATATTTGTCATGTCTAAACAATAATGGAACCCCACATAAACAACAAATCTGGAAGAATCAACTAAACAAGCTTTCAAATCCTCGATAAACAAAGGTGACCATAAACCTCAAAGCATCATTAGAACCCATGGATAGGCTCGATAGTCTCAACCCATGCAACCTGACAACGTACAATATGTCAGTGCTGATTCTGGAACTTACACCAATGCACCTGTCCAACTAAGATGAAAGGAACTTCGTGCCATGAAGAGCACTGCTGAAAGAAGGAATATCCTCCCCAATACAGATATTAGCCAAGGACTAGGTGTCCAAGGCCAATAGCCGCATTCAAAACTGAAGTAAAAGAAGCTAAGTTGCTCGCACCCACTGCCTCCCTACACTAGGTTGTTGCAACCAAATAGAAACTTCCACGAACCATCCGATGAAACCTGTCAAGCCATGATTCTTAACCCAACTTCAAAACATCCAAACCAAGCCTCTGTCGAACCTGTATGCTGTGAATGAACCCTTAAGAACCCAAGCCAACTAGGCTTGAATATGCAAGTTTCCAACATCGCCGCTGCTATCAAGACACAAACCAATCGATGGAAAACCCACTGCAATGTGTATACGGCTGAATTAAATCACCAACACACAATCCCAAAGCAAACCTTCATCGCCACCTCAATCAACTACTAAGACACATAAACACCAACACAGATTCATCTCCCCCCTTTTTGACTAAACAAAATCCTTCTGTAGCGTATACAAAACCTTACAATTTCTTTCTCAAGGATAAAAATCTAGAGCCATTACCTTAGCTACAAAACTTACATTGTCAAAACTCAACAAGGCAGAAGAGAAAGGGGTCAGATGCCCGACTCGCCCAAAATTCTAAGAATACAACCCAATCACGAGGTTAGGTCAACACTTAGTAGGAAGTGCTAAAGTGAAAACCCAATCACCATGCCAATATCAAGATCTCGTCCAAAGAACTACTATCATGATTTGTTCAAACTAGAACTGGGGATAGAACAAAACACCCAACGGATAAGGAACTGGAGGAGACTATGGGAACAACCCACGTACCTGCCAAGCTCCTAACCTAATCAACAAAGAGGGTCGACTCTAAACACTCGGGAGTCCAAACTGATCTATTCCTTCTAGCATAACCAAATCTCCCAACTAAGGCAAAATATCAAATTCGGCACAACTACCGATAATACACCGAACCATCACACTGATCTCTAACCATGCTAGATAACAGCCTAGGCAACAACAATCTAGGACCGCTAGAAAGGAAGACCCAAAGCAAACCTAGAACGATAACAAACAGGAAGCGAGCTCTACAAAGCCTACTCACAAGCTACAACTCTGAGTAAAACACCTCACAGGGCTAACTCACCCCCATACACTACTAAAGAATAAACTACCAATTAAACAACATATCAATATTTCAATTCAGGTAGCCAAAAAACAAAACAAGTAGCATGTAGACATATAAGCAATTAAATGACCGAAGGGATAGAATCGCAACACGAGCGGGACTAACACAATTTGAAGGTAGCAAAGGCCTGACCTGGAGCAACAATATTAGAAACCTTAACCTCTGGCCCACCAAAAGGAGCATCAAGCTGATGGGACCTAACTCTGGACTGAGTGGCCGAAATTAAAGGCCCAATCGGCCATCGCCGGGGACAATCTCTATAAAGGTGACCAATATCTCCACAATCATAATAATCAGGCTGACCAGGATACAAAATCTTGGGACAATTCCTAGCAAAGTGCCTACGCTCACCACACCAAAAATAGCCTCTACCAGATGAAGTCCGACAGGAAGATCTCATTGAACCTGACTAGCCACCACGGCCTCTACCCTCTGAAGGCAAACCCCAAAGGATATGATCCGTACCCTGCCTGCTCTGCTCAACATGTCCTACATAACCACTCTCTGGAACCCGTGGAGCAACTAAAACTGACCTGGTAGATAAGAAGAAGTGGAACCTATCTCTAGTGGAGAATCCCCTACCTCGAGTCTGAGAACCTCGAGAACTATCCTGGCGATAATGCTTCCGAGAACAATCTCCATACGCCTCACAGCACAAACCCTAAATAGCCCAAGCATGGTCAACTACTTGAAGGAAAGTCATCCTAACTGTAACCAAATGCTCGGTCGCCACATTGAGCGGTGAAATCAAACCTCCCACAAAGCTCTGGACCCTATCAAACTCTGAAGTTACAACCCTTGCAGTATGCCTAACCTTGTCATGAAACCTCGGCTCGTACTCCAATATCGATAGAGAACCCTGCTGAAGAACTAGAAGCTCAACCTTAACTGAAGCATAACTCACAAAACCAGGTACTAAAACACTCACCGGAGGACTCAGAATCCTAGCCACAGAGTCTTGAAGAGCTGGGGTCGCTACAAATCCAATTGGAGGTTGGGCTGGCCCCACACCCCCTATCTGATGCAATAAACTCTCACTCAGAAGTCCTAGAGCTGATGGAAGCACTGAAGCAACAGGCACAGAAGCCTCGACACCAACCATTGTCGAACTCGTCTTAGGCATCTGAGAATGAATGAACAACCAAAGTCTTAGAAGTCAATAAAGCCAGGAATGCACGATAAGGAGCCAAGAAGATGAATTATTTCCTAACAATGCTCTATAGCCTCCTGCGGATAGGATACAGACGTCATCATACCAATCCACAAGACTCTACGTAGACACTTGCCTCTGTACCACGACACCGGTGAACCAAGAGCTCTGATACCAAGCTGTCATGACTCGATTTCTCAGGTCATTATGGCACCTACAACCCCTCAGTAGGTGAACCAATCCCATTGCCCAAAATCATTAGTAATGGGATAATACCTAACCAAAATGCACAATAAGCAGAAATAGCAGAAGAAGAATGTAAAGGTAGACAAAGCGGAAGCAAAACTCAAATATATACATAAAGAAAACTACACCATCCTCAAGACTTGGTATCGATAGTACAAAAGCTTCTAATAGAGTACAAGCGCTAGAAGTAACAAAATAAAATACAATTTGTCTCCGAAAGTACAGGTAGTATTAGTGCCATCAAGAGCTCACCCTAGTCTCGAATATCCATAATCTTCATGAGTCTCTAACGCGATCAATGGCAAAACCTCAACTAATATCCGCACAAAAAGTTCAGAAGTGTAGTATGAGCACCAAAACAACGGGTACTCAGTAGGTATCATCGGCTGACTGAGCGCATATAAGATATAAAAATAGTAAGTAACAAATATCAAGAAAGCAGTCACTGAAGAAATAAAGGAAGCACAAGGAGCTAGCACAAATAATAGGCAACCAAAAGTTACAAGTAAAACATGCTAGCACAGAGGATACAATTAAATAGAATCACAGGTGAAGGAAAGGAGAACACACCTGGTGTCCTTGCACAATAATACAAGTCAGCAAAGAGAGAGAGAGAGTTGAGAAAATGGCAGTATACCGGTAACCTCAAGTAAGGGAAAAGACACAAGGCAGTCTAACATACTCAAAATGGAATCAACAAGTATAAGAAAATCATAACACAAATCCAATCACATGATAGCATAACCAGGAATTCACCTCACAAGTACACCCCCAGGATGGAATAACTAACCAACAATAACTGAGATATACCACTCAACTCCCGACAATAAAAGAACCAGAATCTCATACTCTGCTCAAAAGGCCACACAAAAGTGCCTCAATAAGATAAGACTCCCTATCCCTCTCAATAATAATAAATCCCACAATTGAAGCCACAAAAGGTTAACCATCACTAATCCTTCCACAACCAAAAGCCAAGACAAATTCTAAATAAAGACAGGAGTAAATATAATCTACCTAAAGTCCCAACGGCCTCCCATACAACCGAGAAACACAATCAAGTGAAAACAATCTCTCCTATCGCCCATACAACCGGAGCGTACACTGAACACACAACAAACAAGGGTAGAACCCAAATAGCAAACAAGGGTGGAATCCAATGCATGATATGATATGATGTGACAGTAACTGGTATGTTCCCCCTCAGGTACCTCTCGGGACCATATAGAGGTGGGACCCATGGAAGGCTCTTTTCCATGTACCTGTCCTCTGTCGTACAACCCCCCTCCTGCCATGCTGCATTGGCCCGTAGCATGTGGCCCAGGAATTACAAGGGTCCATGGAGATCTACCTCTCGACCATATACAAAAACTCAATGTCAAAGCGTGTCCTCCACAATCGAGTCCAGGTTAAAGCCAGTGGTTATGTCTCAAATGTAACTCAAACTTTAAATCTCATAGTATATGCCTGACTTTGACCCGAGTCTAAAATAGTAGTAATCTCAAAAGACCCTTTCAAAGGGTTCCTGATGTATACTCGGGTCTAAATCAGTGATCAAAGTCTCAGTAACCCTCTCAAAAGGTGCCCGGAGTGTGCCGGGTCTAAAATGGTAGTAAATCAAGTCTAGTGCTCTGCCCAACAGAGACTAGTATCAGTGATAAAATCAAATATGGTGTTCTGCCCGGTAGAGACTAGTACCAGTAATAAAATCGGTGTGAAATCATCCAAAATCCCCTTTTCTATCATCAACCATACCAAAAATGGGCCCTCGGGGTCATGCAAGATTAGAAAAACCAACTGTGGTGGCTCGCAGCCAAAACTATAGTGATACATGCAGGGGAAAATCTTTTTCATGGATGATATACTCACACACAAATATAAAATTATCCCAATGGCTCACAATAATTTTGATCAGCCCTGCACAGGCCCATCAGCTACTCAGTAGACCTAACCAGCCTAAAAGGATAATCTCTATGTTTAGGACTCGCGGACATTCCCCAAATAACCCACCATCTATGTTCCAGAGTCAATACAAGGCCGCACAGGACCGCAAGGGTAGTATACCATAATACGTGAATACTACAAACAGTGCATGAAATAAACGGACAAATAAGGCGGACAAGGTCTAGGGTACAAACCTATATTAACCCACCCAAGGATGTTAATTAATGTAGTTATAGACTATATATGCAGAGTCTAGATAGGGGAAGCCATAACCTACCTGTCGCTCGACGAATAGCTGCAAGGACAATGTTGTTAGGGCTCAAATTGCTCCGGGAAGCTCTAATTTGCAAAACTAATATCAAAATAGTAATTTATATTTCAAAACAAGACTAATAATACCTATAATGCCATAAGCACAACCGAGTCAAAATCTGGGTCATAAACGGGCCCGTGTGCCCCACAGCCCAAAACCATAAATGAAAAACACACTTGTGTTCCTTACCATCCCGGGAGCGCATGCCCAAAAATTGACCAAAAATGGACAACAAATGGGGCTCACAACAGCCCGCTCAAGTCAAGAATTAAAGATGGAAATTTTCAAGAAATAACTTGAAATTGGGAAATAATGCTTACCAAAAGAACGGAAATTGAGGCCAACACGGGTAATCCTTCAAGCCCACTAGCATGAACAAGCTGGAAGGGAAAAATCTACACAATATTCCAAGCTTGGATAATGAGCATCAATGGAGGTTTATGCAACAATGGAGGAAATTGGTTTTGGGGAGAAAAGGACCTACCAATAATCAAAGATTCGTGAATTATCGATGAAGAATTGACCTCCCCAAGGCTAGGACTTAAATGGAGCACCTTGGTAGAGAGAATCATCAATTTGGAGTTGGGAAAATGCTAAAAGAATGCAATAAAATGAAGGAGACAACAACTTATAGTTGATGGCCGCAAGGCAGCACCATTGGCGCTAAAATGGCGCCATCGCACAAGAGGGAGGCCTGGCTCCATCGCGCCAGAAGGGCGCCATTACGCTGGCACGAGGGTGGGCGCAGGAGCGCTATCGCGCTGGCATGGAACCATCAACGCTGAGGGCATGCACATGGTAGCGTGATCGCACTGCCTGGGAGCCTTGCCACTGAAGGCCCAACCTTCAACAAAAACTAGAAAAACTCCAAACTCCCCCGAAGCATTTCGGGTACAATCGGAACCCGATATTCAAAACACAATAGAGCTATTGGAGTGGAAACAACGTTCTGGACTCAATGGAATCGACGAAACTTCCATACGAGGTTGTTTTGGAAGAATGTTGACCCAAGTCAACACTAGCTAACGCCAACCAAACACTCAAAAATAAGCCCATCTAACCCGGGACCCGAACCAATCACCTACCTAACTCAAACTCGACATTCCAGAGCTAACGGAGCTGACGCAATTTCCATCCTAGGTCGTATTTTCCAAATGTTGACCCAAGTCAATCAAAATAGCCTAACTAGCCTAAAAATACAGAACGAGAGAGAATTCTAAGCTGAAAAACTCCCGAATTTAACGGAACTATCGGAATTTGATTCAGAAAATGTTCACCAAGAATGTTGATTGAAGTCAACAATTTCAAAAGTTAAAAGCTCTAAAACAAGGAATGGCCAAAAAGACCAAGCAAACAGCCCGGGCATCGAACTACCAGTCCCAGCAAGATATAACTGACCTGGGGCCACTACAGGCAAGCTCTAACTGTACAAGAAAGGCAAAAAAGCATAAATGACCGAAAAGGTCATTACACTCCACCAGAATGAGTACTAAGGAAAAAAGTGGAAACAACCCGGATACCTGATTACCACCTAAACCAATCAAGTAAAGAAGGTCAGCTCTAACCTCCTGAATATAATCAAAACCATCTGATACCCACTTTCTTGCCAACCACTAAGCTCTCTAAGACAATACAACTTCCCTTGGCACACGACTACCGATACCGCACCATACTAACTGAAAGATTCCAGGCATAAGCTAGATAACAGCCTAGGCAAAACCACCCCTAGATTTCCAGACATTGAGATACTCAAACTAAGTTTAGAATCACAATAAAGACCAACAATTAAGATAACAAGGCCTATCCACATGTCATACCTCCAGGTAGTCAACTTCCAAGGGTGATACACCTAATCCACTACTAAAAGAATCCTTCTACAGGGTAGTTATATGCATAGGCATCACAAAGCTCAAATAATGTATCCAGACAAGAAACAATAGGCATATATATATATACGAGAAGGTAGACCCCCAAAGCAAATAATACAAGAACTATCCAATGATAACAAAGATTGTACCTATAGTGATGACATCTTGAGCCTCCATGATTGGCCTACAAAGAGTGGCATAGAACTGCTTATGTTTATCTCTGGACTGATTAGTCAGTGTGGAAGGCTCGTCATTCCATGCTGGGGGAAATCTATAGAAAAGTGGCCAACCACTCCACATTATAACAACCCTGAGAAGTTTTACTCTGACGCAAGGTGCCTGCAAACTCGAGATGGCTACATGAACTGCCTGGCTGAAAGTCACCCCTAACCACCTGGGAATTACCCCTACTACCCTGTACAGTACCTCTAGCCGGTGGCACTAGAGCTTGAAGTGGGTGAAACTCCCTAAATCTGGGACAATCCCTAGCAAAATTTGTTGACTTACTACACACATAGCAACCCTTACCAGATGATGTCCGTTGGGAGGATCTCGGTGAACCAGATTGGCCACTATATCTAAAATAATAAGAATTCAAATCTCACAAAATCTGACCTAATCCCTATGGTGTCACCTAAACTCACTTGCTAGACTGAGAGAAGGGAAACTAATTACTGCTGGAGAACCCCATACCTCAGGACTAGGAACCACAGAAACTGCCTTGATAGTGATGCCTCTTAGAAGTGCCTCTATATGCCTCATGACATAACCCTTCAATATCCCATGCATCATCAACCACCTGAAAAAAAGTGGTCCCAACTACCACCAAGTGCTCTATCGCCAAACAGAGCGGTGAAATTACGCCTCTGATGAAACCCTACAATATTTTAAACTTTTAGGCATTGTCCTAGCAGTGTGCCTAGTAATCTCATGAAACCTAACCTCATACTCCAATATTGACATAGAACCCAATTGGAGATTTGTAACCTCAAATCTAGTCGTAGCACCACTCAAAGAACCACGCACTACCTATGTCTATGATGCACTCTCCTGAAGACTCGGAGTCCTAGCCGTAGTGTCCTAAGGAACTGAGGTGGCCATGAATCCTATCGTAGGCTAGTATGGCCCTAAACCACCTACGTGAAGTGGTAAATTCTCTATGTGAAACTCTAGTGCTAGAGGAAGCACAATAGCAATAGGTGCAGGAGCCTTGTCATCACCCGCTGCCAAACTTGTCCTAATCATCTTAGAAGAAATGGAATAAATGAAGTTTTAAAAGTTGATAGGGTTAAGAACGCATGATAAGGAGTTGAACATTTCCTAAGAATGCTATGTAGACTCGCGCATATATGATATGGATGTCATTGTACCGATCTATGAGACTTTACTAGACACTTGTTCTTGTACTAATAACACTGGTGAACCTAAAGCTCTATTACCACTTTGTCATGACCCAATTTCTCTAGTTGTGATGGCACCTCCTATAACACACTAGTAATTAAGCCAAACCCTTAGCCTAGAACTGCAAGTAACGAGCTAAACGAGAATGAAATAAAATCAGAAGCATGTCAATAAAAAAAATATAAGATAACTGAACAAACATAAAGTAGATAGGGAGGGAAGATAACAAAAATATACAAGATTTCCCCCAAGACCTGGTATCAGTCGGTACAAGAGCTGTTACGACATACATGTACTAGATAGGCATAATTAATACAGAACAGTCTCTGAAAGAACAACAGAACAATAGTCTAAAAGTAGAAGGAGAGGGGTCAACTTTGGTCAGAAAAAAAAATATCACCATGTATCTCCGATCAGCAACACCGCTCGAGGACAACATCAACAATGATAACCCATACTAAGATCTGCATTAGAAGAAGATGCAGAAGTGTAACATGAGTACCAAAACCACGCGATACCCAATAGGCATCATAGGCCGACTAAGCTCAAATAAGATATAAATATAGATAAATGTGAATATACTAAGGGTAAGAAAAAAAAGGTCATAAAATGGGTTAACCTACCCAAGCTAGACAATTTATATTAAGATAGGAGAATAACTCAAAATGAATGTAATTCAACTAACAAACTAATTAAATAACATGGAGAGAACATACGATACATACCTCAGGAGGTACGAATGGCAACAAGTAAACCTAACCGGATACCTATAATCCCAGAAGGTACACTCAATAATTCAGAATCCAACTAGGCCCCTATAAGCCCAGAGGATACAAGGAGCACACAATACTAACTAGCAATCAACCTAATGGGAAAAAGAAGGGGGTGCAAAAATATGCCATAATATGCAATACAAGATAGGTGCAATGCAGTGTGTGGCCAATGCAGTAAGAAAATATACAACCCTGAATTAGATATGCAGGCAACCCCGTGGGCTCCATGAATCATCTCGCAGGCCATCCAAAGGTTGCAATGACCCTTTTGGTAATTTATGTGTTTTTGCCTTATTTGCACTGTTACAGCTTTCTTACAGCAGCTCCAAGTTATTTATGGCTTGCTGGGACTGGTAGTTCTGTGCCTGGGACATTTTTTTGTTCCTTATGTCCATTTCCCTATTTTAGAGCTTTAACTTAGAAATCATTAACTTCAATCAACATTCATTGCAATCATGCTCGGAATTAGATTTTGATAGTTTAGTTAGCTTCGTAGCATGGACTTTGGTTTGGTTTGACCTTTGGTCAAGATCCGGGAGCTATCAGTTTGAAATTCTCTCCTTTTCTGTGTTTTTAGGCCAGTTGGTTTTGGAATGTTGACTAAAGTCAACATCTATAGAAGATGGCCTTGGGTGGAAATTCCGTCAGTGTTGTTAGCTCTAGAATGTTGCTTTTGTGCTAGAGATACCATTTGTTTGGGTCCCAAGGCTTTCAGACTCAATTTTGGCCTTGGGTTCCATTTTGGTTTTAGTTGGCCTAAATGTTGATTTTGGGTGTAGGGTCCACTTTATATTAAATCAACCTCCATTGGGAATTTTGTTGAATCTGTTGAGTCTAGAATACCATTTCTAGTTGAATAGATCAGATTGTTTGTGATCTCAGGGACCGAGATGCATTCTCAGGGGTCCATCTGTTAAAATATGCCTTAGCTTGGCTATTACCTGCAGCTGGTTGCTAGCGTGGGGCAACAACATGCGCCTAGTTTTGTTGTGCTAGCGCACCTGGTCTTAGGTGCCACGCCTGTGTGCCTGCCCATCTTGGCATGACAGCTCCCTTGCGCTTGCCTACCCATATCAGCGCCAGCGCACGTGTGCCGCTTTGCCGCGATAGCGCCAGTGCGATGTGTCTGCAGGGCCGCCCCCGTGCCTGGGTACTAGCAACTTAAGTAGCTGGACATCCCTCTTTCTCCTTTTATTTCCTTCTTCTCCAAAAATGTTCCTCCATAGAAATTAAACCTTATTTATCCACCCCTGATCATTCCCAAAGCTTGGAGGCTTATATATTTCTTACCCGTGATCATTTCTTGGCTTCTAATTTGGTAAGTTTTCTCTTTAATTTCCCTTAATTCTTCTTAGTTTATTTCTTTTGTTCTTGAGCTCGTGGGCTGTTTTGGAGCCCTTACGGTGGCCAAATCTGCTCAATTTTTGGAGCATGTACTTTTGTCAATGTCAGGATCATCATGGTGTTCTTTGTTTCTGGCCTTGAGTAGTCGGGCTACGAGCCCGCTTGTGACCCGAATTTCAACCTGGCTATACTTTTAGCAATATAGGTATTGTTGGCATCGTCTTGACGAGTAGTATATTATTTTGACAGTTTTTGTGATTCATGGATTCATAGAGCAGTTTAAGATTGAACAACGTCATATCAGTAGCTAGTTATCAGACAACAGGTAGGTTACGGTCTTCCCTACCTTAGACTTTGTGTATATAGGCTATAACTGTATTAATTAGCATCCTTGGGTTGGGTATTCTAGGTTGGCACCCCAGACCTAGTTCATCTCTTCTGTCCATATTATTTCCTACGTTGGTTGTATTATTTGATCTAGTTTGATAATCTAACCATTTTTGCCTTCTGTGGCCTTTGTATATGCCTGTGGACCATAAATAGTGGGTTATTTGGGAATATTTGTGAATCCCGGACATCGAGTTGTGATTTTAGGCTGGATATCTATGTTGTAGATATGTTTGAGCCTATGCAAGGCTGATAGGTTATTTGTGAGTCATTGGGCTATTATTTGTTTGCAATCATATCATTCATGCAAAGGATTTTTTCTACATTATTTTACTACTATTTTGGCTGCAACCCTACTATAACTAATTTTCTAAACTCTACATGGCCCGAGGGCCTATTTTCTTTATCAATTATTATAAAAAGAATTTGGAACTGATTTTATGGATCTTCTTGGGGTATAAAGGTTAAAATAATGATTTTGTCACCAGTTTTCACACTTATACTAGACTCGGCTAAGTTGTAGTACTAGACATGTTTTACTACTGATTCGAGATGATACTAGACTCGATTGAGTCAAGTACCAAACTTGTTTTACTTCGAATTTAGACTCGATTATGCCCAGACACACTTATTAGGGATTTTGAAATCACGATTGTTTATTTAGACCTGGATAGACTCTGGGCACTTACTATGAGATTTTGATAACTGGCTTAGACCCAAATACACTTCGGGCGGTTATATTTGAGATTTTACAATTTTAGTATGTGGTTTGCGGACCTCCATGGACCTTACCTATCTAGACCAGGGGCTACGTGCTGAGTGTGTCGGAGGAGGGGTATATCATGCAGTTGAGGTATACTGGTGCGTCCTTCTATAAATCCTACCTACTGGGCCTTTAGGCATCGAAGGAGGTACATATAGGGTTACTATCGCACCAGTTCCATCATATCATATCATGTATATTGTATTTGGATCCACCATTATTTTTTGTTTGCTTAGTATACGCTCTGGCAGTATAGGATTCCAGAGGGTTTATTTTCACTTGGATGTGTTCCTCATGTGTATGGGTGCCCATTGGAATTGTAGGTAGATTATATTATTGCTATCTTATTGTAGTACTTTATAGAGGCATTAAATTATTGGTGGATTAGTGGATTCTATCTTGTCGTTGGTCTGGTTATACAAACTTTGATCATTGAGGGGTTAGCGGGCTCTATCTCATTGAGGCACTGATTAGTGGATTTCCAATTATTTGTGGTATAGTTTGTTCTATCCTAGGGTTGTACTTGAGAGATTGAATTCCGATTGTTCTTGTCATTAGAGTGGTGTTATTAGCATGAATTGGTTAGTATTGTTGTTTTGAGCATGATTATGTTGTTTGCTTTCTTTTTCTTCCTTTTTTTTACACAGGTTACCGGTATACTGCCATCCTTCTTAAACTCTCTCTTTTTATATTATTGTTGCAAAGATCCAGGTGCATTCTCCTTTCTGTCACATGTTTCTGTGATATATATCTTTTGTGGCTAGCATATAATGCTTATATTCTCTTTATTTTATATTTGTTCTAGTTTCCATGTGCTTTCTCTGTTGTTTTTGTGACTGCTTTCTCGATTATCTACTATTTACTACTTTTATATCTTATATGTGCTCAGTCGATCGATGAGGCCTACTGGGTACCCGTTACTTTGCAATTGGTGCTCATACTACACTTCTGCATCTTTCTAGTGCAGATCCTAGTGTGAGCTTTCACCATTAATTATGTGGATTCTTATGCAGCTTGTGGATATTCGAGACTAGGGTGAGGTCTTGATGATCGGGGCTTGACCATATCTCATTTTTTGGCACTGCTACTCTTTGTTTATTTGGAGATAGTTGTATATTCTATTTTGTTATATCTAGTTCTTTGTATTCTATTACAGGATCCTATACTATCGATACCAGGTTTTGGGTTGGTGTAGTTTTCTTATGTAAATATTGGTTGTTCTCCTTCTCCATTGCTTTATTTGTCTGCTTTTGCTTATTTATGCTTATTGTGCATGTTGGCTCAGATAGTAGCCCATTACTAACCATTTTGGGCTACAGGGATTGGTTCACCTACTAGGGTGTTGTAGGTGCCATCATAAACATAGAAATTGGGTTATCACAGCTTGGTATTAGAGCTCTAGGTTCACTGGTGTCGTTGGTACAGGAGCAAGTGTCTAAGTAGAGTCTCAGGGATCAGTATAATGACGTCTTTATCTTATCTGTGGGAGGTTACTGGGCATTATAAGGAAAAGTTCCCTATTCTAAACTCCTTATCATACGTCTGTGACTATATCAAATTCTAAACTTCATTTGTTTCATTCCTTCTGAGATGCCTAGGAGGAGTATTACAGTGGGTGACGATAAGGCTTCTGCACCTGTTGCTTCAGTGTTTCCTCCTGCGCTAAGATTACAGAGTGAGATTTTACTACATAAGTTAGGGGGTTTAGGGACAGCCTAGCCTCAAATAGGATTTATAGCTACCCTAGTTCTTCAGGATATTGTGGCTAAGACTCCGAGTCTTCCAGCAGGTGCATCAATATCATAGGTAGGGGCAGTACCCAATTTTTTGAGTCGTGCTTCAGTTAGTTTTAGGATTACTGGTCTCTAGCAGGGTTGTATGTTGATATTAGAATATGAGGTAAGATTTCATGAGGTGATTAGGCGCACTACCAAGACTGTGCCTACAGATTTTGAGAGAGTTTAAGGTTTTGTTGAAGGATTGATTTCACCGCTCGTTTTGGCGATAAAGCACTTGGTAACAGTTGTGACTACCTTTTTTCAGGTGGTTGATCATGCTTAGGCTATAGAGAGGTTATGAAGTGAGGCTTATGGAGGTAGTGGTAAGAGGCGTTATTGTCAGGGCAGTTTATGAGGTTCTCAGTCTCGAGGTAGGGAATTCTTTGGTAGAGATTTATTTCATTGCTTTCTGTCTAGCAGGACATTTCCAGTGGCTCCACAGGTTTTAGAGGGTGGTTATTCTGAGCATGTTGAGCAGAGTAGGCATGGTGCAAGTTAGGGTTCCCGAGGTTTGCATTTAGGGTGTGTAGGATGTGGTGACTGGTCAAGATCAGTGAGATCTCCCTGTCCAACTTCATCTAGTATAAGTTGTTATCAGTGTAGTGAGTATGGACACTTTGCTAGGGATTGCCCCATGATCACGCCTTCCAGTCAGCAGGGTTAGTTGGTTTTATCTCCCAAGGCTCTAGTGAGCCGGCTAGTGGTGGTGTACAGGGTAGTAGGGGTTGTCCCCAGACAGTAAGTGGTGGTGCACAGGGTAGTAGGGGTGATCCCCAGGCAGTAAGAGGTGGTGTACAAGGGTGTAGGGGTGGTCCCCTGATGGTTAGAAGTGTTTTTCAGCTAGGTGGTTCAGGTTTCTGTCTAGAGTCATCAGGCACCGTGCGCCAGAGCAAGGCTTCTTTAGGTTGCTATAGTTGTAAAGTGATTGGTCATTTTTTTAGAGATTGCCCTCGGTGAGAGACGATCGAGCCTTCAGTGTCAACTACTCAGTCCAATGATAGGCACATGCAGTTTCATGGCCCTCTTGGTAGGTCAGAGGTGGAGGTTCTAGATATTATTATTGCAGGTACGACTTTTGTTACCATCAGCTAGTGCTGGCATTGTTTGCCTTATGGATCTACCTTTTTCTTTCATGTATATATATTTTCCTACCTGTTTCTTGTTTGTTTGTATTACTATTTGAGTTTGTAGTGTTTATGTGTGTGTTTTATTTGTAGGTTGATTCTTTTTATTAGAGGATGAGGTGTGTTAGCTTTGGGAGGTGACTACCTGGAGTTATGACTCATGGGTAAGTCTTGTTAACTTTATTTATTGGTTTTACGGGTTTTTTAGAGTTGGTTTGGGTGTCTATTTTTCTAGCAGTCTTGGGTTGTTGTTGCCTAGGCCGTATCTAGTGTTTACTAGATATCCTTCTGTTGGTTTGGTGTTCTACCAGTGGTCACGTACCGAGGAAACTTGCTTTGTCTTAAGTTGAATGGTGTTGGATATGCAAGTAGGTATTGGATGGACTTGCTTTCCTTGAGAGGTTAGAGTTGACCCTCTTTATTTGGTTAGTTTTAGAAGTGGCAGGTATATGGGTTGTTTTAATTGTTTTCCTCAGTTTCCAGTTTTGTTGAGTTTAGGCTATAGCATTGTGGTTGAGTTGGGAATTCAGCCTACTCTTTTTCCATCTTATCGAGTGTCACTAGTAAAAGATGTCAGAGCTAATGGGACAGCTCCAAGATCTTCTGAGAAAGAGTTTGTTAGGTTCGAGGTATCTTTGGAAAGGGTTTTGTTTGGTTTGAAAAAGGAGGTAGATAACTCCTTGTAGGTATATATAGGTTACTAGTAGTTGACTGAGGTGACAACTACGGGTATGCTTTGGTTTGTGTATTGATGACTTGACTCGACTGACTACAGAGTGCAGTGGTATTTTCCTTAGATGAATTTGAGGTCAGGTTTTCTTCTAGTAAAGATCGAGATGGTGGCCATTCCCATGACTACCTTTGTGGTTTATTGCATTTATTATGAGTTTCCTTGATATATCCCTTCGTTGACTCAGGCCTCAATAACATTTTTGGATTGGGAGAGTTATGTATCCAGAGCCTATATGGCTCCAATTTCAATAGTGTTTATCAGTGACATAAGAGTCTACTCAAGGATTCGACAAAAGCATTAATCGGTAATTGCAGTTGGGTTTTAGAGTCATGGGCTAGCAGGTTACTTTAGATGATTCATGGAAGGTTCTCTTCATTTGCGGCATCTTTGAGATTAAAGGTAGTGGGCATGGACAACTTAGCTTCTCTTTTTTAGTTTTTGAGCGACCATTGGCCTTGGGCATCCAGTCCTTGGCCAACTATTTGGTTAAGCTTGACTTTCCAGATCCTAACAGAGTTCTTGCCAAAGTTGAGGATCATTCTACCTTTGTTGGATAGATTTAGCGGCGTTAGTTCAAGGATCAGCGGTTGTGTAAGCTACGTGATTAGGTTATACGGGTTGAGGCTAACTGGCTACTTTGGATTCTAATGGTACTTTGAGATTGATGGTCGCCTTTCTGTTCTGAGAGTTGGAGGTTTGAATTAGTTAATTCTACAAGGGGTTGTTTGTTGTATGGGATCCCAACATTCGTTAGGCTCTGCCAGTGTGGGCCAAGAGTTACGGTATGTTGAATGCTTTCAGAGTTGTGGTTTATGTACTGGTACAATAGAGCAGGTGTTTTGAGCCAGAGGGTGAGTTGAGAGAATATGCAATTTTTAATAGCTATGTGGTGACGTTGAACTTTAGACATCCTTTCATTTGCCTACAGGGTGGTTTAACTTGATATTCGTGGAGTGGTGGACTTTTTTATAAGGTGAAGCTAGCAAGGTGATCTTAAATCCGGATGGTGTTCGAGTATTTAGAGCAGCATTAATTTTTCTAGAGTTTGGAGCTTAGTTGATGGCTATGGACCTCGTGGTAGGATTAACACACCCCTTTCAGAGTTTGAGTTTTGTTTGGGTCTTTTTAGGAAGGTTTCCCTAGTTCATTCACTTTCAACCAATTTATACTTGGCATGGTTCAGCGAGGTTGGTTTTGTTTATAGTTGGGAGGTTCTCCTTTGACACAGGGTGTTTATCTATGTCATTCCCAACCCTAGTGTGAAAATTGTAGTTGGGCTTCGATGGTTCATTCAATTGGGTTTTGATACTGAGATTCATCTTAGCAAAGGTATCCATCCATTGGTTGATGGTCAGTCAGGGCAGGTTACTCCAACTTTTGAGGATATGCTACGATTTGGTATTTTGGGTGTCAGACGCTAGTAGACTAGAGCTTGGATTGGATAGGGTGTGAGTTTGAATGTGACATCGTTCAGGTTGAGTATAGCAGGAACTATGGATCTTTGGTGGGTTAGTTAATATTTTATGAGTGGATCGAGTGTTTGACCTGTGTGAAGCTTCATGGTTATGGTATAGAGGTTTCAGGTTAGGATGATGGGTTTTGCAGATCAATGGGTTCATGAGTTAAAGATTTGGTTGGTTGCTTTCTGGGTGAACCTGGTTGTGGTATCGAGGTTTTGAGCTC
This sequence comes from Jaltomata sinuosa, assembly GCA_003996215.1. Taxonomy (NCBI): domain Eukaryota; kingdom Viridiplantae; phylum Streptophyta; class Magnoliopsida; order Solanales; family Solanaceae; genus Jaltomata; species Jaltomata sinuosa. The sequence continues at coordinate 27,886 of QJPP01000424.1, forward strand.
CATGTGTTCATCGCTTTAGTTATCTTGGTATTGGTGTTGTGTGGATACATCCCAGTTGAGTTTCTTGAGGTTCGGTTCAGTTGGTAAACCTTTGGAGTTTTGGAGTTAAAGGTTGGAGTCTAGCTTGGCTAGTAAGGAGTTAAGGTTTGGTATCTTTTCTTTGGTTTAGATCTGTTGGGTGTCGTCTGATCGAGGAGGCTACCCAAGAGACTGTGGGAGTGGTGTGGACTTGGTATCAGCCGTTGTTAAGACTCTAGTGTTTCCTTTTCTTGACTTTTGCAGATGAAAGTCCTTTCTAGTAGTGGATGATGTAATGACACTTCTGGTCATTTACGTGTTTTTGCCCTCTTTGCACTATTAGAGCTTTCCTATATTGGCCGCAAGTCATTTATGACTTGCTGGGACCGGTAGTTTGGTGCCCGTGCTGTTTATTTGGTATTTATGATGATTTTCCTATTTTAGAGCTTTAACTTAGTAAATCATTGACTTCAGTCAACATTTTTAGCAATCATGCTTGGAATAGGATTTTGATAGTTTGGTTAGCTCTGGAGCGTGGACTTTGGTCGAGTTGGACCTTTGGTCAGGATCAGGAGCTTTTGGTTTGAAATACTCTCCTTTTTTATGTTTTTCAGGCCAGTTGGGCTTGGAAGGTTGACTTTGGTCAACATCCTGAGAAGACGTCCTTGGATGGAAATTCCATCAGCGGTGTTAGCTCTGGAATATCACTTTTGGGCTAGAGAGACCATTGGTTTAGGTCTCGAGGCTTCTGGACTCGATTTTGGCCTTATGTTCCATTTTGGTTTTAGTTGGCCTAAAGGTTGGTTTTGGGCACGGGACCCATTTTTCATTAAATTGACCTATGTTGGGAATTTTGTCAATTTCATTGGGTCTGAATTTCTAGTTGAATAGCTTAGTTCGTTTGTATTCGTGGGATCCCAGATGCTTACCCGAGGGTCCATCCATTAAAATCTGTCTTATCTTGGCTGTTGCTTGGAGCTGGTTGCTAGTGTGGCGCAACGGCGTGCGCCTGGTCCGCGCCTGTGCCAGCGCACCTGCACCTGGCTGCAGTGCCAACATGCCTGCCTGCCTTGGCATGGCAGCGCCCTTGCACTTGTCGGCCTACCTCAGTCCCAGCGTGCCTGCAGTGCTTGGCCACTATAGCGCAAGCACGCCTTCATCCATATGGCCTCCTCTGCGCATGGGCGTTTGCAGGTTAAGTAGCTGGCCAACCCTCTTTCTCCTTTCATTTCCTTCTTCTACAAAAATGTTCCTCCATAGAAATTAAACCCCAAAACCTCCATTATCCACCCCTGATCATTCCAAAAGACTGCAGGCCAAATCCGCTCAACTTTTGGAGCATGTACTCTTGGCAATACCGGGATCAATGTGGTGTTGTTTGTTTTTGGCCTCAGATTGCAGGGTCCATGGGCCCGCTTTTGACCCAAATTTTTACCTATCAATACTTTTAGCAATATAGGTACTGTTGGATTTGTCTTGACGATTAGTATGTTATTTTGATAGTTTGTTCGCAATTCAGGGCTTCTCTAAGCAGTTCGAGCTTGTACGACATCGTTCCAGCATCTAGTCGTAGGACGACAGGTAGGTTACTATTTTCCCTAACTTAGAATTTGTGTATATAGGCTATAATTTTATTAATTAGCATTCTTGGGTTGGGTATTCTAGGTTTGCACCCCAAACCTTGTCTGTCTCTTATGTCCATATTATTTCTTATGTTGGTTGTAGTATTTTATCTAGTCTTGTAATCTTACCCTTGTGACCCCGTCTGGCCTTTTTATATGCCTCTGGACTATTGATGGTGGGTTATTTGGGAATGTTCATGAGTAACGGACATCGAAATGTGATTTTACGCATGATATCCATATTGTAGAGCTGGTTGAGCCTGTGCAGGACTGATAGGTTATTTGTGAGCCGTTGGACTATTGTTTTTTTGCGATCATATTATTCATGCAAAAGATTTTCTGCATTATTTTACTACTACTTTGGCTGCAGCCCTACTATAAACGGTTTTTTAAACTCTGCATGGCCCGAGGGCCCATTTTTGGTATAAATGATTATAAAAAGGATTTGGAACTTATTTGATGGATCTTCTTGGGGTAAAAGAGTTAAAATGATGATTTTGTCATTGGTTTTCACACTTATACTAGACTCGGCTAAGTCATAGTGCTAGACATGTTTTACTACTGATTTGTGATGATACTAGACTCGGTTGAGCCAAGCACCAGACTTGTTTTACTTCAGATTTAGACTCGGTTATGCCCGGGCACCCTTATTGGAGTTTTTTAGATCACGATTACTAATTTAGACCCGGATAGACTCTGGGCACTTACTATGAGATCAAATCCCTGGTTTAGACTCGGATACATTCTGGGCGGTTATATTTGAGATTTTACAATTTTAGTATGTGGTTTGCGGACCTCCATGGACCTTGCTGATCTGGACCAGGGGCTATGTGTTGAGTGTGCCAGAGGAGGGGCATACGGTGCAGTTGAGGTGTACGGGTTCGTCCTTCCATGGATCTTACCTACTAGGCCTATAGGCACCGGAGGAGGTACTTACAGGGTTACTATCACACCGGTTCCATCATATGATATCACATCATGCATATTGTATTTGGATCCACCATTGTTTTCTATTTTATCGGTGTACGCTCTGATAGTATAGGATACCAGAGGGTTTGTTTTCACTTGGATGTGTTCCTCGGGTGTATGGGCAACTGTTGGGACTGTAGGTAGATTATATTACTTCTATATTATTGTAGTACTTGTTAGAGGCTTCAAATTATTGGGGTATTAGTGGATTCTATCTTTTCATAGGTCTGGTTATACGAAATTTGATCATTAAGGGATTAGCGGGTTCTATCTCATTGAGGCACTAACTAGTGGCCTTTTAGTTATTTATGGTGTAGCTTATTCTATCCTAGGGATTTACTTGTGAGATTACTTTTCGATTATTCTTGTCTTTAGAGTTGTGTTATTAACATGAATTGGTTAGTATTATTGTTTCGAGCATAATTATGTTGTTTGCTTTCCTTTTCTTCCTTCTCTTTTACTGAGGTTACCAGTATACCGCCATTCTTTTTAGGCTCTCTCTTTATATATTGTTGTTGCAAGGATCCAGGTGCTCCATTGATAAATCAAAAAACCTCCATTTCAACCCCTTGCTCTTTCCAACTGATTGGAGGGTACTAATTGGCCATCCTTACATGTTTTGGGGTGTCTAACAATGGGTAAATTCTCTCTTTAAATCCCCATTTCCTCCCTTGATTCTCCTTTGAATTTCTTGATTGAGGGACTCTTTTGGAGCCCCATCTGTGATCTGATTCTGCTCATCTTTTGGGCATGTACTCCGGGGATTGTGGGGAACAGGTTGGTGTTTTTCATTTTTTGTTTCGGGTTGCGAGGCCCATGGGCCCGTTTGTTACCCGGATTTTGAGTCAGTTATATTTTTGGCATTATGGGTATCGTTAGTCTTGTATTAACATGTAGATTATTTTGTTGATAGTGGTTTTGTGACTTAGAGCTTCTAGGAGAATTTCGATCATGGATGACGCCATCCCCACAGCTATTCATCAGACGACATGTAGGCTATGGCTTTCCCAACCTAAACTCTATATATATAGGCTATAACTACATTAATTAGCATCCTTGGTTGGGTTGTTATAGGTTGGTACCCTAGACATTATCCGCCTTTCTATCCGCTTATTTCATACGTTGTTTGTAGTATTCGCGTAGTATCATAAATTACCCTTGTGGTCTTGTGCGGCCTTGTATTGACTCTAAAACATAGATGGTGGGTTATTTGGGAATATTCGCGAGTCTCAGACATAGAAATATCCTTCTAGGATGGTTATGATTGTTGTAGAGATCTTGAGCCAGTGCAGGGCCGATAGGAATTATTTGTTAGCCATTTTGGGCTACTCTATTGTTTGCGAGCATAGCATACATGAAAAATGTTTTCCCTGCATGTTTTACTACTGATTTGGCTATGGGCCTACTATAAATGATTTTCTAAACTTTGCATGGCCTCGAGGGCCCATTTTTGATAAATGAATTTTTCAAAGTACTTTGAAATTGGGTTCTATAAAATCTCTCAGAGTAGAGAGGGTACATCGATGACTTGACTGATGGTTCTCATTATGATATTAGGCTCAGCTGGACTGTAGCACTAGATATTATTTTCCACGGATTTAGACCCAGATATTAGCCAGGCACCCTGTTCAGGGATTTTGATACTTGATTTCTATTTTAGACTCGGATACACTTCGAGCAGCCTTTATAAGGGTTATTGAGACTTGACTACTGCTTTAGACCAGAATACACTTTGGGCACCCTTGATGGGGATTATTAAGATTACTAATATTGATTTAGACTCGGATTGAATCTGAGCACGTACTATGAGATCTCGATTGTTGAGAAATTTTAAGGATAGAGTGTATTATGTGGTCTACGAGTAGACCTCTATGGACCCTGTTGTCTCAGACCAAGTGCTACGGCAAAAGGGTGACCGAGTTTAGGGGCTTACGGCAGAGTAGATGTACTCAGAAGAAGTCCTTCCATGTACTCCACCCTTGTTTACTATGTGTTCAGTGTACTCTCCGGTTATATGGGCGGCCGGAGGGTTTGTTTTAACTTGATTGTGTTCCTTGGTTGTATGGGTGGCCGTTGGGACTGTAGGTAGATTATATTATCCCTTTCATATTATAGAGGTTCTTTTAGTCCTTGGTTATTGTGGATTGGTAAGTTTTAGTCTGTTGAGCCTCCGAGTGTTTGGGCTTGAGTATTGAGGGGCTAGTGAATCCTATTCTTTATCGAGGCACTTTGGCGTGGCCTTCTAGGCAGATTGTGGATTTCAGTCCTTGTTCCTTATCTTGACTCTGAGTAGTGGCTATCAGTTATGGTGGTTTAGTTATTCTATTTGAGGGTTGTGTTTGTGAGATTTATCCCGGTTTATGCGTACCTTGGTAGTTGTATTTAAAGTATGTTTTCGTTATTCAATGCCTTTGAGTTGATTATGGTAGATTGCCTTCCTTCTTTCCTTTTTACTTGAGATTACCGGTATACCTTCATATTTTCTAAACTCTCAACTTTTATATACTATTGTTGCAAGGATTCCAGGTGTGTTCTTCTTTCTTACACCTGTGTTCTGTGTATATTTGTTTCAAGTGCTAGTGTAGTTTGTTATTACTCTTGATTGTCTGTTTTCTGTGCTAGTTCCATGTGCTTCCGCTATTGTTTTCTGTGACCATTTCCTTGTTATCTGCTACTTACTATTTTTATATCTTATATGCGCTCAGTCGGCCGATGATGCCTACATAGTACCCATTGTCTTGGTGTTCATACTACGCTTCTGCACTTTTTGGTGCAGATATTAATTGAGCTTTCACCGTTGATCCTGTTGGAGACTCATGCAACTTTTGGACATTCGAGACTAGGGTGAGCTCCTGACGGTCGGGGCTTGGATATATCTCAAATCTTGTACTGTTACTCTTGTATATTCGGAGACAATTGTACTTATCTTTTGTTACTTCTAGTACTTGTACTCCATTAGAATCTTTTGTACATTCGATACCAAGTCTTGGGGTTAGTGTAGTATCTTTTGTATATATTCGGGTTTTTGCTTCTGCTTGTCTTTATCATATTTTGCTTTCATTTATTTTATCTTATCATGCATTTTGTTAGGTAGTAGCCTATTACTAGCCATTCCGAGCTATGGGGATTGATTTGCCTATTAGGGGGTTGTAGGTGCTATCATGACCTGAGAAATTAGGCCGTGACTGCTTGGTGTCAGCTCTCTAGGTTCACCGGTGTCATGGTACATAAGAAAGTGTCTATGTAGTGTCTCGTGGATCAGTATGATGACATTTGTATCCTATCTGCGAGAGGCTACACGGCATTGTTAGGAAAAGTTTCATCTTCTTGGCTCCTTGTGCGTTCCTGGATTGATTGACTTCTAAACTTTGGTTGTTTCATTCCTTCTTAGATTCCTAAGATGAGTTCGACAACGGGTGATGTCGAGGCTTCTATGCCTGATGCTTCAGTGCTTCCATCAGCGCCAGGACTATAGAGTGAGAGTTGAATGCATCTGATAGGGGGTGTGGGACCATCCCATCCTCCGATTAGATTTATAGCGACCCCAGTTCTTCATGACACCATGTCTAGGACTCTGAGTCCTCCAGTGGGTGTTTCAGTAATTGGTTCTTCAAGTGTTGCTTCAGTTAGGGTTGAGCTTCCAGTTCTTCAGCAGGGTTGTATGTCAGTGTTGGACTATAAGGCCAGATTTCATAAGATGGTTAGGTGTATTGCAAGGTCTATGCCTTCTGAGATTGATATAGTTCGGAGCTTTGTTTGAGGTTTGATTTCACCGCTCCATTTGGCAATCGATCACTTGGTTACAGTTGGAACGACTTTCCTTCAGGTAGTGGATCATGCTTGGGCTATCGAGGGTTTGTGTCTTGAGGTTTATAGGGGTAGTACTAAGAGATATCGTGGTCAGGATAGTTTCCAAGGTTCCAAGACTCGAGGTAGGGGATTCTTTTCTAGAGATCGGTTACATTGCTTCTTATCTACCAGGCCAGTTTCAGTTGCTCCGCAGGTTCCAAAGAGTGATGGCATAGGGTATGTTGAGATTAGTGGTCATGGTATGGGTTAGATTCTTTGAGGTTTGCTTTCAGATTGTGTAGGTCGTGGTGGCCGATCAAGTTCAGTGCGATCTCTTTGCCCGTATGTACCAAGTGGGATTTGCTTTCAGTGCGGTATGCATGGGCACTTTGTTAGGGATTGTTCCACGATTCCATTTTCTGGTTCGCAGGGTTAGCAGGTGTTACCTCTCAAGGCTTCAGTGCCATTGACCAGAGGTGGAGTATAGAGTAGTAATGGTGGTCCCAAGGCAGCGAGAGGTAGTGTGCATGGTTGTGGGGGTGGTCCCCGGATGGTTGGAGGTGACATTCGGCCAGGTAGTTCAGGTATCTGTCCAGAGTAGACAAGAACTATGTGTCGGAGTAGAGCTTCATTGGGTTGCTATAGTTGTGAGGTGATGGGACATTATGCTAGAGACTATCCCTGGCGAGGGATGGTTAAGCCTTAAACTTTGACTACTTAGTCCAGAGTGAGATCCCATCATTTTGATGCCCTTCTTGGTGGGCTAGAGGTAGAAGTTCCTGATATCGTTGCTCTAGGTTAGGCTTTTGCTACCTTCGGCTTATGATAGTCCTTCTCGCATTGCGATTCTATCCTTTTTGTTGTTTATTTGCTTATATGCCTACCTGCTACTTGTTTAGTTGTTTGACTACCTGAATTGTAGTATCTATGTGTTGTTTTATTAGTAGTTTGTTCTTTAGTAGTGGATGGGGTGAGTTGTCCTTGTGAGGTGCTTACCCGGAGTCATAGCTCGTGGGTAGTTTGTGTTAGTCTTGTTTCTGGGTGTTTTGCCTTCGGTTTCGTTGTGGCTCTAGGCTTGTGTTAAGTCTTCCTTTTCAGTGCTCTTAGATAGTTGTTGCCTAGGCTGTTACCTAGCTTTTGCTAGAGGTTCTGGTGTTGGTTCGATGTGATACCGGTAGTTGTGCCAGAGTTCAGATTTTTTCTTAAGTTGGGAGATGTTGGTTATGCTAGCGTGCCTTGATTGATTTGGTTTTCTCAGGTGTTAAGATTTGACCCTCCTTGTTGGTTAATTAAGGAGGTTGGCAGTTATGTGGGTTGTTCCCATAGTCTCCTTCAATTTCTTATCCGGTTGGGTTATCTTATCATTTTCCCCAGTACCAGTCAGAATGAATTTTGATCGTAGTTCTCTGGATGAGCTTTGATTTTAGTATTGTGAATGAGTTTGGCATGGAGATGTGAGAACTAAGGTAATGGTTCCATATTTTATTTGAGAAGGAGTTTGTAAGGTTTAGTATATGCTACGGGAAGGTTTTGTTAGTTGAAAAAGGAGGGAGATGACTCCTTGTTCGTGCTTATATGTTTTAGTTGTTGACTGAGGTGATGCTGAAGGTTTACTTTGGGATTGTGTGTTGGTGATTTGTTTTGGCCACTAACAGATTGCAGTGGCTTTTCCTTTGACCAGTTTGGGGTCAGTAGCATCTACAAATTGGATGACTTGTTATTCATGGCCTAGTTGGCTCCAGCTCTATTAGTGTTCTTCAATGGTGGATGAGTCTAATTATGCATTTTGATAAAGGCATTGATTTGCAATTGAGGTTGTGTTTCTGAATCGTGGATTAGCAAACTACTCTGGATGGTTCATGGTATATTCTTCTTGGTTGTAGCTTCTTGGGTTGGGAGGCAACTAGTTCAGACAACTTAGCTTCCCCATTTAAGTTGTGCAATGACAGTTGGCCTTGGACACCAGTTCCTTGGCTAACCTTTGAGTTAGGCTAGATATCCCTGATTTTGCCGGTGTGCTAGATAGTACGAGGCTCCTTCTATCATGGTTAGACAGACTCAGTGGTGTGAGTTTGAGATTAAGCAGTGGTGTATGCTATATGTGGTCAACTTGTGCGGGTTGAGACTAGCAAGGTTATTTCTGAGTTCTAATGGTACTTAGATACTGGTGGTTACCATTCGTTTACCGAGAATTTGAAAGCTTATTTAGCTGATTCTTCCAAGGTTGTTTCTTACGTGGGGTTCTAGTGTTGGTTAGACTCGTCCAGTATGGAATAGAAGTTTGGTATAATATACGCTTCAAAATGGTTGGTTGTGTGCATATCCGGTAGAGCGGTTGATTGGAGCCAAAGGGATGAGTTGAAGTTATATGCAATTTTTTATGACTAGATGGCAACTTTGAACCCCAGGCACCTTTTCCTTTGCCTTCGGGCATTTTGAATTGTTATTCGTGGCATGGTGGACTTCTTCCCGGGGTGATCTTGGTAAGATGAGTCCAAATCAGAATGGCGTTCGAGTATTCGGAGTTGCAGCAATGTTCTTAGATATGAAGCTTACCTGGTAATTACAAACATTGTGGCAGGCTTACCACACTTGTTGCAGAAGCTTGGTTTTGGGTTTGGGTCTATCGGGCAGATTTTCCTGGTTCCTTCGCTTCTAGTTGATTTAGATTTGGTCCGATTCAGCAAGGTTGTTTTCATTCTACAGTTGAAAGTTCTCCGTCAACACAAGGTATCCATACATGTCTTTCCTAACTTTGGCATGCGAACTTCAGTCGGATTCAGATGGTTTGATCATTTGGGTTCAATTAGCAAGTTTGGTGTTGGCAAAAGTGTTCGTCTATTGGTTGATGATCAGTCGCGACAGGTAACTCCAATTTTCAAGGGTATGCTTTGATTTGTTATCTTGAATGGTAAATGCTAGTAGACTATAACTTGTTTTGGAAGGAGTTTGAGCAAACAAAAAAAGGGGGGTGATTTCATTCGTGGTAGATTATAAGCAAAGACTGTGGATGTCCATTGTGTCAGTTGATGCCTCAAGAGTGGTTTAAGTGTTTGACTTGTATGCAGCCTCTTGTTCATGGTACAAAAGGATTTGGTTCAGAATGAAAGGGTTTTGTGGATCAGCGGGTTCAGGAATTAGAGTTTTAGTTGTTAGATTTTCTGATAAACTTGGTTGTGGTTTTGGAGATTCGAGTTCCGTGTGTTTGCTGCCTTGCTTCTCTGGTTTCGGTGTTATGTCAGTTCTTACCGGTTGAGATTCTAGAGCCTCAGTTTTGGTTGGCAGACCTTTGGTATTTTTTTGGGAGTTTGAGGTTGGGATCTAGCTTGGCTAGTATGAAGTGTAGGCTTGGTTGCCTTTCGTGGTTTCGTTTTGTTGGGTGTCATCCGGTCAAGGAGGCTACCCGGGTTGTCTGAAAGGGTAGTACGGGCTTCGTATCTGCTGTTCTTTTTCATCTCTAGTCTTTCCTTCTTTCCTGACTTTCAGGGATAAAAGTCTTTTTAGTAGTGGATGATGCAATGACCCTTGCGGTCATTTACGCATTTTTGCCTTTCTTTTACCATTAGAGCTTACATGTAGCGGCCCTAAGTTATTTATGACCTACTGGGACTGGTAGTTCAGTGCCTGGGCCGTTTGTTTGGTCTTTTTGGCCGTTCCTTGTTTTAGAGCTTTAGGCTTTTGAAATCATTGACTTCAGTCAACATTCTTGGTGAACGTGCTCAGAATCAAACTCTAACAGTTTCGTTAGCTCTGGAGCGTGGACTTTGGTCTAAAGGGACCTTTGGTCGGGATCTGGGAGCTTTTCAGCTTGGAATTCTCTCTCATTCTGTGCTTTCAGGCTAGTTGGACTTGCTTGGTTGAATTTGGTCAACATTCGGAGAAGACGACCTCTGATGAAAAATCCGTCAGTGTTGTTAGCTTCAGAATGTTGAGCTTAGGCTAGAGGGACCATTAGTTCTGTTCCCGAGGCTTCCGGACTTGTTTACAACCCTTAAGTTCCATTTTTGAAATAGTTGGCCTAAGGTTGATTTTTGGTGTGGGCCTCATTTTTTCATAAAATAGACCTTCAATGGTATTTTTGTCAATTTTGTTGGATCCAAAACGTCGTTTCTAGTTGAATAGCTTTGGTCGTTTTTGTTCGCGGTACCCCGAATGCGTTCCCGGGGACCCAAAGTGTTAAAATTTCCAAAAGGGCATTTCTGGTTGCTGGTGTAGCGCCAGGGCACCGCTTGGGCCGCACCTACGTGTGCGCGCTTGCGCCCAGGCCAGTGCACGTGCGTGCCAGCCGCCTTGGCTAGGTCAGTGCCCCTGCACCCTTGGTCAGCGCCCCTGCGCCTGTTCGGCACACCTGCGCCTGTTCGGCACACCTGCGCCTGTTCGGCACACCTGCGCCTAGGCTGGCAGTATATAGGCTGCCCAACTCGTTTTCTCTCCCTAATTTCTCCTAAACCCAATTCTGAACTCCTCCATTGATAACTCATAAAACCTCCATTTCAACCCCTTGCTCTTTCCAACTTATTGGAGGGTACTAATTGGCGATCCTTACATGTTTTGGAGCATCTAACAACGGGTAAATTCTCTCTTTAAGTCCCCGTTTCTTCCCTTGATTCTCCTTTGAATTTCTTGATTGAAGGACTATTTTGGAGCCCCATATGTGGTTTTTTTTCGCTCATATTTTGGGCATGTGCTCTGGGACTTTTGGGAACATGTTGGTGTTTTTTGTTTCAAATTTTGGGTTGTGAGGCCCACGAGCCCATTTGTGACCCGTATTTCGACCCGGTTATGTTTATTGCATTATGGGTGTCATTAGTATTGTATTAATGTGTAGATTATTGTGTTTATAGTGGTTTTGCAACTTAAAGCTTCTCAGAGAAGTTCGAGCATGGATGACGTCATCCCCGCAGCTATTCGTCAGACGACAGGTAGGTTATTGCTTTCCCTACCTAGACTCTGCGTATATAGGCTATAACTGCATTAATTAGAATCCTTGGGTGGGTTGTTAGAGGTTGGTAACCCAGACATTGTCCGCCTTTCTAGCGGCTTATTTCATACGTTGTTTGTAGTATTCGCATAGTATCGTATATTACCCTTGTGGTCTTGTGCGGCCTTGTATTTACTCTGGAACATATATGATGGGTTATTTGGGAATGTCCGCGAGTCCCGGATATAGAAATATCCTTCTAGGATTGTTTTGACTGTAGTAGAGTTGTTGAGCCTGTGCAGGGCCGATAAGAATTGTTTGTGAGCCATTTTGGGCTACTCTATTGCTTGCGAGCATATCATACATGAAAAAGGTTTTCCCTGCATGTTTTACTACTGATTTGGCTAAGGACCTACCATAAATGATTTTCTAAACTTTGCATGGCCTTGAGGGCCCATTTTCGATAAATGAACTTGTGAAAGGACTTTGAAACTGGGTTCTATGAAATCTCTTAGAGTAGAGAGGGTACATCAATGACTTGACAGATGGTTCTTATTCTGATACTAGGCTCGGCTGGACCGTAGAACTAGATATTATTTTCCATGGATTTAGACCCGGATATGAGCCAAGCACCCTATTTATGGATTTTGATACTTGATTTCTGTTTTAGACCTGGATACACTTAGGGCATCCTTTATAAGGGTTATTAAGACTTGACTACTGCTTTTGACCAGGATACACTCCGGGCACCCTTGATGGGGCTTATTGAGATTATTACTACTGATTTAGACTCGGATTGAATCTGAGCAAATAATATGAGATCCCGATTGTTGAGATATTTTGAGGTTAGAGTATAGTATGTGGTCTACAGGTAGACTTCTATGGACCCTGTCATCTCGGACCAAGTGCTACGGCAAAAGGGTGACCGGGGTTAGGGGTTTACGGCAGAGTAGATGTACTCGAGAGAAGTCCTTCCATGGATCCCGCCTTTATTGGACCTTTGGGGCACCGGAGGGGGTAACATACTAACACTGCGGTGACACTTGGTTACAGATTCATCATATCATATCATCATGCATATTTCACCCGGACTCCACCCTTGTTTGATGTATGTTCAGTGTACTCTCCAGTTGTATGGGCGGGCGGAGGGTTTGTTTTAGCTTGATTGCATTCGTCGGTTGTATGGGCGGCCGTTGGGACTGTAGGTAGATTATATTATCCCTATCAGATTATAGAGGTTGTTTTAGTCCTTGGTTCTTATGGATTGGTAAGTTTTAGTTTGTTGAGGCTCTGAGTGTTTGGGCTTGAGTATTGAGGGGCTAGTGAGTCCTATTTTATATCGAGGCACTTAGGTGCGGCCTTCTGGGTGGATTGTGGGTTTTAGTCCTTGTTCCTTATCGTTACTCTGAGTAGTGGCTATCGGTTATGGTGGTTTAGTTATTCCATTTTAGGGTTGTATTTGTGAGATTGATCCCGATTTATGCCTACCTTGGTAGTTATGTTTAAAGTATGTTTCCGTTATTCTATGCCTTCTAGTTGATTATGTTAGATTGTCTTCCTTCTTTCGTTTATACTTGAGGTTACCGGTATACCGCCATGTTTTCTAAACTCTCAACTTTTATATACTATTATTGCAAGGATTCCAGGTGTGTTCTTCTTTCTTACACCTGTGTTCTGTGTATATTTGTCTCATGTGCTAGCGTAGTTTGTTATTACTCTTGGTTGTTTGTTCTCTGTGCTAGTTCCGTGTGCATCCGCTAATGTTTTTTGTGACCATTTCCTTGCTATCTGCTACTTACTCTTTTTATATCTTATATAACCTCAGTCGACCGATGTGCCTATTAAGTACCCATTGTCTTGGGGCTCATACTACCCTTCTGTACTTCTTGGTGCAGATATTAGTTGAGTTTTTGCCGTTGATCGCGTTGGAGACCCATGTAGCATTTGGACATTCGAGACTAGGGAGAGCGCCTGACGGTCAGGGCTTGGCTATATCTCATCTCTTATACTGTCACTCTTGTATATTTGGAGATAGTTGTACTTATATTTTGTTACTTCTAGCACTTGTACTCCCTTAGAAGCTTCTGTACTTTCGATACCAAGTCTTGGGGTTAGTGTAGTGTCTTTTGTATATATTCGGTTTTTCACTTCTGCTTGTCTTTATCGTATTCTTCTTTCATTTATTTTAGCTTATCATGTGTTTGGTGAGGTAGTATCTCATTGCTAACCATTCCAAGCTACGGGGATTGGTTCGCCTACTGGGGGTTGTAGGTGCCATCATGACCTGAGAAATTGGGTCGTGACTAAAACAATGGGTTAAAGACACCAAATTGCGGATTAAAACACGAAATAAATACAAGGACAAGTACTATAAAGTGAAGGGAAAGAGAATTAGCTCACAAGTATGTGAAAACGATGAGAAATGGGTGATTTCCCTCTTGGTCGAGCTCTAACAATGGAGGAAAAGAAGTTGGAATAGAATGATGTGAAGGAGAAGTTCACGTAGAAATTGCCAGCGATTGACGCACCTGCGGTCTTAATGATGCAGGTCCGGAATCAGCATTCCGCCCAGACCACCGCAGGGGCAAAGGTCAATAAGACCCCCAACCTCGTCGGTGCGATAAAAGAACCGCAGGGACGCCCCCATGCTGATGTCACCCAGGACTGCAGGTGCGACTGGTCACCGTAAGGGAGGCTACACATGTCCGCCCCCATGTGTGCAAGTGTGCCACACCAGAACTAGCAACACCAGCTGCAACAACAAACAACAAAACTATCTAATCGCACCCTCGAGAATCATCCCGATCCCCGAGAACACAAACCATATAAGACACCCTACCAAAAATGGCATTTTGGACTCAACATAATCAACAAAATTCTTAATGGAGATTATCTCAATGAAAAGTGGGCTCCACGACCAACAAACAACTTTTAACCAAAAAGAATCCCATAGCCTAAAACGAGTTCAAAAGCTTTGGGATCCGAACCAAAGGTCCCACTAGCCCAAAGTCAACATTTTGGAGCTAACAACACTGACAAAAATCCCATATGAGATCGTCTACTCCAAATATTGACCAAAGTCAACTCTTTCAGCTTTAAGAGTTCCAAAATAAGAAAAACTCCTCTAGAATCCAAACAGACTACTCGGGAATTGAACCGTCAGTTCCGACAAGTAATAAATAACCTGTTGCCATTGTGGAAAAGCTCGAATTGCTGAAAATGCATGAATAACTGAGAAATAACCTTGAGAGTCATTGCATATAGAGAGATTCAATCCATACCCAAGATAATATCAAAATCTAATATATCTAGAATAATAAAATCAACCCAAGTATCATATCCTAAAAGAGTCAAAACACAAGATTGGTACAACAAATCCACCACTAAAGAATCACCTACTGGGTAGCAAAAAGAATGGGCATAGCAAGGAACTTACACACTATATCAGCACCCGAAGCAAAATACATAGTCACATATGAATAAGTAGAACTAGGATTAAATAATACTGAAGCATGCCAATGACAAATGGGGACGATACCTTTAATAACTGCCTTTGAGGCCTCCACCTAGGGTATCCCTAGAAATGCGTAACAATGACCACATCCACCCCTAGACTGAGAAACTCCACAACCACCTCCACAAGCCACCGAGGCTCCACCCCCAACAACCTTATTTTTCAAACTTCTTTGGTTCCTTGATTCAGTTTGGTTTGGTTTGGTTTTGATGAAATGGTTTTTTTGATTTTTCAAAAATGGGTTTTTCGATATTTTAAATGAAATTATGATACATATAAGATTAAAGGTTATAACTTGAGAGAAATTAATTATAATAAATAAGAAGTAGTAGGAATTAGGCACAATATATGTATTTTGTAAATTATATTTGAGAATGCATTAATAGAAGAGAGAGATAAAAAGAAATACTACTCTACTATTGTATAAAATTCTCCCAACTTAGAACCATAACCAGTAGCAGCCAATAGACATCAACATCAAAAATTAGGGCTAAACAATAGCTTATACATTCAAACTCAGACATTATAACTTATTCTTGCACTTCAGTGGCAGAAGAATGAAGACATCGCATAAGGCTAAGGGGATAGGGTTATTGGTTGGACAGTGGAGATTGTTATAGTAGATAAAGTTTAGGAAGTTAGGAAATAAAGTAGGATGGACTTGGATTGGATGGAAATATTTTAATCCTATGTTCGCGGCTACTTGTTGAAGCATGCTAAAAATATTATATTTTTTAATTCATGTAATAAAAGTTTGATTTTTCTGTGCACCAAAATTTCGAGGCCCTTAAATCAACAGTGAACCAAAGAATTCAATTTTTTATAAAAAAATTGGTACCCGACCAAAGAATCAAATAAATGGTGATTTCGGCCGAAACAATGACTATGTTCTTCAAAAATTTTGTGCAAGTCATGTGCCAATTTGACCTAGTCAAATATCGGATAGCTTTTGCATTAGCTAATAAGAGTAATTCTAGACCATTTTCGCAAAAATAAGGGTAGAAGTAACCCCAACTATTAACGGAGAGTAAAACTTAATTATTTCACAAAGTTTAGATTAAATTTTTCTCTCTCATTTATCATTCTGCAATTACTATTTTATGCGTACTTATAATCAGATTATGAATTGGTGATAATTTTCATTTATGAGAAATATAAGAATATTTAATGTATTTTTTTGTTAGAAAATCTAATAGTCTCTTTAGTTAAGCTTTTCAAAAGTCAAAGTATTTATTTTTAAAGTATAGGTACTTAATCAAGTGTTAAAAAAAAGTATGTGCTTTTAAATAGTAATTGAAATTATTTTTCAAAATCTAAAAAAGTAATTTCCTTAGAAGCAATTTTTGGAACATAGCCCAACACTAAATAGTATCTCTAAGCTTAATAAAAATTATTTAAAATTGATTAGCTTGCGAACGATTATTCTCCAAAAGTACTTTTTCAAAAAATATTTATGACACAATAATGTTTTTCAAAATTAGCAATTTTGAAATTTTGATGAAATAAGCTATTAGTTTGATATATTTTCTATCTCAATTATGTGATACGTTTTCCTTGTTAATATATTCTTATATTTAGTAATAATTTAAATTTACAATTTCTCATTTTGATGATTTTTATTCTTCAAATATGTATAACTTATTATAGACAATAAATTTCAAAGATCTTCCTTTTATTTTTAAATTTGTCATACCGCCTCAATTTCATTTCTTCTTCCCTTGGGAAAAATTGTTCCTTTGTTCCAAGAGTATTTTCTATAGCAAAATTTATAATTATAATGAACCGTAAGTTTAATTTGGAGTGTCAAACATATTTTGGATGCAAAGCTAGTAAATGTTTATAGTTCGATTCTTTCTGTGGCACTAGTTTCCCTTCCTAATTTAAGTTAACAACTTCCATTTTCAAAGGATTTAAGAATTCTGCTCGTTATTCAGGTTTTTTTTTTTCAATATCTTTCAGTCCTAATATGAATTTCTTATTCCTTTTCATTGTTGATATGCTCTAAGTATCTGCTACTATATTCATGATTTTTGTTTCTTTCGGCTTTGCTGTAACATTTTTTTATTTGATTCCTACATTAATAATTCACGTTCTTTTTAGGTGTTAATAATCATGTAGTGTATTTGTGTTATCGTAAAATTATTCTCTATTACATTGTCATCAGCAAACTGGGGCTTTTCCTAGGAAGTTTTTCATATTGTGCCTACTTTATAAATTCTAGATGTTTGTGTTAGTAGAAGCAAGTCCCTCAAAGAAGTTAGGGAAGAGATTTCATCAGAGAGTTGATACTAAATCTCACTCCACATTTGGGCGCCTAAAATTTGATATGGAAAATTGTGGTCCATCACTTCGTGAAAACATTGGAAGGAGAATTCAACAACATCAAGTCTTGGTTAATCATATATAGGTTAAAGGTCCCCAAAAAGTCACCGATTCATAGAGAAAATAGACGTGATTAGTTTTGAATGATGGGCATGAATTGCCTGCTATTTCTGGTCTTCGGTTGCTGTTAATTTAATATGAACATATTCAAAAATTGAAACAAGTTAGAGAGACTCAAAATCTTTTTGATGACCTATATAGTAAACTTTTGCGAGAAGATAAAGCAGATAAACATGAAGGACACTCTAAATGAAGAATTTATGTAGAGGCAACAACAATTTTGAGAAATTAGAAAAAGTAGGTAAATTGTGAGTGGGCCTTTGGGCATGTTCCTGGAGTTCAAATTAGGGATCAATTCTGGTTCAGGGCAGAACTTTTTGTGGTTGGACTACATCACCAATTTTTAGGAGTATCGAATATGTTAATATTAACAAAAAAATATTAGAACGAGCATTGTTGATTCTGGTCAGTACGAGAATGAGACCATATCTTCTCAAACATTCATCCACGTAGGTCATGGTGGGAACTCCAAAGTATCTGGTAATGCGAGAGTGAAAGGTCAAAAGGTTGAAAAGGATATTCTAGCCTTGAAAAACTCCATGTATTTGGGATACTCTTTGAGGGTTATTCGCCGACAAAGAATGAATGGATGAAAGACTGATACAAAATATATTTATGATAGATTGCACACTGTGACTAAGTGTTTGAAATAAAGAGGTTCAACTGGAAGATAAAATTTCAACTTTGAACTAAAAAGAAATCTTAGCCAACCTAATCTTACCTAGTTAGTCACGTAAGATTTGGTTGGCTAAGATTTCTTTTTAGTTCAAAGTTGAAATTTTATCTTCCAGTTGAACCTCTTTATTTCAAACACTTAGTCACAGTGTGCAATCTATCATAAATGTATTTTTTATCAGTCTTTCAACCATTCATTCTTTGTCGGCGAATAACCCTCAAAGAGTAACCCAAATACATGGAATTTTTCAAGGCTAGATTATCCTTTTCAAACTTTTGATTTTTCACTCTCGCATTACCAGATACTTTGGAGTTCTAACCTTGTACTACATAGATGAATGTTTGAGAAGATATGGTCTCGTTCTTGTACTAACAAGAATCAACAATGCTATTGCAATATCCCTTCTGTGAATATTAACATTATCGATACCCCTAAAAAATGGGTGATGTAGTTCAACCATAGAAAGTTCTGCCCTGGATAGAAATTGATCCCTAATTTGAACTCCAGGAACATGTCCAAAGGCCCACTCAAAATTTACCCACTTTTAATGATTTCTAAAAATTGTTGTTGCCTCTATATAAATTCTTTTTTTAGAACGTCCTTCATGTTTCTCTGCTTTATCTTCTGGGAAAAGTTTAGTATATAGGTCATCAAAAAGCATCCAAGTCTCTCTAGCTTATTTAAATTATTGAATATATGTATTCATGCTAAGTTAACAACAATCCATGACCAAAAATAGCAGGAAATTCACGCCAAACATTTGAAAACTAATCACATCTATTTCCTCTATGAATTGATGGATTTTTGGGAACCTTCAACCTATGATTAACCAAGACTTGAATGTTGTTGAACTCTGTTTCCATTGTTTTCACGAATAGATGGACCACAATTTTGAATATAAAATATTAGGTGCTTAAATGTGGAGTGAGATTTAGTATCAACGCTTTGATGAAATCTCTTCCCTTACTTTTTTGAGGTACTTGCTTTCGCTAACATAGGCATCTTGAATTTATAAAGAAGGCACAACATAAAAACCTTCCTAGGAAAAGTACCAGTTTTGCGGATGACAATGTAATAGCGAATAATTTTATTATAACACAAACACATTACATGATTATTAACACCTAACAATACAAGGCATTATGAATGTAGGAATCAAACAAAAAAAAATTTACAACAAAGCAGAAAGAAAAATCATGAATCCAAAAGCAGATACTTAGAGCATAACAAGCAACGAAGAAGAATAAGAAATGCATATTAGGGCTAAAGGATATTGAAAAAGAAACCTGAATGTAGAGCAAAATTCTTAAATCCTTTGAAAATGACAGTTGTTCACTTGAATTAGGGAGGGAAATTAGAGCCAGAGAAAGAGGCGAACTAGAAGCATTTACTAGATTTGCACCCATAATACATTTGACACTCCACATTAAACTTATGGTTTGTTATAATTATAACTTTTGTTACAGAAAATAGTCTTGAAACAAAGGAACAATTTTCCCAAGTGAAGAAGAAAAGGGATTGAGGCGGTTTGACAAATTTAAAAACAAAAGGTAGATCTTTGAAATTTGTTGTCTATAATAATTTATACATATTGGAAGAATAAAAATAATAAAAATAATAAATTTAAAGTTAAATTACTAATAAATATAAAAATATGTTAACAAAGAAAAAGTATCGCGCTATTGAGATAAGATAAAATATCAAACTAATACCTTATTTGTTCATTCATTCAAAATTGCTAGTTTTGGAAAAAAAATTATTGTCATAAATATGTTTTGAAAAAGTAATTTTTGGAGAATAAACATTTGTATTTGGCTAATCATTTTTAAAAAAATCTTATAATATTAAAGCATACTATTTAGTGTTGGAATATGTTCCAAAAATGCTTCTAAGAAAATTACTTTTTTAGCTTTTAAAAAACAGTTTCAGTTACTATTTAAAAGGACATACTTCTTTCTTTAAAGCTTAATTAAATACCTATACTTTAAGAATAAATATTTTTGACTTCTCAAAAGCTTAACTAATGAGACTAATAGGTTTTCTAACAAAAAGATATATTAAATATTCTTATATTTCTCATAAAATAAAAATGATCACAAATTCATAATCTGATTATCAGCATGCAAAAAATAGTAATGGTAGTATGATAAATGAGAGAAGGATAAATTTAATCCAAACTTTGTGAAATAATTAAGATTTACTCTCTATTAATAGTTGGACTAGAATTACTCTTATTTTCCAATGCAAAAGCTATCTCATACATGATTAGGTCAAATTGTCCATTAAATTGCACAATTTTTTTGCAGAACGTAGTCATTGTTCCAACCGACATCACCATTTATTCGATTCTTCGATTTTGATTCCTTGTTCGAGTGCAGATTTTAAAAAAAAATGCTTGATTATTTGGTTCAATGTTCGATTTAAGGGTCTTGAAATTTTGGTGCACCAAAAAATTGAACTTTTATTACATAGGTTAAAAAAATATAATATTCTTAGCATACTTCAACCACTAGCCGCAAACTTAGACCCAAAATATTTTCATCTAATCCAACCCATCCTACTCTATTTCCTAACTTCCTAAATTTTAACTCCTATTACAATCTCCACTGTCCAACCAACAACCCTATTCCCTTAGCCATATGCGATGTCTTCATTCTTCTTTCTTTGAAGTGCATGAATAAGTTATAATGTCTGATTTTGAATGTAGAAGCTATTGTTTGGCCCTAATTATTGGCGTTGTTGTATGTTGGATGCTACTGATTATTGTTCTAAGTTGAGAGAATTTTATACAATAGTAGAGTAGTATTTCTTTTTAGCTTTCTTCTCTTAATGTGTTCTAAGATATAATTTATAGGATACATATATTGTGCCTAGTGCCTACTACTTATTTCTTTTGATTTATTTCTTTCTTGTTATAACCTTTAATCCTATATGTATCATAATTTCCTTTGAAATATCGAAAAATCCATTATTTGAAAAAAGAAATCATTTTATAAAACCAAAACCTAACTATATCAATGAACCAAAGAAGTTTGAAAAATTATAACCAAAGAACCAGACGCTCCATCTTGATACAAATGAGTGTGACAAGAGGGAAATGTGAGTTAATGTGAAGTGTGATTGTTAAATGAGCAGTTGAACTAAACTTAGTCACGCCAAAATAGGTATAACAAATAAATAATTATATTGAGAATGGTGGATCAAGATGCATTAAAAATGGGTCATGACCAAACGGCCCAACTCTAATCAAATTTTGATTATTTTATTTAGTTTCTTATAATATTTGTTTAATTACCAAATAAAACTAATGAAACTTTATTTTCTCTTTGATATAACGTATCAAAATGAAAATAACTTTAAATATTTTGGCAAGTATTTTTAAAGGTTTAAACGGGATGACCGATTGTATCTTAATTCACTTGATGGACAGGTTAAGCATGTCGTATTTTTCAATTTTTATTTATGAGTAATCACTACTAGAAAATTCGTTGGAACGTTACTGATCAGCTAATTCCAACGAATTTTAATATATGGATAGTTGTTAAAGTTCACCCATATATAAAATTGTTCACAAAATTCAAATATAATAAATATGAAAAATAGGTACCCGAAACATACTTTGGAAATAAAGTTGATAATTCTCTTAACCTTATGCTTTTGCCTAATCAAGAGAACTCTTGTGATTTTTCCTAGTTGACTAAAAATACTAGAAAAAATAAAAAGTACATTAGAGATTAGAATCGTTAAAGGAAAAACCTAATACTATAGTTAAATGCATTAAGACTTTCAATATTAAATTATTATAATTTTAGGATGCAATTAAATTCAGATAACTAAAATATATTTTTAATCCTAAACAAACAATACGTAGAAGTAATAAAATCCCATTATTATGAGTTTTAAAACAAGTAAATGTGTAATCAAGAACTAACACACTTGCATCTTCCCTAGTCTCCCCCAACTGCATACGTAAAGAGAAAGAGATTCATGCCTTGT
Organism: Jaltomata sinuosa; assembly: GCA_003996215.1. Taxonomy (NCBI): domain Eukaryota; kingdom Viridiplantae; phylum Streptophyta; class Magnoliopsida; order Solanales; family Solanaceae; genus Jaltomata; species Jaltomata sinuosa. The sequence continues at coordinate 49,833 of QJPP01000424.1, forward strand.
TCCCAAAAGAACATCTATTTTGAACTAAACTAGAATTATCCACAGTAAATTCGAAAGCTTAAAAAATTGCAAGAGAACGGAGGCCAACTATAAGGCAACTTAGGAAAAAAAACACACGGGGTGTAGGCTTCAGTATATAAGTGTCGTGTTCGAACAAAGATATAATATAATGAGTTTAGTGATAAAAATCTAAAGTTAAACTAATCAAGTTAAAATTCTGGCTCTGCCTTTATTTTTCAAGGTGCCTTAGGGAGTTTCTTAAGAGCCTCACCAATGTTAAGCCCTCAAATTAAAATCATGGGTTCTCCTTCACTCTTCAGGAAGCCTTAGAAGTGTTTCTCAAATACCACACTCAGGGGTAAATCCATTGTTGTTACACATTGGGAAAAGCTTGTAATAAAAAAATTACTTCATATGTATAAATAATTTATTCAAAATCCATAAAAAAAAAATTAATTCAATATTTATAAATTAAAATTCTTGACTCCGCTTTTGACCGGCCTGAGATGAATCCTAAGAAATTTATTTAAAAAATTACATATTTAAACCACAGGAGGAACGGTATTATGCGACATAGATACTGCAATCACACTATGTTCACATATATTCTTATATGCATCTGGTTCCTTGGTGAATTGTTGAATTCACCAATAAAGGAAAAGAAAATTCAAGTGTTGAATCCAAAATCTTTTTAAAACGAAAACACCACAACACATAAGATTGCTATAGCCCAAAAATATTAGAGGAAGATAGAACAAGTGTATACCAATACCAAGCTCCTATTTATACTAATACAAGTGAAGGTAAAATAAGGTATGTAATTAATTTTTATTCTTATAGTGTCTCCTTACATCAACAAGTTTCCTTATCAAACAAGGTCAGTCAATTACAATATTACCATAATAAAAGTAAAGGTAACATAATATATGCAATTGATTTCTATTCAAATTAAATTTCTTTATGAAACAAGGTAAGGCAATTACAAAGTTACCAGAATAAAAGTGAAGGAAAAATAAGATATCCAATTGATTTCTATTCAAATTAGATTTTTTTATCAAACAAGGTAAGTCAATTACAATGTTACCACAATAAAAGTAAGGTAAAATAAGATATGCAATTGATTTTTATTCGAATTGGATTTTCTTACATCAATAAACTAGCAAATCAAACAAGGTAACTCAATTGATTTTTATTCAAATCATTTATCTTTACATCAATGAATGTCACGACCCAAAACTCACGGGTTGTGAGGGCACCTACCCCACCCGAACCATGGTAGGTAAGCCAGACTAAGAAAACACAATAAATGCAATAACAATAATTGATTAAAGAAAAACAACATGACAGATAAATGTGATATCTTAAACCACTCATACTAAAACTATGCAAGGTACAATCCATCCCACGACTCAGAAATCAGAAGTACAAGAGCGACTCTAAGCACAATATTTCAAAACTAGTACTAAACTATCTAAGAAGTAAGAAAAGACAAAATAAATGATAGAGGAAGATAGAAAAGTCTTCGTTAGTAGAAGCTCAACGAAGCTTTAGAATCTACAAAGATCTGCATGAATCAAGGCCCACATTGTCCACTTGTACTAGGATCTACATCAAAAGAACGTAGAAAAGTAGAGATGAGTACAGTCCACTTGGACTTAGTAAGTATCATATGCTGACTAAGCTAAGAAGTTACCATATTGAATAAAGAATACTGAAGTAACCTTGCAAATAGATTAGTCCGAGCAGTTCAATATCAATGATAGTAGATATAGCTCAATCACAACAACAATACAAATACTAATGTAATGTAATGATATGAGATTAAATGAAATGGTCAGTGCCTCTAAATATACACGCCCTCGAGTGGTTTTCTGCAAAGGTAGGACCAATGGGGGATTCGCGAGATCAATATATGATGTCTGGACTCGAACTGAGACTCCCAAGTATCATGCCTGAACTCATATTGGGACTAATATCAATATCAATTACCCAGACTCAAATAGGATTTCAATAAGTCTTTCTCGTACTCGATCTGGGACAAAAACTAATATTTCTTTCCATTCACTTAATTCATATTCATTGTTTCCATGCACCATGAGATGAATAAATATGCATGAACATGAAAGTAAAACCAAGCCTGATACAACAGATATGTCCAAAACCTCAGAATCACAACAAATCCATAAACACTGTCTATGAGCCTCAATATCAAATCAGGAATCTATGACCTTATTACCCAAAACAATATAAGTTCCAATTTGGGAATCACAATGATGATCCACCGCATGAAATACAAAAATCCAATAATTTACCCAACCCATGGTAGACTTTACACAATAATTCCCTATCCAAGCTAAGTCTAAAGAATGTCAAGCCATAAACTACTTTGAAGAAGAACACCAAGAATCTATTGAATCACACTTAATCCTTTCCTTTACAAATAGCCTCTGAATGCTTACACTCTATCAAGAACAAGTTATACACATATGCACGAGTCTAATGATACTCATATTGCTGAGGTTCTAATCCGAGTCCAAAAAGTCATCCCGAGCCCACAAGGACAAAACTAAAATTTTATTGGAAAACTAATTTACCCAAAGCTTAAGGAGAATAAATATGAAATTTCATTAAAAATAGAGTTAAAATCGTGTTTGAATTATCAAAATAACATTCTTTATCTTTACCAAAGAAACACCAAAATTTTAAGTTGAAAAACCAAGATTTGAAGGTAAAATCATAAAATAATCATTGAAAAATTTGTAAAATTAGTATAAGAAGCTTACCCAATGAAGAAATCCTAAAATTCTCCTTTGAAATTGCCTAAATTTGAGTTCTAGAGCTCCAAAAATATGGTAGGGAGGAAAATAGAATGAAAAATAAAAGGCCACTGGTTTGAACCCAGTGATCCTGCACCGCCAGAGGAATAACCGCAGGCGCAGAGTCACCAGTGTGGTAAATTCTTTGCTTCAGTGGAAACTACTGAAGTGGTCCTGGGCCATATACGGAGAAAAGATCACCATTGCGAGCTCGTAGGTATGATAATTTGCTTCTTTGGTGGAAGTCGCTTATGTAAGATGACTTCATCATTGTGGGAAATTGCAGCTGCTGTGGATTTGGTGGAGCAATAGAAGTCCACAAGTGAAGACTCGCATTGTTGTCCAGCCTTCGCCAGAGTGGAGCTCCCAAAGGTGGCTTAGCATCATAGAAGCGATGAATTATCTGCAAGAGCAATGCCGCCAGTGTGAACTAAGGGTCACAGGTGCAATGCACCAACACCATTAAACACCATCAAAATAAGCCACCAAAAACACCCAGAATCGACCCTCGAAACAAAACTAGAACCCCATATATACAAATCAAATATGCTACTATACAAAAAATTATATTTCTGACTCATTAGAATCATCAGATTCACAAATGCAAGTTGTTATCACCGAGTGTTGACCATAGTGAACTATTGTAACAACCTGTTCCATCGTTATAGTAAAGTAAAAGCATAAGTACCCGACTAGAAAGTCCCTAAGGTGCGAGTTGAAAAATCTCAGGCTAGGATGACTTTAGATAAAAATATAGTGTTATGTGCCTTAGAGGTGGTTGGGGTCTTATGTTTCTTTATATGGTAGTGTGGAGTCCATTTATGGATAGCCGACTGTCGTAGGGTCCTATAGAAAGTTTCGGGATGGGAAAGGAGTTCATAAAACTCAAGATATAATAGTTTCCGTGTTGAGATTAATCTGTGTTGTCTAGAAAAGAAGGTGTTTTATGAAATGAGGGCTTGGGTGAAAAATAGACATTCTAGAAATGTAACTTCCCAAAAATATCTAAGTTAAAACTCAACTAGGATCAATTTCAAATGATCATTACTTTTACTACGTGAAACATTAGGTGTCTTAGTACTTACCATATTAAAGATCTTTGAGTTTTTTTCCAATGCCATCGACCATGAATTAAATGGATTCTAAAGTAAAAATTTATCAACATTTTACCAAGAAGAATCTGTATGTCAAAAATGACAGACAGGGACCACAAGAGGGTTCCACAGATTATGGAACAGACCACGAACCATGGTCTCAAACCATGGAACCAGACTAAAGGCCTGACATTTTGGCCTAAGATTCATGAATGAGGTCCACATGCCATGGTCTGCCACCATGGAAAGCAAACCCTACAGCCTAGCAAATTCCATAAGAACTACAGACCAGGTCTGAAAGCCATGGACTGGTCAACCAACTGTGGTTCCTGGTCATCGAACCCTGTTTCAAAAATTTCAGCAGCTTTTTAGTTTACTTTGCAAGGGGTATTTTGGACTTTTCCCATACTTTTAAATAATATACCAAGTCATTGTAAGCATATTAGAAGGGTTTTTATTAAAACTTAGCCAACTCTCCCCTAATTCTCACGACTAAAACTTCAGAAAGAATGAAAAAAATGTTCTCTCTATAGCTACAGTCCTAGGGCTCCCTCCCCCAATCTTCAAACTTCAGTCCCAGTTCAAGAATCTTCAATAACCCGGTATGTGGGTATTCAGTAAGGATTTATTTTGCCTTTATGGCAAAACATCAAACTTTTATTTTGAATTTTTATGGTATTATGGAACTAGAGTTCTTGCCCAGATATGCAAATTTCTACAGAATTGATTCCTTATGATTACCACTTGATTTCCATTATTAATTAAATGATTATGCATGAATTCTTACAAATATTTGAGGAGAAAAGAACTTAGCTTGAAATTGTAGTATTTTCACATGAATTAGCTTTTCTTCTGAATTTAGCTAAGGGTGTTAGCATTCAGTTTAAATAGAACTTAGTGAGTTTTTAGTATACAACTTTTTCAGAAATTGTTTCTGACTAGTTATGTTCTGACTCATCTTTCAGAACATTTATTTTAAGTGAGATATCAACATTCAGTTTGGGAGCAGTACTTAGCACCAAGTTGGACTAGGGTCCTAGTTTCATCTAAAATCCCAGAACTACGTGCCACCATAGGTATACTTAGCCCCCCAGTTAGGAATCAGATTAGTGATCATGCTAGTCACACCATTATACCTAAGAAAGGCATATTAGATCCTTTTGATGGGTCATATATATTGGACTCAATATTTAACTCACGTGGTTTATGTCAGTTAACAGGCCTTCCCATAGATATGGACTTAGTAGATTGTACATGACCCTCAGTTCAGTTCAGTTGCATTTTCATTATGTTTTTACTTTATATTATCTCTCATACTTATCATACTCATATCATGATTGCGGTCATTGTACTATAGTTCAGTTTTGCATTCAATATAGCATATCAACATTTTTTGTTAGCGTGTTTAGTTACCTTATAGTATTCATATATAACATGCTCAATACGTTTAAAATAATGACCACATACTCTTTGTGCTACATCCTATCATGATGCATGTTCATGTATTCAGTCTCTGCATTGCGATTAGCACGATCCAGTTCCATATCAGCGACTACTAGTGGTGATCCCTCATCATCTGAGGATAGACTTTCATAATGAATTTTCTTTTGGTTATTTTATTTTTCAATATTTGAATTTAGTTTGGGGCTTGTCCCTGGATATCATTAGTAGTAGAGGCTTTCAGTCATAGAGTTAGATATTCAGCTACTTCAGTTGGTTTTGTTCTCCAGACTTATATAATATTCATATATTCTCAGTTATCTTATGAAACGTGCAATTATAAATCAGTTTAGATTCCACTCAGTTTTAATTTTTTAGAAAGCTTAGCTTATGCCATGACATGGGTTAGCTTGGGGTCACTTGTGATCCTAAGCACCATGTTACGTCCAGGGTGTAAGCTCGGGGTGAGACAAACTTGGTATCAGAGCATCAGGTTTAAAGTGTCCTAGGGTGTCTAAAAGCCACATTAAATATAATACTTTTCATGGGTGTTAAGCTCGCCACATTTATGAGAGGGAGGCTAATTTTTTTTAAGGAAAACTCTACTTCTTTCTTGTTTAATATCGTGCGATAGAGTTTAACTCTATTTGTCTTAATAATCTATGTTCTACATGTTTCAAATCATGCCTCCATGAAGAAATAATGCAAGGAATGCTAATTCTCCAGTTCAAGATCATGATGTCACCAACACAGAGTTTTGACATTTTATTTAGATGTGGGTCAAGCTATAGCCAACCAAGCTAATCAGAAGGAACAAGTCCCTGCTAACCTGAATAGTGGGTCAACTGCTGCTAGAGTTAAGGAATTCATTCGTCTGAATATGCCAGAGTTCTTGGGTTCAAAGGTGGTTGATGACCCAAAAAACTTCATTGATGAGGTGGTGAAGATTGTTTAGGTTATGCATGTGAATGGTACAGAGAGTGTTGAGCTAGCTTCCTACCAACTCAAGGACGTGGCTCATATCTAGTTCACCTAGTGAAAGGATAGTAGGAGCAGGAATGCAACTTCTATGAATTGGGACTGCTTTGTTAGGGCTTTTATTGACAGGTTCTTCCAGAGTTGAGGGAGTCAAAAGTTGAGAAGTTTGTGAATTTGAGGCAAGGGCCAACATTAGTTCAAGAGTATGGGGGTCGTCGCTGATGCTTCTAGATAACTTAAGGTTTATGAAGAGAACCATCTGACTAATGATCTTGAGTTAGCAGCAGTGGTCTTTGCCTTGAAAATTTGAGACACTACTTGTATAGTATCCATGTAGATATGTCTATCGATCATAAGAGCCTCAAGTACGTGTTCACTCAGAAGGAGTTGAATCTTTGATAGGGAAGGTGGCTTGAACTCCTTCAGGATTATGACATGAGTGTGCTTTACCATTTGGGTAAGTCCAATATAGGGTCACGGGTTAAAGAAGGAAAGATGGAGTTAGCTAAGGATGTTCATTGTCTTACTCGTCTAGGGGTTCGCCTTACAGACTTAGTTGATGGTGGTATTATAGTTCAGAATGGGTCAGAGTCTTCATTGGTAGTTCAGGAGAAAAAGAAACAAGACAGTGATCCTATCTTGCATCAGTTTATTGGTGGTGTCCACCAGTAGAGAGTAGAAGTTTTCTCCCAAGGGGAGATGGTGTGCTTCATTATCAGGGTAAATTATGTGTTCCAGACATACATGGATTGAGACAGAGGATTTTGACAGAGGCTCACAGCTCTAGATACTCAATCTATCTAGGCTCCACCAAGGTATACCATGATTTAAGGGATGTCTATTGGTGGAATGGTATGAAAAGGGACATTGCGGATTTTATGGATAAGTGTCCAAACTGCCAGCAGGTAAAGGTAGAACATCAATGAACAAGAGGTATAACTCAGGATATTAACATTAATACTTGGAATTGGGAAGTTATCAATATGGACTTCATTACAGGTTAACATGATTCTTTTTTGGTGGTAGAAGACAGTATGACAAAATCAGCCTATTTTTTTCTTGTCAAGACTACTGATTAAGGAGAGGATTATGCCAGACTTTATATCCGTGAGTTAGTCTGGCTACGTATGATTTCTTTATCCATCATATCTGATAGGGGCAGTCAGTTAAAATCCCAGTTCTAGAAGTCTTTTCAGAAAGGTCTTGCTACTCAAGTGAATTGCAGCACAAGATTTCATCCACAGATAGATAGACAGGCAAAGCATACCATCCAGACCTTAAAGTATATGTTGAGGGATTATTTGATCGATCTCAAAGGTAATTGGGATGATCACTTACCCCTTATAGAGTTCTCCTACAATAAAAACTTTCACTCTAGTGTTCACATGGCTCCTTATGAAGAACTTTATGAGCAGAGGTGTAGATCACCCATTGGCTAGTTTGAGGTATTGAAGCTACTTTGATAGGGACAAATTCAGTTCATGAGACTATGTAAAAGGTTTAGATCATTAGGGAAAGGCTGATAGCAGCTCAAAGTTATCAAAAATCCTTTGTAGATGTGAGGAAAAGAGACTTAGAATTTAGAGTTTATGATTGGGTGTTTCTGAAAGTTTCAACAGTGAAGAGGGTGATGTGATTCGGGAAAAAAAGGAAGCTTAGTCCCTGGTATGTAGGTCCCCACATGATTTTTAGGAGAGTTGGCAAGGTGGCTTATGAGTTAGAGTTATCCACATAGTTTGCATCGATGCACCCAGTCTTTCATGTGTCCTTGTTGAAAAAGTGCATTGGTGATCCTGCTTCAGTTGTGCCATTAGAGAGTGTGGGTCTTAAGGATAGTCTCACTTACGAGGAGGTCACTATTCAGATTCTTGATCATCAAGTTCGTAAGTTGAGAAATAAGGAAGTCACTTTAGTGAAAGTCTTTTGGAGGAACCAGTCATTTAAAGGAGCTACTTGGGAACCAAAAGCAGCTATAATGACCATGTAACCTCACCTGTTTCCTTCTTATTTAGTTCCATCTTTAGGTAACAGTTTCCTCTTTAGTATTCTCAGTTTCCTCTTTAGTATATACCATCAGTGTTCTTATGCTCCTAGTATGAATTCATGTCTAATGAAGTTAGTTTAGTAATATCTTATTTAGAACTTAGTTTGTAGGGATTGCAGCTCTTTTCCCCAAATCTTTGCTTAGTTAGTCTTCATTTCAAGGATGAATGATCCCAATTGGAAGATATTGTAACACCCTAAAAGTTTTTAAGTTAAGACTTAATCAGGATCAACTTCGAATGATCATTCATTCTAGTATGTTAAAAGTTGGGTGGCCTATTACACACCAAATTAAATATCTTTGATTTTTCTTTCCAACGCCACTGACTATGTGTTAAATAGAGTCTGGAGTAACAAGTTATCATCGTTTTACCAAGAAGAGTCTATTTGTAAAAAATGACAGATAGGGACCACGAGAGGGTTCCATGGACCATGGAACAAACCACAGACCTTGGTCTCCAACCATGGAACCAGATCAGAGGCCTGGCATCTATGACCGGGGTCCACGGAGTCATGGTCTGCCAATGTGGAAAGCAGGACCTGCAACCTAGTGAATTCTTAATGAACCACAGACTAGGTCCACGAGCCGTGGACTCGTCCAGGGACCATGGAACCCTGTTTTGAAAATTTCAGCAGCTTTTTAGTTTTGTTTCCTAGGGGTATTTTTTGAATTTTTTCACTCTTTTAAATCCTATACCAAGTCATTTTAAGCATATTAGAGGGTTTTTTATTTAGACATAGTCAATTCTCCCCACATTCTCACGACATTAACTTCAAAAAGAAGAAAACAACATTCTCTCTCAAGCTACAGACCTAGGGCTCCCTCCCACAAGCTTCAAACTTAGAGTCCCAGTTCAAGAATTTTCAATAACCAGGTATGTGGGTATTCAATAAGGGTTTCATTCGCCCTTATCCCCAAAACTTCATACATTGATTTCGAATTTTTATGGTTTTATGGAACTAGGTTCTTGCCCAAATATGCAGATTTCTACAGAATTGATTCCTTGTGATTACCACTTAATTTCTATTCTTATTTAAATGATTATGCATGAATTCATACAAAGATTTTAGGAGAAAAGAACTTAGCTTGAACTTGTAGTATTTTCACATGAATTAGTTTTTCTTCCGAATTTATCTTAGGGTGTCAGCATTCAGTTTAAATAGAACTTAGTCAGTTTTCACTCTACAACTTTTTCAGAAAATTTTTCGGACATAGTTAAGTTCTGACCGAGCTTTCAGAATATCAGTTTTAAATGATCTATTAGTATTCATCTTAGGAGCAGTACTTAGCACTGAGTTGGACTAGGGTCCCAGTTTCACCCAAAGTCCCAGAACTACGTGCCACCGTAGGCCTACTTAGCCCCCAATTAGGCATCAGATTTGTGATCAGGCCAGTCATGCCTTTATATCCTAGCAAGGTATATTGGGTCTTCCCAATTGGGCGTATACATTAAACTTCACATTTATCTCACGTGATTTATGTCAGTTAATATGCTATCCCACACATTTAGACTTAGTAGATTGTAGATGACCCTTAGTTAAGTTTAGTTGCATTTTCATTATATTTTTACTTCAGATTATCTCTCGTACTTATTATACTCATATCACGATTGGGGTCATTGTACTATAGTTCAGTGTTGTACTCAGTTTGCTTTCAGTATAGCATATCAGCATTTTTTGTCAGCATGTTTAGTTACCTTATAGTATTCATATCTCACATCTCATTACATTCAAAGTACTCACTCCATACTCTTTGTGTTACATCATATCATGATGCAGGTTCAGATGTTCAGTCTCAGCATTGTGATTAAGATGATCTAGTGCCACTTCAATGACTACTAGTGGTGAGTCCTCATCATCTTAGGATGGAATTTCATGATGAATTTTATTTTGGTTATTTTAGTTTTTAGTATTTGGGTTAGATGGGGGTTTGTCTGTAACACCTCATAATTTGATTCAGCTTTTAAAGTTAGAAACTCTGAATTTTTTTGAAACCTCCAGGAATCACGAGTCAAGTCCTCGAGCTATGGATTGAACCACGAGTTGTGGAAGTGATCAGTGAAACTAGTCCTGCGGATCATCCTCAAGTCTGAGAACAACAAGTCAGGTTCACGATCTGTGGATTGTTCCACGAGTTGTGGAACCAACTCATGAAACTCAGACTAAGGGTTGCCAGTCTCCCTAGGAACCACGAGTAGGTTCCACGAACCATATAAGTTTCTACGGGTCGTTCTGTTAAATCGTGAAAATTCTTTCGCAACTTGAATTTTAGGCTCAGGAACCACGAGTCCAATCCCGAGCCATGGTTACTTCTACGGTCTTTGGAAAGGACCCATGGAACCTGAAGGCGAGTTTTTAATCAGTTTTTTCTTAATTAAATTCCAGGTTTTTTTTTATAATTACCCACTCTTTTAATTCCTAAGTGAGGTCATTTTGACCATTTTTAGTAGGGTTTTATTCCCTAATAGCCTAAACTCTTCTCATTCTAAGAAATTTTATCCCTAAAGAAGAAAGAACTCCTTCAAGCTCCAAGTCTCAAGCTTCAAGATCAAGTCTCCAATTATTTTCATCTAAATATCAAGCTAGATTCAATAAGGTATGTAGGTATTCAATAAGGGATTCCCTTCACCCTTATTCCACAAACCCATGATTTTTTACTTTAATTTATAAATTTATGAAATTAGGTTCTTACCCAATTTGGGGAAAACTTATGGGTTCAGTTTTAAAGCTTGAATTCATGGTTTCTCATAGATTATCTATGTTTTATTTATGGTTTCTTAATTTATTTCAAAAGCCCATACATTAAAGATGATTTCTAGCATGATTCCTTTGAATTACATGATTTGAAGTGAAAACTAGCATGTTTAGATAACATGGCCTTATGTATTTATGAATGTTCATGCCTAATTCTTCAAGTTATGAATTTAGAAAGAAAGGTACGCTTTGAATCATGGCTATCTAAGTCTTAAGGATTTTGAAGCATGAATTGCATGACATCAGATATGTCCTTATGTTTTATGAAAAGGTTGGGCATCTAGATATGTCTACCTAAGCTATGTGAATTGCATGGTATCAGATATACCCTTATGCTTTTCAAACACATTTGGCTTCAGATATGCCACAAGTATTATGAGCTATATGTATATTTTGGGAGTAGTATTTAGCATCGAGTGATAAGGGTTCGATTATGCAAGTCCAAAACTACATTGCCAGTGTAGATTATGAATCGCCCTATGGGCTTATGAAAGTGGTTCCACATTTGATCATGGTGTCATGTGCTTTAGCGGGCATTAGGGCAACTTTGCCAACTAGGGTTATATAGTTGGATTATGGTGTCCCATTCCTTGCCAGGGTTCGGGACAGCTTTGCTAACTAGGGTTATATAGTTAGATTCCATGTAGCTTACATGGTGTATTGTCGGCTATAAGAAACTCCCGTATGAATATTTTTAAGTCTTATGTTATGTTATCTTTTATCTCATGCTTAAATTCTGGTATTTATTATGACTTCTCTTTTATGCATGGTCTCAGTTTCTACTATATTTTAAGCACATTTTAAGTATGTTTTAACATGATTATGCATATTTCACATATTTAGTACATCCTATATATAGTACTAATGCATATTTTGCGTTGTATGATCTTGATGATGAAGACTCAGGTTCCCTCCCTCAGGCACGTGGCTAGAGACCGCAGGCCATTCCAGATAGTGTTGGTGAGTCCTCATTGTTCGAGGGCTAGTTATGATCCTAGTTGTTTTATGGTTGTTACTTTCATACTTAGAGTTAGCTAGGGTCTTATCCTAGAAACTCCTTATGTTATGTGTAGAGGCTTTTTAGACATAGACAGTATTTGAGTCTCCCTTTTTGGATTATGTTTCATCTTGACTTTATCATTTATGGATTGGGTTGCCTAGTTTTCTATTTATTCTTTCGCTATATTTTCTTATGATTATTTGAGTTATGCTATGACCAAGGGTTAACTTAGGGCACTTGCGGTCTCAGGTCCCATGTTACGTCTAAAGGGTAGCCTCGGGGTGTTACATTGTCTTAGTAGCTCATCAGTAGTAAAGGATTTCATACATAGAGTCAAATATTTAATTTCTTCAGTTGGTTTTGTTTTCTAGACTTAGATGATATTTAGATATTCTTAGTTATATTATGAAACTTGCAATTATAAATCAGTTTTTTGCTTAATTTTAATTATTCAGAATGGTTAGTTTATGCCATGTCATGGGTTAGCTTGGGGTCACTTGTGATTCTATGTACCATATTACATCTAGGGTATAGGCTCAAGATGTGATAGGAAATTAACATCCACCATAATAAAGGGATGCCTATCATGATGATCCATCACATGAGGTGATATGACAGTATACCTATGCATTTTTAGCTTTTCTGAGTTATTTTCTAACTCTATTTCATTCTAGAGCTCTAAGAAGCAATTTTTCCAAGAAAACTAGGGCATTGTTCATCGTTTGAGGTAAGTAATCCATAAAACCTCTTCATTATTGATTATTAATCTTTGTAAGACCTTTCGATGGAGGATTAATGATGGAATTCTAGAAATTCAGCCCTAAAAATATGAACTTGGGGAAGAACCCTATGGGTAGGTGTAATTTAACTTAGAATTGATCATACGATGTATATTTTTGACTCCAAGAATAAAATTAATTGTTCTTAATATGATTAAGGCTAATAGGGAACCTTGGGTTACATATGGGTAAAAACTTTAGGCATAAAAATGGGTAAAAAGGATAAACTTAGTTAAAAAAACCTTTGGGTATTGATTCTAGAAATGTTGTGAGCCTAGTGGTTGATTAATTGACCCTTGGGGAAACCTCATTTAAGGGGAGATTGATGGGCTAAATTCCCAAAGCTTGAAATGAAGAGTAAATGATTAATTACTCTTATATATTTCTTATTTATAGACCTTGAGCATTCTGAAGAGTTAAGAAAAGGCAAGGCAGTTGTGAGTTAGCTTGTAGGTGGTAATTCTTAACTCGAGGTAGGTTATGGTTCAAATTGGAGTTGAAACTCATTTTATTATATGTTATATGGTAGAACTATGTAACCTGTGATTAGACTTCAGACATGGTTGAACTGTATATGTTTTCCTATTATGCTTGAATGAATAGGCTAGATGAATAAGAAGTGATAAGTGAGCTGAAATGGCTAAGTATAATTGTTCCTTGGGCAGTGTGTATATTCACGAGGAATAGGTCTAAGATCCTAGTTATATTGATACTAATGTTTATGCACTTGTTATGGATTAGATACCATATATGGTAAATGGACACCTAGGGTCCCCTGTAGGTCATGTCTAGCTGGGCAGAAATAAGTCCCTTCAGAATGTGTGCATTCTCTTTTATTTAGCATTGTGTTGTTGTATGATTACTCATAGTGATTTGGTGTTGTGAATTGAAATGCTTGGTGTTTTTATGAGAGAGATGAATTGATAAAAGTTCCATATGATATGACTTAAAAGTAAACTCTTACATTTTGTGATGATATTCAGTGAATTCTATGAACTTGATATTGTTATTGTTGACCTAAATTTGAGATGATTATTTGTTGAATAATTTAAGCCCTAAGTGTTAAGGTTCCTTTTATTTGTTATGTTGTTTTTTTATATTTATGTTTTACCTTGAGTCAGCCTATGATATCTACCAGTACATAGTGTTTTGTACTGATACTACCTTGTACTCTTCTTTTGTTGAGTGCAGATTGTGTTCCAATGGCTGAGACGCGACCTTAGCTAGAGTAGAGGAGTTGATTTCAAATCCAAGGGTGAGCATTACTTATTAGGCTGTCATGGATTCTCTGTGAGTTGTTGTCCTTCTTTCGGACAATGGGACAATTATTAGTTTACTTCTTTTAGTACCTTTTGATATCTTAGATGATATTTTTGGTTTAGAGTTCTTGTACGGTGACTTTTAGTTCTTGGTGGTGTTAAATTGTTTCTTCACATTACTACTCATCTTGAGAAGTATTAATTTAATTTATTACTTAATGCTTGGTTTATCTATCTCTTCAAAAATTGGCTAAGTTTGAGATTTGCATTCTGGTTAGTTGGTTCACCCACCAGAGGGTTAGCATGGGTGCCACTCATATCCTAGTTGGGTCATGAAAAACTTGGTATTAGATCCCCAATTCATTGATGTTATCATACAATAATGAGTCTAGTAGAGTCTTGCAAAATGGTATGGAGAAATCTATACTCTTTTGTAGGAGGCTATAGGACTTTAGGAAACTTCAGCTTCTTTCATTCCTTATGCTATTACTTGATTCCAATTGGAATCTAGCTATCCAAATTGGTATCTAAATATTTTACTCATATTCTCGTAGATGGTGAGAACATGTGCATTTGAGGCTAGATCAACAACGCTTGAGCCAGTTTTTGAGGCTGTGATTTGCGACAGAGGTAAAGTAAGAGGCAGAGCTAGGGGAATGAAAGTTGCACCCGTCAGGGGTGGAATATGAGTCAAAACTCCAATTCGAGAAAGGTCAGCATCTCTTCCCCAGCATGAGCAGCTTCATGAGGTTATGGTAGAAAAAGAGGTTCATATTGAGAAATATGGTGCAATACAATTCCAGGGGACAAGGGTAGTACCAGCTCAGGGAGGTGTAGCACAAGTCCCTATGGTTTTTGATATGATCCAGAAGGTTCTGAGCTTTCTTAGTGGAATGGAAGGGAATGAGGATACTCCTACAGTGCCTATGGTACATCCTATGGTGACCTAGCATGTTGTAGGTATGACTCTTCATATGGATGTTACTTCTGAGATAGGTATGTTTACACGACTAGTGATAGGCCCAGTGATGACTGGTGTTAAGCCTGACATGTTCTGCAAATTTATAAAGATGAAACCGCCAGTATTTCATGGGTTAGAAACTTATAAGGATGCTTATGAGTTTATCATTGACTGTCACAAGCGGCTACAGAGGATGTGTGTTTTTGATATACATGGTATAGAGTTTGTTTCTTTTCATTTGCAAGGGGATGCTAAGATGTGATGGAGAGCATATGTGGAATGCAGGACTACTGGGCACTTCCTATGACTCTGAGCAAGTTCTACCAAGTGTTTCCTGATAAATATGTTCTGCGTACCTTGAGAGACAGAAAGATAGCTGAATTTGCAAACATTGAGCAGGGAACTTCTTCTATGGCAGCTTATGAGTGCGACGAGGTTTGTCACTTGAAGAGGAATTGTCCTCAGCTTTGACAATAAATTCTATAGCAAGTGCCTAGAGCTCTGGGTTCAGTAGGTCAAGGTGATGGTTATAACAGATATCGTCTATAGGGAAGGCGAGGTAGTAACATGTCTGGTAAGGGGGCCCTCAACCCAATTAGGAAAGTGTTAATTGGAGAGAAAGTAATCAGTCTAACAGGGGTGGTGCATATGCTGGTGGTAAGAACAACTTTTATGCTTTTCCAAGTAGACCAGAAGTAGAGGCATCAGACGCGGTGATCACATGTACTATTCATGTTTGTGATCGCATGGCTTCAGTTTTGTTTGACACTAATTCTACTTTTTTCATATATGTTTGCTGAATTTGCTGAGGGTTTTTGATATGATATATGAACTACTTGATTTTCCTGTAAATGTGTCTACCCCCGTGGGTGACTCTATAGTTGTGGATAATGTCTTTCACGCTTGTCCGATTATATTTGTGGGGCGAGAGACTTTGGCTAATTTCGTGATTCTTTAGATAGTAGATTTCGACATCATCCTGGGGATGAGTTAGTTATCTCCACACCATGCTATTTTAGACTGTCATGCTAAAACAATGATTATGGCTATGCTTGGGTTGGATAGACTAGAGTAGGAGGGTGATTAGAGTCCTGCCCTAATGCAGTTTGTGTCATTCCTTCATGCTCAGAGTCTGGTAGGAAAAGGGTGTTTAGCCTTCCTAGCTCATCTTTGGGTCACTAGTTTAGAGGTCTCCATTATTGAGTCATTTCTAATAATGTGTGAGTTCCAAAAGGTATTTCCAACTAATTTTCCTGGCATGCCACCCGATTGAGATATTGACTTTTGCATTGATTTGGAGCCGAATACACATCCTAGTCCTTCAGCAGCTCTATCCACCTCCACTGCCTCTAATTAAGATCCTTCTAGCTCGGAATGTATTGTAGGCTAGGATGGTCGGTGAATATCTCACAATGAGCAACATATAGGTAATGCCTCCAAATTTTAAGTGCAAAGACTACCACTGCCAACTCCAAGTCATGGGTGGGGTAGTTTCTCTCGTGGACCTTTAACTGTCTAGAACATATTCTATCACTCAGTCCTGCTGCATCAGAACACAATCTAAGCAAACACCCGAAGCATCACAATAAACTATAAGACCCTGGACCTCAACTAGAAGAGTCAATATCAGAGTTCTAGTCAATAAGACCTTGAGCTTCAGAAATCTCGCCTCGCACTCATCGGACCACTGAAACAGGACATCCTTCCTAGTCAGTCTAGTCAAATGTGTTGCAATGGAAGAGAAGCTCTTGATGAACAACCTATAGTAACCAGCCAACCCCACAAAACTGTAAACCTCAATAGGAGAAGTGGGCCTAGCCCAATCATGAACTGTCTCGATCTTCATTGAGTCTACCATGATCCCATCCTTGGACACAATGTGACCTAAGAATTCCAAAGACAAAAGCCAGAGCCCACACTTTGAAAACTTGGTGTAACGCCGCTGATCTCTTAAAGTCTAAAGCACAATCTTCAGATGTTGCTCGTGCTCCTCCCTACTTATCGAGTATATAAGAATGTCATCAATAAAAATTATCATGAAGGAGTCCAAATAAGTCCTGAACACGTGGTTCATCAAGTCCACAAATGCGGCTGGGGCATTGGTCAACCCAAAAGACATCACTAGAAACTCGTAATGGCCGTAGCGAGTCCTGAAGGCTGTCTTAGGGATGTCAACTGCCTGAATCCTCAGTTGATGGTAACCAGATCTTAAGTCAAACTTATAAATTATGGCGACATCCTAAAGCTAATCAAATAGGTCACTAATACGCGGCATCAAATACTTATTCTTAATTTTCACCTTATTCAACTGCTAGTAATCAATGCACATACGCATAGTGCAGTCCTTTTTCTTCACAAAAAGGATAGGAGAACCCCATGGAGAAACACTCCACCGGATGAAACCCCTACCCAGAAGGTCCTGAAGCTGAACACTAATCTCTCTCAACTCAGCAGGAGCCATACAGTAGGGTGGAATGAAAATGGGTCATGTGCCCAACTCAACATAAATAGGAAAATCTACATAATGCTTAGGTTGGAGGCCAGGTAAGTCGGCAGAAAATACATCGGCAAACTCTCGGACTGTAGGAATAAAATCGATAGAGGGAACCTCAGCACTGATATCACGTACATAAGCAAGGTAAGATAGACAACAATTTGACACCAAAAACCTAGCCCAAATATAAGAAATTATCCCCATCGGCGCATGAATAACATAACCTTTCCACACAACTGGGGGCATAACAAACATGTCAAAGGTAATGGTCTTGGCAAAGCAATCCAAGACCGCATTATAAAGGGATAACCAATCCATTCCTAGGATAGCATCGAAATCTGACATATCAAGCACAACTAGATCCACACTAGTGTCATACTCCTAAATAGTCACCACACAATATCTAAATACCTTATCCACTACTAATGAATCACCTACGGGTGTAGATACATGCAATGGCACAAGAAAGGGCTCACTATACAATCCCAATCAAGAATCAAAGTACACAAACATATACAAATAGGTAGACCGCAGAACAAATAAGACAAATGCTAGCTGATGGCATACTGAAATAGTACCTGCAATCACTGAGTCCGAAGCCTCTGCCTCTATCATAGAAAGAACGACATACAATTGACTGTGCCTTCATCTGGGTTGAGTACCTATATGACCATTAGTCCTACCTGTTTGATCACCACCACGAGCACCCCTACTACTCTGAGATCTTCATCTACCACTCTCAGTGCTACCTCTGGTTGGTGGCTCCACTACTCTAAGAGGTTGGGCAGCTGCTGAAGGCTTGGCCATCCCGCGCCGGGGACAATCTCTAGTATAGCGATCGAACTACCTACACTCATAACAACCTTGAGAGGCACTGCCCTACTATGGAGTACATGCTGAACAAGAGCGGACACCATGGCCTGCACACCCAGAATATGAAACCCTTGAATAATGACCATAGCTCTAACCACTACACCCTGACTTGCTGCTACTACCGAAAAGTTGAATTGAGGCTTGAATAGGCCTAGTAGGCTGAAAGTACCTCTGTTGCTGACCTCTACCCAAACACCCCCTACGACAAAACTAGGAACCCCTGTAGCTACCCTAGTGTCAGGGCCTCTTATCACGACCCCTGTAGGCCACGTGATGAATAGGCTCAATGGTATGGGCATGATAAACCACCTCTATAAAGGAATAGACCAAAGATACCATACTCTTTGTAGCCAAGTGAAGCTGAAACCTGAACCCTCTGACGAAGCATCACACTCTCTCATGCTCAGTAGGCAGAACCACAGTGGCATGTATGGATAATGCATGAAACCTTGACTTATACTCTGTCACAATCATAGAACCTTGCTTCAGCTTTGAGAATGCATCCTAAAGTCTCTCATGCTTACTGCAAGGTATGTATTTCCCCAAGAAAGATTCAGAGAACTGTGGCCAAGTGATAGAAGTGGACCAAGATAGTCTACTCTCTGAATAAGCTCTCCACAACTATCTTGCCAGACTATCGAGCTGAAAAGCAGTGTAGTCTTCCCCATGAGAATCCACAAGACTGAGGTTATACAACCTCGCTTGGCTGCTGGTAAGAAACTCATACGCATCCTCTCTTGGAGCGCCAAAAAACCTTGGCGGGGCCAATCTAATAAACTGACCCAACATTTTCTGCTCCTCAGAAGTCATAACTAGATGGGTTGATGTCGGTGGATCAACCCTTTGAATTGGCAATACCTCAATGTGTGGATCCACAATGGCAGGCTGTGCTACTATATCTTTGAATACCCTGCGCTACTCCCTGAGCTAAAATCTAAGGTATGCCTCCCAAGGAACTCAACAACTGAACTATAACAGCCTATAGCGCCGGTGTAACTGTAAGTCCAGGTGGAGGCTGGGTTATTCCCTGCCCCACTGGCTTCTCGGTGGCGGACCCTCTGACACTTACTGTGGAGCAATCTCAGGCTTTTGATCATATATAGGTTCTGGTGATGGCTCTCTAGTCTGGACCTGAGCTTGTGTTGTGGCTCGTGCATGACCTTTACCTTGGGGTCATCTTCTACCTCTTCCCCAAGCTGGGGCCCTATCTACCGGCATGGGGGCCTCACCCTTGGTCACTATGGATCTCATCCTAAGTATCTGAGAAAGAATGAAACAAATATCCTTTAGAAGTTGATAGAAGTCAGAAATGCACGATATAGAATCAAAAAGATGGAATGTTTCTTAAGACTGACTTGTAGCGTCCAAAAGATAGGATACAAATGTCATCGTACCAATCCGTGGACTCTACTAGTCACTTGCTCTTATACCAACAATACCGACGAACCTAGAACAGTAAGTAGCAGGCTAATACGAGAAACAATATAAAAGTGGAAAAGTGAGTACATGATAGAGATAATAAAAGCAGAAAAACATAATAAAGCGGAAAGAAAGAGTAAATAATATAAAAAATCCCCAAAACATGGTATCAGTTAGTACAAAAGTTACTATAATATTGAGAGTACTAGATAGATACAAATAGACATGATAGTCTCCAGATATACAAAAAGGGGACTAATCCCAAGGTAGAAAGAGATAGGTCAGCTCTGAATGCCAAAAGCTCACCCTAGATACCTAAAATAGCAACTCCATACTATGACAATGTCACTAGTGATAACTCATGCTAGGGTCTGTATTAGGAAAAAAAATGATGCAGAAGTATAGAATGAGTACCCAAACATGTGGTACCCAGTAGATATTATAGGCCGATTGAGCTCAAATAAAATAAGAGTACAGAGGATGTGAATATACTAAAGTGAAACAAAGAGGGAGTCCGTATAAAGATAAAGGTCATAGCTAGATAATATCAAGGTAGAAAGTAATTAGTTGTGCAAAGTGTAAAACATGTAAAGTAAAATGAGGTGAAGTAAGGCAAAGCAGAATAATCTAGATACAACCTAATCGAGGCCCCATAAGCCCGAAAGGTACACACAATCAAAGAATAACTTAACCAAACCCCCATAAGCCTAGTAGGTACAACAAGCAAACAATAGACCAATCTGGACCCCCTATAAGTCCAGTGGATTCAAACAACAGACAATATTGACTAGCAATCAACCTAATGGGGAAAAATGCTTGTGGAACCATGCCATGAAATGTTGTATTATATGAGCCAAGTGACAATAATACCGTATACTCTTCCTCCAACCGTAGCTTGCAAAGGAAGGACCCATGGGGGACTCGCAAAATCTGTATACAAATATGAACCATACCTCAATAATTGTTCCATGATAATAATAAGTAAAAATTACCCAAAACACTTTCCCTCGGGCATGCAAGTATAAAAATATAAGTAAAACCACCCGAAACACTTTTCCTTGGGCATGCATATTTAACCAAATCAGAACTTCAAAAATGAACCATGTTTTCACAAGAAAGTCCAAAAAAAGTATCAAATATTCCAGTCTGAAACCTCTTTTTAGAATATAATGTAGTGATGAAATCAAATCTTTCAAATGCCATGATGAAACAGTCACAAGTCAAGGACATAGATTTAACTTCATAACAATCATCGTAATCACGTCTAATTAACCCACACTAAGTCAATTAAGTCCACCACCTAAGGTAAAAGGGGTAACAATTTAAAATAGCACCTAGAAATATTGAACGCTTAACAACCTCTTACAGGAACTTACTCTAAGGAAACAACTACCCCAAATCTAACTAACGCAAATAATTCATACTAAAATTACTAAAAGGAGCAAACAAAACAAAATGAGTTAAGGAATAAGTAACTGACCTAGGGTCCAACAATCCCAATGCACACGACCTTCAGCCCATAAATACATATATATGAATGAACAATATGAAAGTAGAATGATTAAGCAAAAATGATAAATAAACTCCAAACCTACCTCAAAAACTACAAGAAATCCCACATGAGGATATCTAAATTAACCACCCTAATACCTCAAATCCGACTAACCAAGATAAGGCGAGGAAAATCTACAACTAAAGCCGGCTATGCTAAGACTTATAGGAACTAGCAAGGGTAAACTAAGGATCCCCACCTCGAATTTAAGCTGAAGCCCCGTAAATTGACTACAAGAATTAAATTCCTTCAAGATCAATTATTCAATCCCTAAAGCCCCACAAACCATTAGCAAAAACTATACAATCATCTTAAACGAGCTATTTCTAGAAGTAAGTAAGACATAGCCTAGTTGAAAGCCAGACACGCGCGCTCGCACTCGTTAGACCGAAACTTTTCTTTTGCGAGAAGCCTCTGAATGATGCCATGCTATCATAATGATAATCTACTTGTTAAAACATGAACAATGATACCCATATTGGAAATTAACAATTTGGGTCAAAAATTGGGTGAAAATCACTCGTGGGGACTGAATGCAATCTTCTATGGGACAATGATTACATTCCCAAATTGTTGAGCAAATCCAGCTCTAAAAATGAACTAAAATCAGCCCCCAACCCCAAGAAATATTCAAGAATTTATTAAGGAGAACAAGTTGAATTAAAGGCCGAAACATACAATTCAACGATGAAAAATCAATCACAGACAAGGAATTCACCACCCCAACGTTCCTTTTCAATCCCACACCAATTTTTAGCCTTGTAGATCTCTAACAATGGAGTAAAACAAGTTGGAAATGGTGTGAAATAAAGAAGAAGCTCCTTTTTAAAACTATCAGCGGTCGACACACCGGCAATCAAAATGATGCAGGTGTGGCATCACCGCAGTATCCATACCACCGCACGAGTAGAGGTCAGCAAGACCCCCAGCTCCACAGGTACGACACTCGAGCCGCAGAGGTGGAAACACAGGGGCAGTAAAAGGAGCGTAAGGTCTCCCCACTTCTGATGTCATCAAGCGTCATAGTGCAGGTGTGGCCAAGGCACCACAGCCGTGCCATACCAGAACCAGCAACAATTACTGCTCAAACTTAGCTAAAAAACTCTTCAATCATACCCTCGGGGATCATACCAAACCCGTGAACACAAACCAAACATGCTACCAAACTGAAAATGGCATTTTGGACTCTACATGATTGACGATATTCCCAATGAAGATTGCTTTGATAAAAAGTGGGCCCCATGCCCAAAACCAACTTTTTACCAAAAGGAAACTAATAGCTCAAAATGAGCCTGTAAGCCTTGGAACCCAAACCAAAGGTCCCTCTAGCCTAAAGTAAACATTTCATAGCTAACAACACTAACAGAATTCTCATTCGAGGTCGTCTTCTCTGAATGTTGACCAAAGTCAACTCTTTAAACTTTAGGAGTTTCAAAATAGGGAAATGGGCTTAAAACACAAATAAACTACCCAGGAACCAAACCGTCAGTCCCGATAAGTCATAAATGATATGTAGCCACTGTGGGAACGCTTAAAATATAGAAAATGCATGAAAACAGAGGAAATGACCTTTTATGTATAACTTGCACTCCTGCGTGATTATTTCCATGAGTAACCGTACGGGTACGTAGTTTGAAACCATGACCAGTCATCCCACTCTTCAATTCTCACTTCATCCAACTTTCAGTTCAAATTTTAGCTTTTCTGACATGGACTTTGTTTTCCTGCACACTTATAAAAAACCATCAAATTTACAAACAAAATGCTAAAGAAAATACAATAAAATTAAGTATTAAGCATCAAAAGTGTCGTAAATTAATTGCACATCAACACCCTCAACTTAAAATTGTTACTTGTCCTAAAGCGACAAAATAAAACTGTGCTAACACGATGCTTAAGCAAAAGAAAACTAGGAACTATGGCAGTCTTATGATCAATTAATTCAGCTCACAGTTGTAGCTTCCTCTTCCTTCTTAGGATAAAACAAGTGCATAGGTTACCATTTATCAAGATAACACAAAACTAATCAATAGATGACATCATGATACCAATAGACAAGCTAGCATACATAGATGACATTCACTCTAACAATCAGCAATCAATGTTTCTCTAGTGCCCTCACCACAAAGAAGTCCCCATCAAACAATAACTTTCACAGAACTCATGGGACTGGAATGATTCACTCACTCTCACAAAGAGGTTCAAATAGTGCGTCCACAATGCCATAGGCTTGCCCTTATTTTATACACCTCAGTTTTCAGATTGTTGGATAAGGATCACTATAGGACCTTACTTGGCTTGTAATGTAGGCTCGGGGACGGGTATGGTATATTTGGAAAATAGTTACTAAGCCCTCCTTGACACTACACTATGCTTCTTTCACTTTTATACCAACTCTTGTCCTCCCTTATTCTCCTTTTTTATTATATCCTTTTTATGAAACGACGGGTGCGGCATCTATTTCAACTCAACTTTTTCATCATATATTTTTTTTCTTTCTTTTCATCAAATTTTTTTTTCCCATTTTATTCTTCTCACATATTCCACACCTACTACTCATTCCTTTTTTATCACTAACCTTTTCTTTTCATACCCCATACTTCTCATTTACCTCCACAGTAGCCACTCTCAACTAAGGCGATTTGCCTGAGTTGACATGCATAATGTCCAAGGAGGGATAAGGGCCAAACTGAAGGTTCATAGAAAACAAGGAAGGTGAATACGCTAATCAACAAAAAAGGGTCAATTTCAGCTCAAAATCAGCGATCAAGGGATATTAACTTTACTTGGATGGTCATTTAGGCTAAGTGGACTATTTTAAAAACTGCCTATGATCCTTTCCTAACAAACTATCCTACAGACTAGGAAAGAATAACTGGGCAAGTTATGGATTAGCACACAATGCAAGAATAATCTGAATGCAGCTCACACACACGGCATAGAGTCAAACAACCAATTGCTAACTATTAAGTTTATGCCCTAGCTTAAGATATTCATCACGTCAATATTACACAATTTCATGCATAGATCCATAGAGGTCAGTCTTGACAAGATGGTTACACTGTTACACAAAAATTTGGGAGGGGTTATCATTTTTATCAAAATAACTTTTAAAAAAAACAAGTCATAAACTGCGCTAAGTTCCTATTCTTCTTTTAAAAATACACATACGACCTAAATGTACTGGTTCAATAGAAATAAAGGTCCTCAGGGAAAGAACACAACAAAAAAACCCTAAGGACTCGGATACCTCAAAAAGTCACCCTCTTGGGTTGCCTTCCAAGCAACGCTAGATTTAACATCACGGTATCATGCGGGCTGTCTTGGCTACTCAAACTTTGCTAAAGACAACTATAAGAAACAAACGGATTAGTTTCCCCTACCCCACTAAAAAAAATATGCATTGTCCCCAATGAACTAAAAAAATAACTGCAAGAGAGGTGGGAACATACCTTTGGTGCCTAAGCGCTAGTATCCAGTGTGGTAGTCGGGACCGATGATATAGCGCCTGTGGTGGAACTAGTAGCTGCTTGGGCAGCTGTCTCAAAAAAACTCTCTCTGCCTGACACGGGCACTCTCACAATGGGGTCTATAAAAGGATTTGCACTTGAAGGTGCCAAGCTTGATAAGGTATCATCTCTTAATGTCGCAATTCTCATCCGTTCAGCCTCATGTCTCACCTCTTCCTCTTTTCTTGAAACTTCCATAGTCTGGTTCATTATTTTTGCATTGGATTTTTTTACTTTTTTCTCCTCTTTCTTCCATTTCTTTTCTAACACACCTGGTGTCAAAAATGACTTATAATCCTCTTTGCATGTCACGACCCAGACCGCCGCAAGTGGCACCCACCCAACCCCCGAATTAGCGAACCAATAGAACTCAACCCTTAGCATAGACTAATAGCTTAAAACCAGTGTGCAAGAAAATAAACAATTAACCAAAATCAAACCAACTATAATAAATAACCTATGGAAAAATCCCCTAGGATCTGAAGGTCATCGTACCAACACGCTACCAAATCTAGAGTACGGGGATGCAACCCCAAAATAAGCAATAGTTTAAGCTCTAAGAAAGTGGACTACAACCAATAAGATAGAAACCAAGGCAGCTAGATAGAACAGCTCACCCTTGATGTCTTAAAGTGTCAGGCCTACAGGTGAGGTCGTGCGTCAACCACTGGAAGATTTCCTGTACTCACAAAAGAAACTCAAGTGCAGTATCAGTACAAAACCACCATGTACTGGTAGGATCATCAGCCAGTTCCAAATAAAAAATTTATGGACAGTACAAAAGTCAAGTATGTAGTATAGAAAACATGCAAACAAGCCAACAAGTAATTCTAATCTACAAGTCTCTCCCTAGCTTATCCCCAAATTTAATCCACATTCACAATTATGATCAACAATCCACCTTAAACAATAATTATATCACATAACATATCCCGAACCCACCCTGGATCCACTCTAGACAACACCTAAGTGTCAAACATACAACCCGATCTACACCAAGACCAACTCACAAATCAATATGATGATAACCCGGCCTCTCATAGACTATATGCACAATCACAAATCATAAACACAACCCGGTCCAATCAACGAACCATTAGTAAAAATGCAATAATACAATAAAGTAAACCCATACCAGACGTGGTACCCGAGCCAACCAGTTAGTATTTCTCGTACAAGGCGTGGTACCCAAGCCAACTGTTAGTATATCCCATGCCAAGCATGGTACCCAAGCCATGCGTTAGTATACCCATACCAAGCGTGCTACTCAAGCTAACCGAATGTCACATAAATCCACAGTCACAAATAATGAACAATCAACACTTGTAAACCAATAAACAATAACGCCTAGTTCATTTCCCAAAACTAAAAACAAGAAAATTTTGGACATTCCTAAATCATTCCCTAAGCAATGCAAACTATACAAATACTTAGACAAAGGTACACAAACATACAATGCATACAGGAATAAATAACCATCACTGACCTCAAACAATCAAACTCTACAGTGCCAGAGCTTTCCCTTTTTCAGGATCCCTTGCTTTTTCTTGGTCTAGAAACAAACACATAAATACTATAGTTAATTAACTAGCCTAAATTACCTAGATTATACAAAATCCTAATCCCCAGGCCAAACCATGATCATCCCAACCCTTTTTGGGCTTTCCCGCAATTAATCACCTAAGATTATCATTTATACCAATAAATTTAGAGAATTAAAGCTTGGTGATCATTACCCATTAACTATAAAAAATACCCAAGAACGCTAGCACCCTAGAATTCCCCTTTTTCCCCGGATTCTATAATCCTAGGTTATCCCAAACCATTCCCCAAGTCCACCCATAGTAATTCTATAGCGTAGGAAAGATATTATGGAGTTTGGGGAGTAAAATCCTTACCTTTAGGATGAAAAATTGTGAAAAATGGATGGTAATCGCCTAAAATCGTCCCCTTCTTCTCTTTAAATATTTCAAGAAAAACTGAACTATTTTTGGGAAGTTTCTACATGAAATACCGTCATACTTCGCTATAGCGGTCCAGTCTGCTATAGCGGTACAATCGTAGTGGAGTTATCCGCTATGGCGGAGGCTGACCGACGTTGACCTCCGTTGTAGTGGTATTTTCTCCACTACGACGGAGGTCACTATCACGGAGTTTCAACCGCTATGGTGGTTAACACATGACAAAAAGTTGTAAAGTCCCCAAAATTGGTCCATTTTACAACACACTAATTTTCTTGACGTCCCAGAATAGCCCTTTCGTATCAACCTCAATTTTGAGAGTTCTACTTACCTGAATTTAATTCCGAAAAGTCCGCAAGACTCCTGTATGTCTTAGATAAATGGAAAACTAGCTCAAATTATGACATTTAACCTAATTCTTACCCAGATTGCCCCAGATAATACCTCACTCCAAAATTGGTCGAGACTAGCCTAGCCCAGAATTTCAAACTCCCAAATCTGGAGTTTTCTAACCCTAAGCATTGGCACGAATGGTTCACCCTTAACGACGAACCCGATCATTATAATAGATACCAATTTACCCATCGTTCATCCCTAAATGATCAAACCCAAAAATATGGAAAGTAAAGAGCAAAATGAGTAGTACATGTATCCTCAAACAGGTGAGGGTACTTGTCCCGCATGTCTTTCTCGATTTCCCAAGTGTCTTCCTTAACTGCACGATGCTTCTATTAAATCTTTACCATACTGATCACCTTTGTTCTCAATTTTTGGACATCTCGATCAAGAATCACAACCGGTTCCTCTTCATAGCGAAGTTCCTTATCAAATAACACCTCATCCCACTTGATGATGTAGTCCCCAACCCCATGGTATCGCTTCAGCATGGATACATGGAATACTAGATGGACACCCGATAGACTGGGCGACAGTGCTAATCTGTAAGTCACCGGCCCTACGATCTCAAGAACTTCAAATGGTCCGATGAACCAAGGCTTGAGCTTGCTCTTCTTACCAAAATGCATAACTCCCTTCATTGGTGACACTTTCAGCAATACCTGCTCAGTAATTTGAAATTTCATGTCCCTTACCTTGCGATCCGCATATTCCTTCTGCCTGCTTTGGGCAACTAGCAACTTGGTTTGAATTCCTCTTACCTTTTCTTGTGCTTCTCTTACCATGTCTATGCCCAAGGGCTTTACATCACCTTTATCAAAAGACCCTATAGGTGACCTACAACTCCTCCTATACAGAGCCTCGAATGGTGCAATGTCGAACTAGAGTGGTAACTATTATTGTATGAGAACTCATACATGCTCTCATCATGTCCTCTAATACCTGAATCATCCTCTCCATCTGACCATCAATCTGAGGATGGAAGGCTTTACTAATGGTGAGTTGAGTGCCCAACTCCTCATGCAACTTACCCCAAAACTTTGAGGTAAACTGTGTACCGCTGTCTGAAATAATGGACAGTGGAACCTTATGCAATCTCACAACCTCTTTCACGTAGATCTTAGCCAATTGCTGCGAATTATAATCCACCCTGACCAGAATAAAGTGAGCTGACTTGGTCAGCCTGTCAACAATGACCCCAATAGAGTTATACGTCCCCAATGTCTTGGGAAGACCCACCATAAAATCCATGGTTATCTGTTCCTATTTCCACTATGAGATGGGCATTATTTAAAGTAGTCCTACAAGCCTTTGGTGTTTATACTTGACCTATTGGCAATTATGACACTTGGACACAAAATCCGCTATGTCCCTTTTCATCCCAGGCCACTAATAAAGTTGCCTCAAATTTCTGTACATCTTGGTTATACCTGAATGAATCGAATACCGCGAACCATGAGCCTCTGCCAACACCTTATGAATCATGTCATCAACCCGAGGAACACAAATCCTTTCTCTAAAATTTAACACCCCGCCAGAATCCAACGTGGCATCCCTGGACTCTCTGGATATTACCTTACTCCAAAGCCTGCTCTACTTGGAATCCTAAAACTGTTTGGCCTTTATCTCTTCTATGAAAGTGGATTTTACCTCAATACTGGCTAATACCCCATCTTGTTCTGAAATACCCAAGTGCATGAACTTAGATTCCAAGGCTTGAATCTCCCTTGCCAATGGTCGTTTGGACACTCCCAAACAAGCCAAACTGCCCATGCTAACTATCTTCTAGCTCAATTCGTCTGCCACCATATTAGCCTTACCAGGATGGTACTGAATGGTCACATCATAGTCCTTTAAAAGCTCTATCCACCTTCTCTGCCTCAGATTCAAATCTTTCTGAGTAAAAACATATTGCAGGCTGCGATGATCAGTGAACACCTCACACTTGACACCTTAGAGATAGTGTCCCCAAAGCTTGAGTACAAACACAACCGCTGCCAACTCTAAATCCTGAGTTGGATAGTTCCTCTCATGAAACTTCAATTGCCTAGAAGCATATGCTATCACATTCCTATCCAGCATCAACACAGGACCCAAACCCGAATGTGAAGAATCACAATAAACAATAGTGTCCTTACCTTCAAATGGCAAAGACAAAATAAGAGTCGTGGTCAGAAGTGTCTTAAGCTTTTGGAAGATCTCCTCACTCTTGTCGGACCACACAAATGGTACATCTTTCTGTGTCAGCATTGTCAAGTGAGTAGCAATAGATGCAAAATCCTTGACGAACCTATGTTAGTAGCCTGCAAGTCCCACAAAATTTCTCACCTCAGTCACTGAGCTAGGTCAGACCTAACTCTTGACTGCCTCAATCTTCTGGGGATCTACCATTACCCCCTGTTCTGACACTACATGCCCCAAGAACGCGAATGAAGTCAACCAAAACTCACACTTGGGGAACTTCGCATAAAGCTTTTGACGTCTAAAATGTCAAAAACTATACGGAGATGTTCAGCATGCTCCTCCCTACTCTTGGAGTAGATCAAAATATCATCAATAAAAATGATGATGAACGAATCCAAGTAAGGTTTAAACACCCCATTCATCAAACTCATGAATGTTGTCGGTGCATTGGTCAACCCAAATGACATCACTAAGAACTCGTAATGTCCATACCGAGTTCGAAAAGTAGTCTTAGGAATATCCTCAAGCCTAATCTTTAACTGATGATATCTCGACCTCAAGTCAATTTTTGAAAACATAGATGCACCCTTTAACTAGTCAAAAAGATCATAAATACAGGGTAAATGGTACTTATTCCGGATGGTGACCTTGTTCAGCTTCCTATAATATATTAACATTTGTATACTACCATCCTTCTTTTTCAAAAACAAGACCGGAGCACCCTAAGGCGAAGCACTACGACGGATAAATCCCCTATCTAGGAGTTCCTAAAGATGAGACTTAAGCTCCCTTAACTCTGCCGGAGCCATACGATAAGGAGGGATGGAAATCGGGCGAGTGCCGACTCCAAGTCAATACAGAAATCGATATCCTTATCCGGAGGCGTACCAGGAAAATTTGCTGGAAACACCTCTCGAAACTCTGAAACAATTGGAACTGACTCAATAGATGGGGACTCCACACTATCATCCCGGAGATGAGCCAAAAAGGCTAGACACCCCTTCCCCACTAGCTTACTAGCCCGAACAAATGATATCACCTTTACCGGTTTAGCCCTATACACTCCTTCCCACTCTAGCCTATCCTTACACAGAATTTGTAGAGCCACAGACTTGGTATTACAATTCAACATAGCATGATAAGAGTATAACTAGGTCATGCCCAAAATGACGTCAAAGTCTACCATATCAAGAATTACCAAGTCTACCCACGTATGCAACCCCATAAATACAATAGAGCAACTATGATAAACATGAGTCACAATCACCGTCTCTCTAATCGGGGTAAAAACATGGATAGGGGAATCAAGGATATCATAAGTCAAATCCATACCCATAGAAAATTTCATAGACCCATAAGAATATGTAGAACTTGGGTCAAAAAGTACCGAAGCCATCCTATCACAGACAAGAATAGTACATGTGATCACTGCGTCTAATGCCTCTGCCTCGGACCTTCCTGGAAATATGTAATAGTGAGCCTGATCATCAATCCGGCCAACTTCCTTGGCCGACTGCATCATACCGCTGCCTGCACCGATATTTTCTCTGTCTCCCCAACCTCCCTGAAAGTTACCTCGCCCACCCTGTGGAAGACCTCTAGCATGATCACCCCTACTTTCAAGAACCACATCCTTAGACTGCTGTTAAACCTGATTACCAGTCTACCTGTGAGGGCACTCCCTCTTAAAGTGGCCCAGATCACCACAATGGAAGCAACCACGATCAAGTGCAGGCCTGCTGGCAGATGTGTAGGAAGCTCCCTGGCCTCTAGGAGCTGAAAACTGTTGATTAGCTCCCGAATGACTGTATGTAGCAGCGGGCAAAGCTGACTGGATAGGAAGGGCGGAGTATACATGATTACTATGGACCCTGGAGTACGAGACACCATAATTTCCCTCATTTCGGGGATTCTTGGCTAATAATTTAGCCTTACCTTCTTGCTTGACTCCCTCAAGTTTCTTTACATAATCTGCCACTTCATTGAAGCCTTTTCCTGAAAAAGTCATTTACACGGACAATACCTGAAGCTCAATATTTAAATGCTTCACAAACAATCGAACCTGCTCCTACTCGGAACCCAACAACTGTGTAGCAAAATGAGACAAAGCGTGAAAATTAGCCTCATAAGCAGAGACCGACATGCTACCCTGTTCCAAATTCAAGAACTCATTCTTTTTCCTATCTCTCAAAGTACGGGGTACAAACTTTTTTATGAAGAGAGCGTGAAACTGCTCCCAAGTCAGTGGGGGAAAAACAGATGATCAACATTCCACATGAGATCTCCACCACTGCTTGGCATAACCCTACAATTGAAATATGATGAACTCCACCCCATGTTGTTGCATGATACCTAGTTTGTGCAACCTTTCATAGAAGTCCAAGATGAACTCATACGTATCTTTCCTATCAGTACCCTAAAACGTGGGAGGTTTCAGCTTGAGAAACTTGGTCAGTATCTTATGTTCATTTCCTTTCATTACCAAGCCTAGCATTGGCCTAAAGAAATCACTGGTGCCTGAAGCTGCATCTATCCTAGGAGCCATAGTGACTGTTGGTTGAGTGCCCAGATCTTAATTTGCAACACCTGCGGGGGTGGCTCCAGCACCAACTAAACCACTCAAGAAGTTCCAAGCCTGCTAAAATGCTTCGGGTATCATATAGGGAAGGCAATCACCTCCAGCTGGTGCTGCCTCCGCTTGAATCACATCATCCTCCACAACAACTTCCACATCTTCGACAACCTGTTCATGAGGTGGGGGAGGGGTTGCTTCTCGCGCTCCTTCAGTAGCTTTAGCTCCACCCCTGGCGGGTGTGGCTCTACCTCGATCTCTTCCCCTACCCCTACCTCTACCTTTGATAGACAGGCCGGCCGCTAGGACCGCCATTCTAGCTCTGTTATTCCTGGTGTTAACCATCTGTGGAGAGACGAGTGGAAGAGTCAGATACCAATTTGTATCACCAGATACCAATTGGAATCAAGTCACAACATGAAGGAAGGAAGAAGAGATATTTTTCCTAAAGTCCGATAGTCTCCCGCGGAGAAGTACAGACGTCTCTGTACCGTTCCATAAGACTCTACTAGACCTATTTTTGAATGATGAGATCAACAAACCTAGAGCTCTGATACCATCTTTGTCGCAACCCAGACCGCCGCGAGTGGCACCCACCCAACTCCGAGATGAGAAAACTAATAGAACTCAACCCTTAGCATAGCCAAACATCTTAAAACCAGTGTGCAAGAAAATAAACTAGCAATAATTAAACAAAATCAAACCAACTATAATAAATAACCTTTGGAAAAATGCCCTAGGACATGAAGGTCATCGTACAAAAATGCTACAAAATCTAAAGTACGGGGATGCAATCCCAAAATAAGCAATAGTATAAGCCCAAAACAAATGGGCTACAACCAATAAAAAAGAAACCAAGGCAGCTCGATCGAATAACCTTCTCTTGATGTCTTGAAGTGTCAGGCCTATAGATGAGGTCGTGCGTCAACCATTAGAGGATTTCCTGTACTCACAAAAGAAGTGCAAGTTCAGTATAAGTACAAAACCACCGTGTACTGGTAGGTTCATCAACCAGTTCCAAATAAACAGCAATGAACAGTACAAAAGTTAAGTATGTAGTACAGGAAACATGCAAACAAGCCAATAAGTAATTCTAGACTACAAGTCTCTCCCTAGCTTGTCCCCACATGTAATCCACTTTCACAACTATGATCAATAATCCACCTTAAAAAAATAATTATATCGCATTACATATCCCAGACCCACCCTGGATCCCTTATAGACAACACCTAAGTGTCAAATATACAACCCCGTCTACACCAAGACCAACTCACAAATCAATATGACGATAACCCGGCCTCTCAAGGACCATATGCACAATCACGAATCATAAACACAACCCGGTCCACTCAGGGATCCATTAGTAAAAATGCAACAATACAATACAATAAACCCGTACTAGGCATGGTACCCGAGCCAACCAGTCAGTATTTCCCATACCAGGTGTGGTACCCGAGCCAACCATTAGTATATCATGTACTAGGCATGGTACCCGAGCCAACTGTTAGTATACCCATACAAGGCGTGGTACCCAAGCCAACCGAATGTCATCTAAATCTACAGTCACAAATAATGAACAATCAACACTTGTAAACCAAAAAGCAATAATGCCTAGTTCATTTCCCAAGACTGAATACATGACTTTTGGACATTCCTAAATCAATCCCTAAGCAATGCAAACCATACAAATACTTAGACAAAGGTACATAATCATATAATGCATACAGAAATCAATAACCATCACCTACCTCAAATAATCAAGCTCTACAGTGCCGGAGCTTTCCCTTTTTTAGGATACCTTTCTTGTTCTTGGTCTAGAAACAAACACATAAACACTATAGTTAATTAACTGGCCTAAATTACCCGGATTATAAAAAATCCTAATCCCAGACTAAACCATGATCATCCCAAACCTTTTCGGTCTTTCCCGCTATTAATTCACTTAAGATTATCATTTACACCGATACATTTAGAGAATTAAAGCTTGGTGATCATTACCCATTAACTATAAACAATACCCAAGAACTCTAGCACACTAGAATTCCCTTTTTTCCCCGGATTCTACAATCCTAGGTTATCCCAAACATTTCCCCAAGTCTACCCCTAGAAATTCTATAGCATAGGAAAGATATTACAGAGTTTGGGGAGTAGAATCCTTACCATTAGATGAAAAATAGTGAAAACAGATGGAAATCGCCCAAAATCGCCCCCTTCTCCTCCCAAAACATTTCAAGAAAAACTGAACTATTTTGGGAACGTTTATGCATTGAATCCCATCACGCTCCGCTATAGATATCCGCTCCACTATAGCGGTACCGCCATAGCAGAGTCGCCCGCTATGGCAGAGGCTGACTAACATTGACTTCTGTTGTAGCGATATTTTCTCTACTATGGTGGAGGTTACTATGGCAAAGTGTCAACCTCTAACATGGGACAAAAAGTCATAAAGTCCTCAAAATTGGTCCATTCTACAACACACTTATTTTCTCGACGTGCTGGAATAACCCCTTCACGTCAACCTCGATTCCGGGAGTTTTACTTACCCAAATTTATTCCAAAAAGTCCCCCAGACTCCTTTATGTCTTAGTTAAATTGAAAACTAGCTCAAATCAAGACATTTAACCCAATCCTTACCCGAATTTCCCTAGATCATACCTCACTCCAATACCGTCCGAGACTAGCCTAGCCCAAACTTTCAAAATCTCAAACCCAGAGTTTTCTAACTCTAAGCATTGGCACGAATGGTTCACCCATAACAATAGACCTGGTCGTTACATGACAAACTTCCTTATCCCTTCTCTTCCTCTTTTTCTTCTTTTAGACTTTAGGAAGCTTACTATCATTATTACCAGCATCATGAGCACTTTTGACCAGTTTGCAAGGAGGGAAGTGTGTAAGCAAATCAATAAAGGAGACATCCTCCTCAGCCCCAACTGGTGCAATCTTAATATGTGGGATTACCAGCACTACTCTCTTTTGAATAGCATCAAGGTCAGCTCGAGCTTTTGCAAGCTAAGTGAAGGTAGAAGTAAGGTATGGAACTGTCAAGTTTCATAATTGCTCATTCACCCGAATCTCTATCCCATCCAAATGGGTATTTACCCTATCAATCAAACTCTGAATGGGCTCAATGGCATCACCTATCTCTTATCTCATCAATGGTTTCATGAAATTGGATTTAATATCCTTATCCATATGAAATGCTGCTTTGGCTACTTTGCTAAAAATCTCGCTAGTGAAGAGGATAGAAGGACCTAGCTCATTTGATTGTGAAGAATGAGTTGTGGTAGATGGGCTAGGTGCAGCGGCTAAATAAGTGGAGGTGGTAGTAGTGATCACGTCAAACACAATCAAAGCATCGACTGGCATATTTCTACTCAGCTTGGCAAACATAGTACTTTCAAATGAAGCAGAATGGTCTCTACCCCTTTCCACAGGGTTAGCCGTATCTCGAATCAGAGCAATGTCCTAAAAGCCTATAGCTTGTAAGATCCTATCAACCCCCACAATCTCGGGCACCCCAACTTCTTGGCATAATTGGGTGATGAAGAAAGGAAATAAAAGGGATATCGATGACCGCAAAGCACACTCCTTGTTTTTCTCTGTGATGATGTGGGCAATAATAATGTCAAATCGGGACATGATGGCTATAATTAAAATTGCTCAGTCTGGAGTCTATGTGTTGTCTGCAGATGTTAGGACCAACCAATACTATACCACAAACCACCAAAACTTGCCCGCCATACTCGACGATGCCTTTGTGATGCTCAAGGTCTGAGCCGTTAGCCATGATGTGTTTCCGTTAGTAATAACCAATGCAAGCCTCTTAAGAGGTGTTTTCTTAGTTCGGTGCTGCTCCAATTTGAAATCTAAGTCTGGCTGAGTGATCGCTGCTATGTAGTTAGGTCTATATATAAAGCACTAGATGGTGGGTTCAGAGATATCAACTGGGACCCCTCACACTTGCACATTATTTAGAAGTGGCAGCTTTTTTTGCATCTTTCTCTTTCTCATTGAGTTTAGAACTGTAGCCGCATATGCAGCATAAAATTCATGGACCATAATCAGATTGTAAGGTCCACCTAGCTGACTCATCCATTGGAACCCGAAGTGCTCATATAGCTCTTTTATATCTGCCATATCTTCCAAAGATGCTAACCATACCTCAATTTCTTCAAATATACTTCTTTGTGGGTGCCCTCTATCGTTCTGTGCCAAACCCTCATGAAACAAATGGGAAGTTGCCTCTATGGCCTATCTCACTCTATCCAAAACTCTAGGGGGTTTGCATTTTAATGTCGAGGCAATAGGGATGGGCTTGTCATGTTGAGCCACTACTGCATCAGGACTAATAGTGCCGGACTCGCTAGACCGACCAGAGGTTAATTGTGTGCCAGTTCCTTTCTTTCTTCAAAGTGTGGAATATCTGCGTTTTGTATTTTTGGGTTCTGAATCTCCAGTGCCGCTTTTGCTCGAAGAGGACTCAGACTCACCTTCACCCTCTTTAGACTGGGGAAGGGTGGTCTGTGTCTACTATTTTTCCCTTTGCCTCATGGTCCGAGGCTCTACATCGGTATCAGATTTAATGGTGTAGATCTCCTTGGATCCACTCTCTTCCGACTCAGAGGACTCGTCTAGAATTTTTTGCTTTTCTCTAATAGCAGACTCTGTCACTGCTGATGCTGCCTTCTTAGGTTGTTCTTTGGTGGCATGGTACCTGTGGGGTAGAACAGTTAGTGAGTAGATCAGTAAAAACTAAAAAAAAATCAAGTGCAGATAATCGACTAGTTGGTCGATGGCTAGTGGTTTGAAACCACGGCCAGTGAAACCATCAGTGGTTTCTAGCTTTGTTGATGCAGTAGGAATTTTTTAACAACCATGAGTCACTTGAACGGTGGTGGTTTGGAACCACGGATCTGTTCTGTAACTCGTGGTTCTTATTCTGAGGGTCACCTTTCAAAGTAAATTTCATGAGTCACTTGACCGGTCGTGGTTCTAAACCACTTAATATCCTGTGACTCATAAATTCTCATCTCAAGGTACCACTCTGCAATTTTAATTTAGGACTCCCTCCTTTTTAATATTTCAACCAATTTCTTCACTTTTTATCACCATTGTTACCAACTCACACACCCTTATGCATCCAACACTCAATCACAGAAATTCCAAGTACATAACTAGGGTTCC
This sequence comes from Jaltomata sinuosa, assembly GCA_003996215.1. Classification (NCBI taxonomy): domain Eukaryota; kingdom Viridiplantae; phylum Streptophyta; class Magnoliopsida; order Solanales; family Solanaceae; genus Jaltomata; species Jaltomata sinuosa. Next base: position 87,104 of record QJPP01000424.1, read on the forward strand.
TTATTTTCAAATTTCAAATTAGCAACACGAACCCTAGGCACTCTCATCTTAAGAATCAATTTACATTTAAGGGCGAGTTTAAACTTACCTTTTATGTAGACAGACTTCTTGAAAGATGCGGTAGAGAAGAGAGTAGGTTATGTGTTAGACTTCCGTATGTGTGTGTTTGATCATATCGATTTAATTGGGTGAAGAGTTGTATTTGTGTTAGTAGTGATGGAGGGAGTAATTTGAGGAAAAAAAGTTAGAAATTTTATTTTCTTTCCATTTTAAACTAAAGAGGCTCCCATTTTAGCGTATCGGGTGAAAGGGGAAAGGGACTCGGGTCAGATCGGGTTATTTCCTTAATAAACTCTAACTCGACAAATAAATTATACATGGCATCCATGGGTGGAAACAACAGTCAGTCAAATGAAACGATGGGCCATTGATCCACTCGTGGATCATGCATTACTGCCCTTTTTGCTGACAACAACACCATGAATGCATTGATTGTCCATCGTTTAGAAATATGAATAGTCCTGTCATCTGTGGTATTTTGTCAGCGACCTATCATGTTGGGTTGAGAACCAGGAGTTGGTTCACCAGTCGTCGAATTATTTCACGGCCAATGAACCAAACTGTGGTTTCCCAAAACCCGCAGTGGTACCCTTTCCCTTGCACTTTGACCTTTTTTTTCTCATTCATTCCTTTCTGGGGTTCTTGCACATTTTAGAAAACATTAATCTTGGTTAGCCTCCCAAGCAACGCTTTATTTAACATCACAGCACGACGCAGGTCACTTGACTACTCAGACTTTATTAATTTTCCCTCACGGGTTGCCTCCCATGCAACGCCTGATTTAACATCTTGGCACGAAGCAACTTTCTTAGTTACTAAGGCTTCACCAAGGGTCAAGACTTTAACCGCTCTTAGATCCTCTACAGTTCCCAAATAAGCCTTGGTACGCTGACCATCTCCTTTGAACCTCTTGCCCTTATGATTTTCAAGCTTTATGGAACCATGTGGGAACACTTGTACCACTTTGAATGGTCCAATCATTCTGGACTTCAACTTGCCTGGAAACAAGCGAAGTCTGTAATTGAACAGTAGAACCAAATCACCCAGCGTAAAATCTCTCTTCTCAATCTTCCGGTCATGATACAATTTCATATTTTCTTAGTACAAGGCTGAATTTTCATAGGCATTGAAGCGAAACTCATCCAACTCATTCAACTGACCAAGACATTGAAAAGATGTTGCACTCCAGTCTAAATTCAACTTCTTCAGTGCCCACATGGCCTTATGCTCAAGCTTAACCGACAAATGACATGCCTTCCCAAACACATGCTGATACGATGACATACCTATTGATGTCTTGTATATAGTCTGGTACGCCCACAAAGCATCATCCAGTTTTCTAGATCAGTCCATTCTATTTGCATTCACTGTCTTCGATAGGATTGAGTTTATCTCACGGTTGGAAACCTCAACTTGCCCACTAGTTTGGGGATTATAAGGGGTTGGAACTTTGTGTTTCACTCCATACTTCTCAAGTAAAGTACGAAACAACTTATTGCAAAAGTGAGAGCCTCCATCACTAATAATCGCCTGTGGTGTACCAAATCTGGAAAAGATGTTCTTTTTCAAGAATGTTGTGACACTCTTGCCCTTGTTATTAGGAAGTGAAACCGCCTCCACCCACTTAGATACGTAGTCAAAAGCCACCAATATGTACCTCATCTCATTTGATATCACAAAAGGACCCATGACATCAATATCCCACACATCGAACAGTTCAATCACAAGGATGGGAGTGAGAGGAATCTCATGCTTCCTTTATATACCACCTTCCATCTGACATTAAAGGCAAGCCTTAAAATATTCATGGGCATCCTTGTGGAGGGTAGGCCAATAGTAGCCACATTCAAGATCTTATGAGCTGTTCATATACCGCTATGATGTCCCTTAATAGGGGATGAATGATAAGGCTCTAATATCTCCATCATCTCTGCTTCTGGCACACATCTCTAAATCATGGTATCAAAACATACACAAAATAAGAATGGCTCCTCCTAGAAGAATTTCCTAATATCAGACATAAACTTTCTTAGCTGGTGGACAGAAATAATGGGAGGCACTACATCACTTGCCAAATAGTTGGAAATATCTGCAAACCATGGAATCAGATCTTGGGAGGCAGCTAACATTTTCTCTTCTGTTAAATTATCATCAATCTTTAGCTCATCTTTCAGCTTCAACATCACTTCTTCCTCTAATCTAGACAAGTGATCTGCTACTTGATTTTCCATACCCTTCTGGTCCTTGACTTCAAAGTCAAATTCTTTCAACAGCAGCACCCACCTAATCAATCTAGGCTTTGAATCCTTCTTTGCCATGAGGTACCTAAGAGTTTCATGGTCAGTGTGCACAATCACCTTAGTGCCAAGAAAATAGGATCTAAACTTTTTGAATGCATAGATCACAACAAACAGCTCTTGTTCTGTCACAATATAGTTCTTTTGAGCAGATTTAAATGGTTTGCTAGCATAGTATATGGGATGGAGAATCTTCTCAAATCTTTGGCCTAGGAGTGCTCCTAGCACCACTCCACTAGCATCGCACATAATCTCAAATGGCTGGGACCAATTAGGCATAATAATAATGGGCGTGAAGATCAACTTTTGCTTGAGGCATTCAAATGCCTTTAGACATGCATCATCAAAAATAAACATCACCTCCTTCTTTAACAACCTGCACAAGGGATGTATAATTTTAGAGAAGTCTTTTATGAACCCGCGATAGAAACTAGCATGCCCTAAAAAGCTTCGGATACCCATCACAAAAATTAGAGGAGGCAATGTTTTAATCACCTCTATCTTTTCTTTGTCAACCTCAATACCTTGCTTGGAGATCCGATGGCCAAGCACTATACCCTCTTTGACCATTAAGTAACACTTTTCCCAATTCAGCACTAAGTTGCATCCTTCACATCATTTTAGCACACAACTAAGATGAACCAAGCAATCATCAAAAGAGTTACTAACTACCAAAAAATCATCCATGAACACCTCAATAGTACCCTCCATAATATCTGAGGAAATCGATATCGTACATTGCTGAAATGTCGCTGGTACATTGCATAACCCAAATAGCATCCTTTTTAAAGAGAATGTCCCATATGGACAGGTTAAAGTGTTCTTCTCTTGGGCTTCATTAGTAATCAAAATCTGATTGTATCCTGAATAATCATCAAGAAAACAATACCATATTATACCAGTAAGACGGTCTAACATCTAATCCATGAATGGCATTGAAAAATGATCTTTCTCAGTCCAAGCGTTCAACTTCCTATAGTACATTCATACATGCCAACCTATGAATATCCTCATCAGAATCAACTCATTCTTATCATTTGAAACCACAGTAATTCCACCCTTTTTTGGCACACACTGAACCGAGCTCACCCACTTGTTGTCTGCAATAGGGTAAAACACACCTCCATCCAGCCACTTGATTATCTCTGTTTTGACAACTACTTACATAGGCCGATTCAACCTACGCTGGTTCTCAATACTCAAAATGCAATCTGGATCAAGTTAAATTTTGTGCATGCAAATTCCAAGTGAAATCCCAATGATGTCAGCAATGGACCAACCAATGACCCTCTTGAACTTTCTCAGAATAGAAACCAGAGCTTCCACATTCCTTTTATCTAATTTTGCAGCAATAATAACTGGCAAGTTGTCATTTGCTCCTAAGAACACGTATCAGAGATGGGAAGGAAATGCTTTGAGATCCAACACTTGGGGCTCTTTAATAGACGGTCTCACTGGTGGGGTTACTAAATTATTTAGGTCCAGATCAAGCTTCTTTGGATCATATGAGTAAGACACCATACCGGCAAGTACTTCTATTGTATCATCATACTCATTAATGTCCTCCCTGTAAAAATTCATAATGACAGCTGCAAGTGCTTCAACACCATGTCGCTCCTCAATAGGAACTATTCACTACTCCTTATCAACAACATCAATAAATTATAATACACGTATATCATTGTGATGTTTCATTGACTGACAGATATTGAAAGTTACCACCTCATCATTAAGTTTGAATTTCATCTACCCAGTCTCCAAGTCAACTAAAATGCGTCTACTGGCAAGGAATGGGCATCCCAAGATGATGGGAACCTCAAAATCTACCTTACAGTTAAGGATCACAAAGTCTGTAGGAAAGATGAAATTGTCAACTTTCACAAATATATCACAGAGAATCCCTACTGGTCTTTTCACTATGCGATCTGCCATAAGAAGCCACATTGTAGTCGGTTAGGGGGCTCCTAAGACTAATTTTTTGAACACTGCTAGAGGCATTAGATTTATGGTAGCACCCAAATCACATAATGCTTTCACAAAATAGAATGCTCTAATTGTGCAAGGAATAGTGAATGCTCCGTGATCTTTCTTTTTATGCACAAGTGGATGAGAGGATATTGCACTATAGTGGTGCAAATTATCAACTGGCTCAAAACTCACAGTTCTCTTCTTAGTCACCAGATCCTTCATAAACTTTGCATACCCAGGCATCTGCTCCAATTCTTCGACCAAAGGAATATTCACTGAAAGTTGTTTCAGGATGGAGATGAACTTGCAATATTTACCTTTCTTATCCTTATTGATAAATATCTATGGGTAAGGTGGAGGAAGTAATGGTATAGGCTTTAAGACCTGTGGAACCTCCTTGTTCTTTTTTTTTTATGGCTGTAGACTTCTTCTCAATAGGATTTTCATTGCCACTTTTCTCATCTGAATCAACTACACTCTCAGCATCATCTTTTTTAGATACGGCCTGCCAATTCCTTAATATTTATAGGGGTAGGAGGATAAACAGTCTATTTTCAACTTCGAGTGGTCACTGCCATACAATGCCCATCATTTTTCAGATTCTGGACTGTATTGCTAGGAAGTGTAACTTTCTAACATTGGTTTAAAGATGTAGACATCTCATTTAATTGTTGCTCAATAATCTTAATGGCGATGTCATGCAATTCTACTTTCTGATACATGCCTGAGATATCATCACACATCTCCTTCAAGTTACCATAAGTTAACTCTACCTTCTGCAACACTTTATCCAATATCACTTTGACTGTGTTCTAATTGGATCCTCCTTCACGGTTACTAGGAGGGACATGCAGGTCGCTTCTATCATTCTTGTGGATATCCTTCTTGTTCCAGACACCATTCTTATATCTACCCCTGCTCCTATCTCTATAACCAGTCCAGTTGAAGTTGTTATCGCTATCTCTATTATTATCTTTGTCTCTGTTGTTATCTCTGTCTCTGTTCTGACCTTGATTTCCCTGACCCCACCAAGTATCTTAGTTGTACCCTTGTCCATTGGTTCGGAAACTCGCCACCTGATCATTCAAGAAATTTTCCTCTTTATCAGATTTAGAGTCTTCGTGTCTGGGTGCCTGCGAATTAATTGTGTTTACCTTTTCATCTCCAGTTCCCATGACACGCTTAGCAATAAGCCCAATATTTATTTTCACCTCTGCCATATCCTTGCTCAGCTCCTCCTGTTTGTCCTGATCCATGGATTTCCCAACAATATATGTTCTGGTCAGAGCCTAAGATTCTCTTGTGTGCTATGTGCCCTGTTCATATTTGTGACTCTATCTAACATCTCAAAAGCATCAATATAAGTATTTTCCATGAGCGCTCTCATTGTTATATATCAGCTACGTCCTTCGTGTTTGCATTCAGTGCTATATAGAAAATCTCCATTAAATGGTCTGAGGGAATCCTATGATTTGGCACCTGTTTCAGCTTCTTGTTGAACCTAAGCCATGTCTTATGTAGTTGTTCGGTGTTCAACTGCCTGAAGTTATAGATCTCTTTCTTGAGTTGAAACATCTTTGATAGAGGGAAGAACCTTTCCAGAAACTTAATTTTCAGTTCCCTCCATGTGAATATTGAATTATCAAGTAGTTCAGTAAGGCAAAGTGTTGTTTCTTCAGTCAAAGAAAATGGAAATAGCCTCAATCTGATAGCATCTTAGCCTACTTATGGCATATTTTTAGCCTTGCAGATCCCACAAAGCTCACCAAGTGCAAATTTGCATCATCAGTAAACTTGCCAACAAATAATCCCTTCAGGTTCAATAATTGAATTATAGTGCTTGTGATGTCAAACTTTGTACCCTTGGGCAGAGGTGGGAGCACTATACAACCAGTTGTGCCTACATCATCAAGATTTTCTTCCTTCGAATCAATATTGTAGAAATGGATGTGTCGGGGTTGCTAAAGCTGGCGGCCCCTATTCTCTCTTAGTAAAATCAAATCTTGATGTATGTTGCATCGAGCTGCCTTATCTCTTGCGGCTTGAGTATTTAGTGCAGCTTGATGGGCAACTTCTTGTATTGCTTGCTCAGCTGTAGTATTTTGATTTTCTAAGTCTGCAGCAACCTGAGCATCATGTGTAATTTGGGCAGCTTCAGCTCCCCGTTACCTTTGTTGTTCCTTGGGCAATAGCAGAGTTGTGGTCGGTTCTGTTGTCTCGATAACCCCTTCTTTCACAATGTTTCTCAGAGTTCATTAGAGTTCGGGATTGAATGGAATCAGGGGATTGACTTGAATCTATGTAGTGGGCATTCACAAGTGTGCAACCTATGAAACAAAACAAAAACAACAAACAAAATTAAATCGAGAAATAAGGACTAATAGTCAAATAAACACAATTGCTCTTAATCCTAAGTTGTATTCCCTGACAACGGCGCCAAAATTTGATACGCCTAAATTACACCTCCAAAAGGAAGTATAAAGCGGTCATTGGTCAAATATAGAACCTAACCAAGGTTAGGGTCGATCCCACAGGGAATATGGTAGGACCTTGGTCAACTATGTGTATTTATGCATTTAGCCGTCTTATTACCCTAAAGGAAGGGTTATGTAATAACTAATGTTTGTAAATTATCAAGTAACAAGTAACAAGAAGTATCAATATTATTGTAATTCAGAGAGAGAATGGACTAGGATTGTGTTCCCCTTGAGTTCATAATGCAGTAGATGTTGTACTAGCAATCTATTCTGGTGCTTAGCATGCAAGATCGGCAAGTTAGGTTCACCTAAATGGTTGGTCCCCTAGATAGATTAATTTCACCACACAACTTGATCCCTCTACGGGTGTATGCTTTACTAACCCTTACATTTTATCCCAGATTAGCTATTCCCGGACAAGGTCAAGCTAGCCTCAAATCTCTGTTGTAACAACCCTTTTCCCATTAGTTACCTCCTTGGTATGGCAAGTAAGAATAAGGTGAGTTCTAATATTTTACACTGTGAAAAAGTTATCAAAGCAAAGGGAAGAACAATACATGCATAACTACCATCCCGGAATTGCTAAGTACTTTTATTACGTTGTTAATCTTTCATGGTTCCAACAACCCTAGTTGTGGATTTAGCCACTCATGTTCATAAGTGAACAATCAGAAGTTGTTGAAGAATTCATGATCATACACTTACCAGAAGAAGTAAAGAAATCTGGAGTCTTGAATAATTAAAGAAGAATCAAGAATCAAGAGCCAATGGATGTATAAATTTTTCAAAATCAAGAAAAATATAATACCAATGTTTTCCAAGTCGATTGTTTTTCAAAAATACGTAACAAACAAAATAAAACCTGAAGGAAAGTATTTATAGACAACAAATCCTATCTTAAGTATACTAGGAAAACATAGTTGCGTCAGTGACCACGAATTAGTTCACGGCCCATTTTTGTGAATGATGGTTCATGGTTTGCTGGGGTCAAATATGGTTTTGCTGAGTAAACTTTTCCTGTTGTGAGAAACCACTAATGGAATAACGGGTCATAGAATCATTCTATGGTTGGTAAGATAACTCATGGTTTTGAAGTCTATTTTCCACCCTCTCTGACTAATAACCATGACTCACAAGACGTGCACATGGTCCGAAACTACTATTCATGCACTTATTCGTGGTTTATGTTCCTCTTTTTTGCATGTCTATAGGTCCTCTATTCTATGATTAACAAAATGGGTCATGGAATCAATCCATGACTCATAGACTGACTTGTGATTTTATGTATGACTTGCACTCCTGCGAAATTATTTCCACGAGTAACAGTACAGGTACGTGGTTTGAAATCATGACCAATCATCCCACTCGTCCATTCTCACTTCAGCCAACTTTCAGTTCAAATTTCAGATTTTCTGACATGGACCCTGTTTTCCTACACACTTAACGAAAACCATCAAATCTACCAACAAAATGCTAAAGAACATAAAATAATTCTAAGTATTAAGCGTCGAAAGTGCTGTAAATCCATGGCACATCACTGAGCTCAAATAAGATACAAGTATAGATAAATGTTAATATACTACAGGTAAGAAAAGGAAGGTCAAAAAATGGGTTAACCTACCCAAGCTAGACAATTTACGATACGAAACGAGAATAACTCAACAGGAACGTAAGGCAACTATCTAACTTAATAACATAGATATAATATAAGATACATACCTCGGGAGCTATGAATGAAAACAAGTAAACCCAACCGGACCCCCATAAGCCTAGAAGGTACACTTAATAACCAAGAATCCAATTGTCCCCCATAAGCCCGGAGGATACAAGCAGCACACAATACTAACTAGCAATCAACCTAATGGGGAAAAAAGGAGGTGTAGAAAAGTTCCATGATATGCAACACGATATGGGTGCAATGCAGTGTGTGGCTAATGTAGTAAAAAAAGATATTCAACCCCGAACTAGATCCATAGGCAACCTCGTGGGCTCCTTGAATCATCTCGCAGGCCACCTAAAGGTTAAACTACATATGTAAAAAGTAAATAGACAACCTCGGAGTAGATTTGTAAGCTGCGCAAAGGCTCCCCAAATTACCCCGCAGGCCACTCTTAGGTTACACTACGTATGATAAAAGTAAAACCCAGATACATGCTCCTTGGACATGCAATCATGAGTACCAGTAAAACCACCTAAAACACGTGTATCCTCGGGCATGCAAGTTTAAATAGGCAGTAAAATCATCAAAAATACGGGTATCTATGGACATACAAGTTTATCAAATCAGTATTTCTGAAAAATAGTCCAATTTCATTTTAAGGAAGCCAAAGTCATTTAACATATTCTATAAATCCTCATTTTGACCAAAAATAGTATTTCAAAAATCAAGTGAACCATATGCCATGCTAAAGTATGAATAAACATCCAAAGAGCACAATCAAGCAAAAACATATCACGCAAAGGACAACTAAGGTCTACGCACTAAAGCAACGGAGATAGCCTAAGGTAGGTGCTATTCGTAAATTGCCACACTAACTCCCAAACCTAAAAGAAACCAGAACCTAAAATGGTCCACTAACCCAAAACTTAGGTTAAGTCAAGCAATAAGTCAAAACTATGCTAATTCCATCCACTAACAAAAGTCATACTAAAATAAGCCACTAACCGTAATTTAAGAAAGAAAGGGGAGATTTATACTGACCTAGTGTATCGCATCCAAGGCCTTGGGCCCATAATATAAAAAATACCAAAACAAAAAGTAAAAGAAGGGAAAAGAAGTAAAAGTAAATATAAAAGAATGGAAAAGAAAAGGCTATTCTACCGCAACGTCCTCTCCTAATCCTATAGTAAGGCATCCTAGTCTAATCACCCCCAAAGAACCACTGGCCCAAGCTAAGTTATGGCTAGGAATTCTAAGCCATTAAAACTACCCCAAGTAATTAGGAAGGAGCAACAACCTAAGTAAGGATTCCCAATCGATATCCTACTCTAAGGCTTCTAAATAAGCTATTAGAATTAAATACTTAAAATTTGTATTCAAACCACAATAACCCTCCAACAATTAGCAATCTACCATACTAATTCCTTATAAGAGCTAAGTCTAAAAGTAGGTAAGTCATAACCTACCTGCAAGTTTAATACGCACGCATAATCCACCAGATTGGAGCCTATCTCCCCCGAGAAGCCTCTGACTTCTTACACACTATCATAATGATAATCTGCTCATTAAAACATGAAAAATGATACCCATATTGAAAAGTTGCAATTCAGGCCAGAAATTGGGTCAAAATGGCCATCGAGGCCGATATACAAAAACTATAAAAAAAATTAGGCAATTGCATTCCCTACGAGGTAAGGAACACAATCCTCAAAGTTTGGCCAAAGATGAAAGTGGGTTGTGACCTCAAATGGTCAAAAAACAATACTTTAGAGTTTGGGAAAACAATGGGTTAAAGACACAAAATTGCAAATTAAAACACGAAATTAATACAAAGACAAGTACTAGAAAGTAAGGGAAAAGAGAATTTCCTCACAAGTTTGTAAAAATGATGAGAAATGGGTGATTTCTCTCTTGGCCGAGCTCTAACAATGGAGGAAAAGAAGTTGGAAAAGAATGAATTGAAAGAGAAGCTCACTTAAAAACTATCAGCAATCTATGACCATGTGGTTAAAATGACACAGGTGAGGCATTGTCATTTCACCAAGACCACCATAGGAGTGGAGGTCAATGAGACCCCTAACCCTGGAGGTATGGTGAACACGCCAAAAGGGTGGCACTGCAGAGGTGGTAAAAAGAGCACAAGGGCACCCCCTTGCTGACATCACCTAGGTCTGCAGGTGCAGATGGTGACCACAGGGGCGACTGTGCAGGTTTACCCCTATGCGTGCAGGTACACCACACCACAACCAGCAGCACCAACTTCAACAACATATAACAAAACTCTTCAATCATACCCTCGAGAATTATCTCGATCCCCAAGAACACACATCATATATGCTACCCTACCAAAAATGGTATTTATGACTCAACAAAATCGATGAAATTCTCAATGGAGATCATCTCAATGAAAAGTGGCCCCCACGCCTAAGAACCAACTTTTAACTAAAAAGAACCCAATAGCTAAAAATGATTCTGGAAGCCCTGGGACTCAAACCTAAGGTCCCACTAGCCCAAACTCAATGTTTTTGAGCTAACAACACTGATGAAACTCCCATTCAAGTCTGTCTACTATCAATATTAACTAAAGTCAACCCTTTTAGCTTTAAGAGTACGAACACATGGAAACTCTTCTAAAACCTAAATGAACTGCCCGAGAACCAAACTGTTAGTCCTGACAAGTCATAAATGACCTTTAGTTTCTATGGGAAAGCTCAAATTACTGAAAATGCATGAAAAACTGAGAAATTACCTGGACGGTAATTACAACATCCACTACTAAAAAAAACTTTCATCCTCAAAAGATAAGAAATAAGAAGCACCTAAAGGCTCAGAAATGGAAGGATATTAGGTATCATGCCCTGAGGCTACCCCCTAGACGTAACACGGGACCTAGGACCATAAGTGGTCCTAAGCTAACCCTTGTCCTTAGCATGATTTAAACATAACATGGACAATCATAGCGGAAGCATAAGTAAAGTGATAAGCAAGCTAAGTCATAAATAAGATCATGGTCTAAGAATATCAAAATCTGAAACATCAAATACTGACTGTCTAACTATGTTTGAAATGCCTCTAAAACTGACATAGTGAGTTGCTAGGACAAGACCCCAGCGAACTCTAAGTACTGAATGTATGTCATCAAGCTAACTAAGAATCATAACTAGCCCTCGAATGATACGGACTCACCAACACTAATTGGAAATCCTTCTAGGTCTAGCCATGAGTCTGGGAGAGAGCGCCTGGATCTACATCACGAAATAATTCAGCACAAAGAGGTATGCGATCAGTATAATAGAATGTACTGAGTATGAGATATATGCATAATCTATGATAAAACATGCTTTAAACATACTTAAAACTTAAATCATGTACTAATAGTGAAATCTTAAAGTAATGACTCAATGCAATATCATAATCTGAAAACTTGTTTATAATCGTAAGTCATAGTAATAAATCTGAAATCTATAAGCAAAGAGTTAAATACATTTAAAAGCTTTAAACCACATCTATGGAGATTCTCTTAACCGACATAGACCACGTGAGCTACATGGAATCCACTTTGTGATCCTAGTTGGGAGAGTTGTCTATACATTGATGGGGCACAAACCATGTTTAGAGTGGAACAACTATCGTGTACCCATTGGGCTGAATAACCTATTCTAGTAATGTAGTTCTGGGACTTAAGGAGGAACTGAACCCTATTCCAACTCGGTACTTAATACTACTCCCAAAAATATATTGTAGCTCATATATATACTACAACATATTGGGATGCCAAAACAATACATAAATCGTGTGGACATATTTAGATGTCATACTATTCATAGTTCATGTAAACATTCCTAGATGTCATAATACTCACAAACCATTACTTTTGAAAACTAGTTCACAAGCATTGATGTCAAAACATGATGTCACATAAATCATGAAAACATAAATCTTGAAACATGAGGTCATGTTATCTAAACATGCCAATTTATGCTTGAAAATATGAAACAATGCCAATTCATGTTAAATCCTTTCTCAAATCATGGGTTCAATAGATACTTGTAGAAATTCATGGAAAATCATGTATTTAAGAACAAAAAATATGTATTAATGTGAATAAATTGAATTTATAATGACTTGAATAATTGGGTAAACACCCAAATTTCACAATCGCACAAAACCAAAAGTAAAATAATAGGTTTTGGACATAAGGGTGAAAGGAGTCCCTTATTAAATACACACGTACATGAACCCAAAGCTTTCCCTAGCAAGAATCTGAAGATGGAGACTTGGAGATGAAATACTATGCCTTGGAGCTTGAGAGGAGAATCCCTTTCTTTCTTTTGAAACTTGATTAGAGATAATGAATAAAAATCTAGCAAAGTGGGACTAAAACCTCTTTAATTAGGCCTAAAATGACTTAACTTAGGAGTTAAAGAATAGTAAAAAAACTGGAATACCCCTGACTTAAAATAAGAAGTTGCAAAAAAAGTTGTCGAACGACCATGTTTGATGGCCCGTCGGACCTACGATGGTCCATTAGGTCTTACCATCAGGAGGGGGCATACTTGACTGGTCTTCTGGTCACTTCCCACAATAGGGATTGATGACCTGTGGTGGCTCCCACAACCGTCGCCTTCACCCATCGGGACTGAGAGTGGCTGGCAGAGCCACTGGAGGGTTCCCATGGTGGGTCTTACATCTTGTCGGACTACCAATTCCTATGGTGGTTACCCATCGGGGCTGAGCTAGACTAAGTGGTCCCCACAGCTGGCTTGATGGGCGATCATGCCTCGTACAACCCATTGCACGTGCCCATGGGACCTGGAAAGTGCAAAAAATTCTGAGATTCTTAGTTTAAATGTTATTTTAAATTCTGAGGTGTTACAATATCTCCCCCTTGGGATCATTTATTCTCGAATGAAGGCTAAATAAGTTGAGTTTAGAGGGAAAGAGATGTAATCCCTATCAATAGAACATCAAAAATGAAGTACAGGGATGGTGACAGAGTTCTAACTTGAAACATGAATGAACTAACTTCGTAAAACATGAATGCATGCTAAGATCATGAGAAAAGCAGATGGAATAGAATTGGTGGGACATACTAAGGAGGAAACTATTACCTCAATCCAAAACAAGATTCAAAGGAAAAAGGTGAGTGTACTTGGTCATAATGGTTGCTTTTTATTCCCAAGTAGCTTCCTCAACAGACTGGTTACTCCAAAGAACCTTCACAGAAGTGACTTCCTTGTTCCTCAATCTTCGAATCTGACGATCAAGAATCTCAACTGGAACTTCCTCATAGGTGAGACTATCCTTCACATTCACATTCTCTAATGGCACAACTAATTTCGGATCACCAACACACTTCTTCAACAAAGAAACATGGAAGACCGGATTAAACACTTTTAGCTCGGCTGGCAATTGTAACTCATAAGCCACATTATCAACTCTCCACATAATCCTGTAGGGACCAATATATCAGGGACTAAGCTTTCCTTTCATGCCAAATCTCATCACACCCTTCATGGGTGACACCTTCAAAAACACCCAATCACCCACCTCAAACTCTAAGTCTCTTCTTCTGACATCTTCATAGATTTTTGTCGACTCTGTGCAATTTTAAACATCTCCCTAATGAGCTGAACTTTCTCCATAGTCTCATGAACTGAATCAGGCCCTATAAAAGCTGGCTCACCTAACTCAAACCAACCTATAGGTGATCTATATCTCCTCCTATAAAGTGCCTCATACGAAGCCATCTGAATGTTAGAGTGAAAGTTGTTAATGTAGGCAAACTCAATAAGAGGTAAGTGCTCATCTCAATTACCTTTAAAGCCAATCACACAAGCCCTCAACATATCCTCTAAGGTATGAATGGTATGTTCTGCCTGACCTTCTATGTACAAGTGAAAAGATATGCAAAGATTAACCTGAGTACCAATACCCTTCTAAAATGACCTCTAAAAATGGGATGTAAACAGAGTGCCTCTATCTGAGATAATAGACAAGGCTACCCCGTGCAATTTGACTATCTCACGGATGTAGAGCCTGGCATAATCCTCTGCTGAATCAGTAGTCTTGACTTCTAAAAAGTGTGCTGACTTAGTCATCCTGTCTAGAATCACCCAAATAGAATTATATTATCTGCGAGTACGTGATAAGCCTGTAATGAAATCCATATTAATCACATCCCAATTCCAAGTAGGAAGGTCAATAGCCTGAGTCATACTACCCGGTTGTTGAGGTTCTACCTTCACGTGCTGATAGTTAGGCCACTTAGCCATAAAATTTGTAATGTCCCTCTTCATTCCATTCAAACAATAGACTTCCTCTAGGTCACGATACATTTTGGTGGCACCGAGGTGAATAGAATACCTGGAGCTATGAGCATCCATCAAAATCCATTATTGCAACCCATCTACATTAGGAACACACAACTAACTCTGATATCGAAGCACACCATCTCTCCCTTGGGAGAAGACCTCTACTCTCTGCTGATAGACTGTACCCTTCAACTAAGGCAATATAGGATCACTATCTTTTTTCTCCTTCACCTCGACTACCAAGGAAGATTCAGACCCATTTTGAAATAATAATACCACTATTTGTTAAATTTGTAAGGCGAACTCATAGCTACTGGAACTAACTGGAGATATGGGATTTCAGACTTTGAATCCATAACCCGAACTATATGATAGACATACCCCTTAGAAATCACTTTTCTAAAATTGAGATAAGATATGAAAAAACCCCTTCAGGATGGAGGACTACCCTTACAGTCTAAGACAAGGTCATTTGGAAACTCGAAGCTGACAATTCTAGTTCAACAATAAACTGAGGCATAACATGCATGTAACAAGTCTATGCCAAGAATGATGTCAAAATCTGTCATATATAATTCCACTAGGTCTTCTGAAGTGACCCTATGTAGGACTTAGATAGGGCAATATCTATATACCCTTTGAGCTAGAAGTGACTCGCCAACTGGAGTAGAGACATAGAAGGGTTCTAGGAGTTATTACGAACTGACTCCAAATTTGTAAGCAACATATAGGGTCACAAAAGACAATAAAGCCCCTGGGTCAAAAAATGCATAAACATCGAAGGATAAAAATTATAACATACAAGTGACTACATCAGGTGAGTCCTCAAGGTCCTGGAGAGATGGCATAGCATAGAGACAGTCCTAGCGCTAGATGCCACCTGTGCCAAAAGTGGTACCCTGCTCAGTTGTATGACCTGCTGGAGCTGCTAAAGTAGTACCGTGAAGCTTGACACCTCCACTACCCTATCTAGCTGAGGGAAAATCCCTAATACTATGACCCATCTATCCACATCCAAAACATCCACCTGCGACACTCTCCTGAGTGATTCTTTCCATACTTGTTGCAGATCAAGTAAGAAGTCATTTTTAAAGACCCTGAGAACGAGAGCCTATCTCCCCAACAATCTGATCATGCCTGGGTTAGGGTGCTAGTGATGGAGCACTAGCTGATGATGGGACAAGTTTTGATGACATTTATGAAATAAACACCGGTGTCCACCTCCGAACCTCTGATGACTGAAACTCGAATTCTCTATCCTTTCTCTCTTGTTCTCCCTTGCCATTTCTTTCAATTTATCTTCCTCAATATGCTGAGCGTATGTCATGAGACTGGAGATATCAATATCTCCCAATAACATAGCGGTCATACAATCCATATTTACCAAGTCAAATACCCCAAAAACAAACTTACTCATCCGAGCCCTCAGGTCAGCCACCATAGAAGGAGCATACCTAGAAAGTTGAGTGAACTTCATCTCATACTCTTGGACTGACATCCATCCTAACCTAAAATTCATAAACTTTTCAGCCTTATCCTACCTTAACTCCCTCAGGAAGAACCTATCCAGAAAAGCCTCAACAAAGCACTCCCAAGTCACAAGATCTACATCCTTGCCCCTAATATCCTTCCACTCAGTATAACAAATATGATCACATCCTTAAGCTAGTAGGAAGCTACCTCAACACTATCAGTACTAGTGACCTGCATCACCTCCAGGATCTTCTTCACCTCATCTATGAAATTCTACAGATCCTCACCAACCTTGGACCCCAAAAACTCTGGTGGGTTTATATGAATGAAGTGTATAACTCTGGAAATAGTTGTCCTAACATTTAGTTAGCAGGAACAGGTGCCTGCTGATTATCTTAATTTGTCATCGCCTAGGTTAACATCTAAATGACATTTTTGGACTCCGCATTTGTGACCTCATGTTATAGAACTAGAGGATTAGCATTGTGGGAATTAGTTCTTTGAGGAGGCATAATATGAAATGCATAAATAATGGATTAGAGAGGAGAAATAGATTTAAACGTTATCGCATGATATTGATCATAAAAGAAGTGAAGTTTTTCCTAAAATACATTGTATCCTCCCCCTCATAAGTGTGGCGCACTTCATACCCATAAAGGATATTATATCTAATGCGACTTTCATACATCCTACTCTTCCACTTGATACTCTGATACCAAGTTTTCCATACCCCAAGGCTACCCCCTGGATGTAACACAGGACCTAGGACCACAAGTGGTCCCAAGCTAACCCTTGGCCTTAGAATGACTTAAACATAACATGGACAATCATTGCGTATGCATAACTGAAGTTATAAGCAATCTAAGTCATAAATAAGATCATTGTCTAAGAATATCAAAATTTGAAACATCAAATACTGACTGTCTAGCTATGTCTGAAAAGCCTCTAAAACTGACATAATGAACTGCTAGGGCAAGACCCTCCAACAAACACAAAGAACTAAATGAAAGTCATCAAGATAACTAAGAATCATAACTAGCCCTCGAATGATGAAGACTCACCAACTCTTTTTGGAAATACTGTTGCGTCTAGCCACAAGTCTGGGAGAGAGCACCTGGATCTACATCATGAAAAAATGCATGACAATGAGGTATGCAATCAGTACTATGGAATTTAATGAGTATGAGAGATATGCATAATCCATGATAAAATATGCTTAAAACATACTTAAAACTGAAATCATATGCTAATAGTGAAATCTATAATGTAATGAGTCAATGCAATATCATAAGCTAAAAATATGATTATTATCGTAAGTCGCAGTAGTAAATGTGAAATCTAAAAGCAAAGAGTCAAATAAACTTAAAAGCTTTAAACCATTTATGTGGGAGATTCTCTTAACCGATATAGACCATGTGAGCTATATGAAATCCAACTTTGTAACCCTAGTATGCAGAGATATCTGTACCTTGCCGGGGCACAGACCATGTTTAGAGTGGAACCACTATCATGTGCCTATTAGGCTAAATAAAATATGCTAGCAATGTAGTTCTGGGACATAAGGGGATGTTGAACCTTAGTCCAACTCGATGCTAAATACTACTCCCAAAAATATATTGTAGCTCATATATATACTGGGGCATATCTAGATACCAAAACTTTTCAAAAATCATGTGGACATATCTAGATGTCATACTATTTTAATAATTCATGTACAAATTTGTAGATTTCATACTACTCATGAACTTTTACTTTTGAAAACTAGTTCATAAGCATTGATGGCAAAACAGGATGTCACATAAATCATCAAAATATAATTCTTGAAACTTGAGGTCATGTTATCTTAACATGCCAATTTATGCTTGAAAACATGGAACAATGCCAATTAATGCTAAATCCTTTCTCAAATCATGGGTTCAATAGATACTTGTAGAAATTCATGCCAAATCATGTATTTCAGAACAAAAATCATGTATTAATGTAAATAAACTTAATTCATAATGACTTGCATAATTGGGTAAGAACCCAATTTTTATAATCTCACAAGCCCAAAGTAAAATAATAGGTTTTTGGCATAAGGGTGAAAGGAGCCCCTTATTGAATACCCACATACTGGACCCAAAGTTTTTCCTAGCAAGAATCTGAAGAAGGGGACTTAGAGAAGGAACCCTAGGCCTTGGAGCTTTAGAGGAGAATCACTTTCTTTCTTTTGAAACTTGATTTGAAAATCTAGCTAAGTAGTACTTAAGCCCCTTTAATTGGGCCTAAAATGACTTAACTTAGGATTTAAAAGAATAGGGAAAAGACCAGAATACTCCTGACCTAAAATAAGAACTTGCAGAAAAATTCACCGAACGGCCATGTCTGATGGCCTGTTGGACCTACGATGGACCGTTGGACCTATGACGGCCCATAGGGTATGACATTCAGGAGGGGGCAAACCTGACTGGTCTTCTGGTCGCTTCCCATGACGGGGGTTGATGTAATGACCCTTTTGGTCATTTACGCATTTTTGCTTTTCTGGTATTATTAGAGCTTGCCTGTAGCGGCCCCAAGTCATTTATGGCTTGCTGGACTGGTGGTTTGGTGCTTTGGCCGTTCGTTTGGTCTTTATGACCTTCCTGTTTTGGAGCTGACTCTTAAGAGTTGAGTTATCGAAATCGTGCGATAGTGATTTGCGATCGTACGACCTTAACCTTCGTCCCATATCCAAGGCTTGCGAGCCTAAATTGAGGAATTTTATTAACACCGCGCATATTTAAAAATATTTAATTTTAAAGTTGAATTTGGTAAAAATTTATATTTTTATTGCCTTAAAATGTTTTAAACATTTATGAAAAATTCTTTTATTATGATATATTTGTGTATGAATTTATTTTATAAGAGTTTTATAATTTATTAATATTTTAACGGAGATAGTAAGTTTTGTTATGTTGAAAAATTATTATGTTATGAGATAGGCTTTATTCAAAATGATTTTCTATTAGTTGTGATATTGCAATCCACATCCACGTGGGAGTAAAAGATGTTGGCAGCGTGTCCATATATTTGCCACTTATCAATTCCATTATATTGACACCTTTTAGCATTAATTACTAAGTAATACAAAGAGATGCTTTCATATATTTAAGAGATATTTGAATCATTTTTCTGTAGCTACTATCGTATATATACGTTTAAATATTGCACAATCAATTCAACACTTCACTGTACAAAAATGTTTACTCTTATTCATGTGCACATTGAAGAAATATTTGGAGTAGCTATTTTTGTGATCATACTCGATCACCAATAGAAACTTGCATATCAATGTCTAGTTGTTGAGCTCAGATTCTAGAGCTTCTCAGAGCAGTTCGGGCTTGGACATCATCATTCTAGCAGCTTGCCCGAAAACAAAGGTTGCTTCTCAGCTCTTGAAAATCTCATAAACTCTAAACTCACGATCTTCCAACTCTAAACATCTACCCTGTTGTAGCAGTACACAAACCACTAACTCTAAAAGCATCTCAACATTCCAAAACTTCTGATTGACAACTAATCAATGCTGAAATCCACATGGCTCGACCTTTAGGAAACTCATCACAACCTCGTCAACCCAATAAAAAGAACAATGCAATGAATCAGTCTAGTCATTGATGTTGCAACCAAAGAGAACCTTTTACAAACCTTCTGAAGTAACTAGCTAGACCCACAAGTCTAAAACCCAACTCCAAAGATCAATCATGCGCCTCCCCATGTCCTTGATTAGTTTCAGATGTTGTTGATAAACACACGAGGTAATCAAAACAAAATAGGCTGCGAACCTAAGGCTCCTCCAATTCACAACCTGAATGGAAACCCCTATGGAGACACACTAGATCAGGAAAACCTCTCTCTCGAAAGATTTTGGAGAAGTTCCTTTAACTCCCACAACTCTGCTGGCATCACCCGATACGGCAGAGAAAGAAATAGGCCGAGTGCCCAACTCAACAATGATGGCAAAGTAAAAACTCAACCAGACTGAGTACTAATGAAAACAGTGGAAATAACCCGAATGCCTGCTAACCACCTAAGCTAATCAAGTAAAGAAGGTCAACTCTAACCTCTCAAATATAAGAAAAAACATCTGATACCCACTTTTTTGTAAACCATTAAGCTCTACAAGACAACACAACTTCCCTTGGCATATGGCTAGGGTGATACACCCAATCCACTACTAAAAGAATCCTTTTATGGGGTAGTTGCACATATAGGCATCACAAAGCTCAAATAGTGCATCAACAGGAGAAGCAAGTAAGAACATATATATATACGAGAAGGTAGACCCTAAAGCAAATAATACAAAAGCCTATGATAACAAATATTATACCTATAGTGATGACATCTTGAGCCTCCACCTCTGACTTATAAAGAAAGGCATACAATTGTCTGTGTCTATCTCTGGACTGAGTAGTCGGTGATGAAGGCTCGATCATCCCATGCTGGAGGCATTCTCTTGAAAAGTGTCCAACCACTCTATAATCATTACAACCCTGACAAGTTATGCTCTGATGCAAGGTGCCTGCCAATTCATAATGACTACCTGAACTACCTGGATGAAAGTCATCCCTAACCACTTGGGGACTACCCCTACTACCCTGTACACCACCTCTAGGTAGTGGCACTAGAGCTCAAAGAGTGTGAAATTCTCTGAATCTGGGACAATCCCTAGCAAAATTCTCTGACTCACTACACACGTAGAAACCCTTACCAAATGAAGTCCATCGGGAGGAACTCGCTGAACTAGATTGCCCACCACGGCTAAAATACCCAGAATGCAAATTTCGCGAAGTCTGACTTGATCCCTGTGGTTCCACCTGAACTGGCTTACTAGACTTAGAGTAGGGAGACTGGCCTATGCCGAAGAACCCCTTACCTTGGTACTGGGAATCATAAAAACTACCCTGATTGTGACGTCTCATACCAATACCTGCATATGCCTTACGACATAACCTTTTTATAGCGCATGCATGATCAACCACTTGAAGAAAAGTGGTCTGAACTATCACAAAGTGCTCTATCACCAAATAGAGTGGTAAAATCAACCCCTTGATGGAACCCTGCACTCTCTTAAACTCTGTAGGCATAGTCCTAGCAGTGCGCCTAGTCATCTCATGAAACTTCACCTTATACTCAAAAATTTACATAGAACCAGGCACTACATCTGCCTGTGACGCACCCTCTTGAAGACTCAGAGTCCTATCCATGGTGTCCTGAGGAACTGAGGTGGCCACAAATCCTATTGGAGGTTGGGCTGGCCCTAAACCCCCTAGGTGAAGTGGTAAAATCTCAATCTGAAACTCTAGCACTGGAGAAGGCACCGTAGCAATAGGTGAAGGAGCATTGTCATCACCCGCAGCAGTACTTTTCCTAATAATTTGAGAAGGAATGGAACAAATGAAGTTTTAGAAGTTGATAAGGTCAAGAATGCACAATAAGGAGTCCAAATATGGAACATTTCCTAAGAATTCCCTATAGCTCCCACAGATAAGATATGGACGTCATCGTACTGATCTGCAAGACTCTACTAGACACTTTCTCTTATACCAACAACACTGGTAAACCTAGAGCTCTGATACCACTCTCTTATGACCCAATTTCTCTAGTCGTGATGGCACCTACTCTAACCCACCAGTAGTTAAGCCAAACCCTCAGCCTGAAACTTCAAGTAATAGGCTAACACGAGAACGATACAAAAGAAGAAGCACAACAATAAAAAATAGGAAGATAACTAAACAAGGATAAAGTAGATAGGCAGGGAAGAGAACTAAAATATACAAAATTTCCCCCAAATCTTGGTATTAGTCGATACAAGAGCTGCTACAACATAGATGTACTAGATAGGCATAATAAATATAGAATAGACTCTTAAAGTACAAGAGAAAACTAGTCCAAAATTAAAAGAAGAGGGTCACCTCCGGTCGCCAAGAGCCCACCCTGTATCTCCGATCAACAACACTGCTTGAGGAAAGCATCAACAGTGATAACCCACACTAAGATCTACATCAGAAAAAGATGCAGAACTGTAGCATGAGTACCAAAACCACACGGTACTCAATAGGCATCATAGGCCAACTGAGATCAAATAAGATACAAGTATAGATAAATGTGAATACACTAAGTGTAAGAAAAGAAAGGTCATAAAATGGGTTAACCTACCCAAGCTAGATAATTAATGATAAGATACGAGAATAACTTAAAAGAAACATAAGGCAATAACTAAATAACATGGAGAGAACATAAGATACATACCTCAAGAGCTACGAATGGCAATAAGTAAACCCAACTAGACCCTCATAAGCACAAAAAGTACACAACAACTAAGAATCCAACTGGGCCCCATAAGCTCAGAGGATACAAGCAGCACATAATACTAACTAGCAATCAACCTATTGGGAAAAACAAGGGGGTGCAAAAATGGACCATGATATGCAACACGAGATGGGTGCAATCCAGTGTGTGACCAATGTAGTAAAAAACTAGACAAGCCCAAACTAGATATGTAGCTAACCCCGTGGGCTCCCTGAATCATCTTGCATGCCACCCGAAGGTTCAACTACATATGCAGAAAGTAAATAGACAACCCCAAAATAGATACACAGACTGCCCATAGGCTCCTAGAATCACCCCATAGGCCACCCTTAAGTTCAACTACATATGCAAAAAGTAAATCCCGAATATGTGCTCCTCGAGTATGCAATCATGAGTACTAGTAAAACCACCTAGAACATGTGTCTTATCGGGCATGTAAGTTTACATAGTGAGTAAAACCATGTGGAACATGGGTCTCCTCGGACATGCAAGTTTATCCAATTAGTCTTTCTAAAAAATAGGTCAATTTCCTTTTAAGGAAGCCAAAATCCTTTAACATATCCCATAAATCCTCTTTTTGATCGAAACTAGTATTTTGAAAATTACGTCAACCATATTCCATGCTAAAGTCTGAAGAAGCAGCCAAAGAGCACAACCAAGCCAAAATATATCACACAAAGGACAACCAAGGTCTACGCACTAAAACAGGGGGCTAGCCTAAGGTAGGTGCTATCCAAAAAATGCCACACTAACTCCCAAACCTAAAAGAAACCAGAACCTAAAATGGTCCACTAACCCAAACTTAGATTAAGTCAAGCAACAAGTCAAAACTATGCTAATTCCAGCCACTAAACATAGTTATACTAAAACAAGCCACAAACTGCAATTTAAGGAAGAAATGGGAGATTTATGCTGACATGGTGTCCTGCATCCAAGGCCTTGGGCCCATAATATAAAACTTACTAATCCATAAAGTGAAAGGAGACAAAAGCGATAAAAGTAAGCATAAGACAATGGAAAAGAAAAGGTATTCTACCGCAAGGTCCTCTCCTAATCCTATACTAAGTCTCATAGTATAATCACCCCCAAACTACCACCTGCCTAAGCTAAGTTAAGGATAGGAATTCTAAACTTATGAAAACTACACCAAGTATTTAGGAAGGAGTTACAACCTAAGCTAAGGATTCCCAATCAATATCCTACTCTAAGTCCTCTAAAAAAGCTATAAGAATTAAATACCTAAAACGTTGTATTCAAACCACAATAACCCACCCATAATTAGCAATCTACAATAAAATTATCTTATAAGAGCTAAGTCTAAAAGTAGGTAAGCCATAGCTTACATGGAAGCCAAACACGGGTGCACAATCCACCAGACCAGAGCCTATATCCTCTGAGAAGCCTTCAACTGCTGCCACACTATCATAATGATAATCTACTCGTTAAAACATGAACAACGATACCCATATTGAAAATTTGCAATTTAGGCTGGAAATCGGGTCCAAAATTGCTCTCAGGGCCTGCTTACGAAAACTAAAAACAAATTTTGCAATTACATTCCCTACGAGGTAAGGAACACATGACCCAAAGTTTGGGCAATGATGGAAGTGGATTTAGACCTCAAATAGTTCAAAAACTATACTTTAGACTTGGGGACAAAAATAGGTTAAAGACCCTAAATTGAGGATTAAAACACGGAATAAATACAAGGACAAGTACTAGAAAGTAAGGGGAAAGAGAATTACCTCACAAGTTTGTGAAAACAATGAGAAATGGGTGATTTCCCTCTTGGCCGAGCTCTAACACTGGAGGAAACAAAGTTGGAATAGAATGAAATGAAGGAGAAGCTCACATAAAAATTGCAAGAAATCGATGCACCTGTGATAAAAATGATACAGGTACGGCATCGGCGTTGCTCCAAGACCACTGCAGGGGCAAAGGTCAACAAGACATCCAACCCTGCAGGTGCGGTAAAAGGAGCACAGAGGCACCCCTTCCGATGTCACCCAGGGGCGTAGGTGTGACTGGTGACCATAGGGGAAGCTGCACATGTGTGCCCCCCAGGCATGCAGGTGTACCACACCAGAACCAGCAGCACCAGCTGCAACAATAAACCACAAAACTCTCTGATCGCACCCTCAAGAATCATCTTGAGCCCTGAGAACACAAAATAGATATGCTACCCTACCAAAAATGGAATTTTGAACTCAACAAAATTAATGAAATTCTCAACAGAGATCATCTTGATGAAAAGTGAGACCCGCGACCAATAACCAACTTTTAACCAAAAAGAACCCCATAGCCCAAAAGGAGTTCAGAAGCCTCAGGATCCAAACCAAAGGTCCCACTAGCAAAAAGATAACATTCTGGAGCTAACAACACTGACAGAACTCCCATCCGAGTCGTCTACTCTGAATGTTGACCAAAGTCAGGGTAGAAGTAAACTCGACTATAAACTGAGAGTAAAACTTAATTATTTCACAAAGTTTAGATTAAATTTCTCTCTCTCTCTCTCATTTATCATTCTGTCAGTACTATTTTTTTCTTACTGATAATCGAATTATGAATCTGTGATAATTTTCATTTATGAGAAATATAAGAATATTAAATGTATTTTTTGTTAGAAAATCTAATAGTCTCCTTATTTAAGCTTTTGAAAAGTCAGAGTATTTATTTTTAAAGTATAGGTACATAATCAAGCATTAAATAAAGTATGTGCTTTTAAATAGTAACTGAAACTATTTTTCAAAATCTAAAAAAGTAATTTCCTTAGAATCACTTTTGGAAATAGACCAACACTAATGTAATGACCCTTCTGGTCATTCACACATTTTCTCCTTTGTTGTACTGCTAGAGCTTGCCTATAGTAGCTCTAAGTCATTTATGTCTTGCTGGGACTGATAGTTCAGTGCCCGGGCCATTTGTTTGGTCTTTATGGCCGTTTTCCTATTTTAGAGCCTTAACTTAGAAAATCATTGACTTTGGTCAATATTCCTGGTAATCATTCTTGGAATTGAATTTCGACATTTCTGTTAGCTTTGGAGCATGGACTTTTGTATAGTTGGACCTTTGGTCGAGATTCAAGAGCTTTTTAGCTTGAAATTCTCTCTCTTTCTATTATTTCAGGCATGTTGGGCTTGTATGGTTGACTTTGGTCAACATTCGGAGAAGATGGTCTCAGATGGAAACTTTGTCAGTGATGTTAGCTCCAAAATGTCATTTTTGGGCTAAAGGGACAATTGGTTCGGGTCTCAAGGCTTTCAAACTTGATTATGGGCCTTAGATTTCATTTTGGTTTAGTTGGCCTTAAGGTTGATTTTGGGCGCGAGGCTCGCTTTTTGTTAAATCAACCTCTGATGTGATTTTTGTTGATTCCGTTGAGTCCAAAATGTCATTTATAGTTGAATATCTCATCTCATTTGCGTTTACAGGACCCCAGATGCATTCTCGAGGACCATAGTGTGAAAATTTGCCTTGGCATTGGCTGCTGCTATTGCTGGTTGCAGGTGTGTCGCCAGGGAATCACCTGGGCCGTGCCTGCACCTAGGCACTGCGCTTGTGTTCCCGCCTGCCTTGGCAAGCCTGCGCCTCTATGTTGTGCTAGCTGCCTCAGTGCCAGTGCGCCTGCGTGTGCCTGTCCCCCTCAGCGCTAGCGTGCCTGTGCCCTGCATGACCGTTGTAGCGCCTAGGCATGGCAGCACTTAAAAGCTGGCCAGCCCTCTTTCTCTTCCATTTTTCAAATTACCCTAGAACGATTCCTCCATTTATTTAATCTTCAAAACCTCCGGTTATTAACCTTGTTCATCCCAATAGCTTTGAGGTTTATAATTGTTGATTGTTGATCGTTTGTGGATCTCTAATCTGGTAAGTTTACTCTTAAATTTCTGATTTCTCCCATAATTTTCCCTCTTTAAATTCTTGATTTGTGGGCTGTTTTGAGCCCCTTTGCTAGCTCATTTCCTCTCAATTTTAGAGCATGTTCTCCCGGGAATGTGAGGAACACTGTGATATTTTTCATTTCTGACTTTGGGTTGCAGGGCCCACGGGCCTTCTTGTGATCTAGATTTCGACCCGACTATATTTTTAGCATTATGGGTTCCATTGGCTTTGCCTTATAAGTAGTATATTAGGTTGATAATGTGTTCCCAATTCTGGGATTCTTGGAGCAGTTCGAGCTTGGACAACGTTGTTCCAACAGCTAGTCATCAGACGATAGGTAAGTTACGATCTTCCCTACCTTAGAGATTGCATATATAGGCTATAACTGCATTAATTAGTATCCTTGGGTTGGTTCTCCTAGGTTGGCACTCCATACCTTGTTCGTCTCTTTTGTCCAATTTATTTCTTACATTGTTTATAGTACTCATTGTAGTATTGTAATATTACCCGTGTGGCTTTTGTATAAGCCTTTGGCGACCATGGATGGTCGGGTATTTGGGAATGTCTGCGAGGCCCAGACATTGAGATATTAGGTTGGCTGGATATCTATGTTGTAGAGCTAATTGTTCCTGTGTAGGGCCGATATGTTGATTGTGAGCCATTGGGATATTGTTTGTTTTCGAGCATATCATTCATGCAAAGGATTTTTCTACATGTTTTACTACTATTTTGGCTACGGGCCTACTATCAACGGTTTTCTAAACTTTGCATGGCCCTGAGGGCCCATTTTTGATAGAGATGATTATAAAATGGAATTTGGAACTTATTTTATAGATCTTCTTAGAGTAAAGGAGATATTTTTATGATTTTATGACCGATTTTCATACTGATACTAGGATCGGCTGTGTCGTAGCGCTAGACATATTTTTACTATAGATTTAGACCCGGATACACTCTGGGCATCCTTTGACATGGTTTTGAGATTACTGCTATTAATTTAGACCCCGATTGACTCTGGGCATGTACTATGAGATTTCGATCACTGATTTAGACTCGGATACACTCTGGGCAGTTATACTTTAAGATTTTGCATTTTAGTATATGGTCACGGACCTTCATGGACCATGCCAATTTGGACTAGGGGATACATGTTGTGAGTTCCAGAGGAGGGGTATATGGTGTAGTTAAAGTATACGGGGGGGCCTCCTTCCATAGATCCTACCTACTGGCCTATAGGCACTAGAAGAGGTACATACAGGGTTACTATCACACCGGTTCCACCATACCACATCTTCATGCATATTGCATTTGAATTTCACCCTTGTTTAGTGTTTGCTAATTGTATGCTCAAGTTGTATGGGATGCTGGGAGGTTTGTTTTCACATGATTATGTTCTTCAGGTGTATGGGAGCCCATAGGGACTGTAAGTAGATTATCTTATATCTTATTATTGAGCTTGTTATGGCCTTCGATTATTAGTCATTTAGCAGATATTATCTTGGCATAGTATTGGTCATATGGTCTTCCGACTAATTGTGGTTTAGTGGTTCCTATATTATTGAGGCACTATTTGTGTGGCCTTCTGAGCACTTGTGAATTAGTGGATTACATTTTATCATGGTACTGGTTAGTGGATTTTTGATTCCTTGTGGTGTAGATTATCCTATCCTAGGGTTGTATTTGTGAGGTTGTTTTCAGACTATTCTTATCTTGAGAGTGTGTTTAGCATGATTTAATTAGTTATGTTACTTTTAGCATGAGAATGCTTACTTGATTTCCTTCCTTTCCTTTTTAGTTGAGGTTACTGGTGTACCGCCCTTCTTCTTAAACCCTCTCTTTATACATATTGTTGTTGAAAGTACCCCAAGTGCATTTTCCTTCCCTTCACCTGATATATATATATATATATATATATATATTGTGGCTAGCATAGCATGCTTGTATCCTCATTGACTTCTATCCGTGATAGTTTTTTTATATCTATATTCAGGTTGTTTCCTTCTGCATTGTTCTATTTTGTATCTGCTTCCGCTTATTTCTGCTTATTGTGCGTGTTGGTTTAGGTAGTAGCCTATTACCAACTGTTCTGGGATATATGGATTGGTTTGGCTACTGGAGTTGTAGGTGCCATCATGACCTGAGTAATCGGGTCGTGACAACATGGTATCAGGGCTCTAAGTATAGTCTCGTGGATTAGTACGATGACGTATATATCCTATATGCGGGAGGCTACAGGGCATTATTAAGAAAAGTTCCCTATTCTTGGCTCTTTTTTGGGCATTCTCGGCTCTATTCAATTCTAAAACTTTGTTGTTCCATTCCTTCTCAGATGCCTAGGATGAGTATGACAACGGGTGTTGATGAGGCTTCTATTCCTGTTGCTTCAGTGATTTCTCCAGCGCTAGGATTTTACTGTGAGAGCAGACCACATCAGTTAGGGGGTATGGGGCCAGTGCAGCCTCCGATGGGATTTATGGCTTCCCCAGTTTTTCAAGACACTATAGCTAGGAGACTAAAACTTCTGGAGGAGGTATCGGTACCACAGGTTGGGGAAATACCCAGTTCTTCGAGCCATGCTACATTTAGATTTGAGGTTCCAAGCCGTTAGCAGAGTTGTATGTCGGTATTGGAGTAAGATACAAGGTATCACGAGGTGATTCAACGTAGTTTTGGGGCTATGCCTACAGAGTTTGAGAGAGTTTAGGGTTTTGTTGGAGGATTGATTTCACCGCTCTATTAGGAAACCGAGCACTTGGTTATAGTTGGGACTACCTTTCTCCAGGTGGTTGATCATGCCAGGGCTATTGAGGAGTTATGTAGCGAGGCATATGGAGGTATTTCTAAGAGGCATCGCTGTCAGGGCAGTCTTTGTGATTCTCAGACACGAGGTAAGGGATTCTCTGGTAGATATTGGTTCCATTGCTTCCTATCTAGTAGGGTAGTTTCAGTGGCTCCACAGGTTTCAGAGGGTGGTTGTACAGAGCATATTGAGCAGAGTTGACACGGTGCTGGTCAGGCTCCTCAAGGTTTATATTGAGGGAATGTAGGCCATGGTTGCCAAACAGGTTTAGCGAGAGCTCCCCATCAGACTTTATTTAGTGGGGGTTGTTTTTAGTGTGGTGAGAATGGCCACTTTGCTAGGGATTCAGCCATGATCACACCTTCTAGTCAGTAGGGTCAGCAGGTTTCATATTCCAGGGTTCTAGTGCCACCGCTTAGAGGCAGTGTGAAGGGTAGTAAGGGTGGTCCCCATTTAGCTAGATGTATTGTACAGAGTAGTAGGGGTGGTCACCAGATAGTTAGAGGTGTCTTTCAGCCAGGTGGTTTAGGTATCCATGCAGAGTCGTAAGGCACTGTGCATCAGAGCAGGGCTTTGTTAGGTTGCTATAGTTATTGGGTCTGTTGTCTTGAGAGGTGACTACACGAAGTTGTGACTCGTGGGTAGGTGTTATTAGCCTTATTTCTGGTTTTTGGTTTTAGACTTGGTTTGAGTATCTCCTTTCTAGCGTTCTTGGGTGGTTGTTGCCTAAGATGTTATCTGGCATTGCTAGAAGTCTCTCTGTTTTGTGGTGTGGTGCCAATAGTGGTGTTACCAAGGAAAGTTATTTTGTCTTAAGGAGAAATGTGTTGGTTATGCAAGTGGGTACTAGATGGTTTCATTTTTTTGCAAGGCATTAGAGTCGACTATCTTTGTTTGATTGGTCTGGCAAGTTGGCAGCTTTATGGGTCTTTTTGTTGTGTTCCTCCATTTCAAGTCTGGTATGAGTTGATTTTCTTATTTTCCCCACTTTTGGTTGGGTTGAGTTTTGACTGTGGCATTCTGGTCGAGTTTTAGCAGTGGTATTGCGGTTGAGTATTGACTGTAGTATTTTGGTTGAGTTGGGCAATTGGCCTATTCTTTTCTTGCCTTATCGAGTGTTGCTAGTAGATTTGTGGGAGCTAAGGGAAGAACTCTAGGATCTTCTGATAAAGAGCTCGTCAGGTTCAAGGTATCTTTGAAAAGGGTTTCATCTGGTTTAAAAAGGAGGGAGATGGCTCCTTATTCCTATGTATAGGTTATTAGTAGCTGACTGAGGTAACGACTGAGGGTTTGTTTGGGTTTGTGTGTTGATGAATTGATTCGACCTACTACACAGTGCAACGTCATTTTCTTAGATGAATCTGAGGTAAGGATTCCTTCTAGTAGAGATTAAAGTGGTGAGTTTTCCCAATAGTGCCTTTGGGGGCTTGTTGCATCAGTTATGATTTACTTGTAATGTTCTTTGAGTGACCCAAGTGTCACTAGCATCTAAGGATTGGGTAAAGTACATATTTAGAGCCTAGTTGGCTTCAGTTTCTATAGTGTTCATCAGCAGCGTATGAGTCTACTCAGAGGTTCGACAGAGTAGTTGTTTGGTAATTAGAGTTGGGTTTCAGAATCATGAGCTAGCAGGTTACTTCAGGTGGTTCGTGGAGAGTTCTCTTTGGTTGCAGCTTCTTTGAGCCAAAAGGCAGTAAGTGCGAACAACTTAGCTTCTCTATTTCAGTTTCGGAGTGGCCATTGGCCTTGCACGTCCAATCCTTGGCTAACCATTTGGCTAGGCTTGACTTTCTAAATTCTAGCAGAATTCTTATCAGCATTGAGGTTCATTCTACCTTGGTTGGAAAGATTTAGTAATGTTATTTTGAGGATCGACAGTTGTGTGTTATATGTGATCAGGTTGCACAGGTTAAGGCCAGCATGGCTACTTTAGATACTGGTGGTACTTTGAGATTATTGGTCGCCTTTATGTTCTGAGAGTTGAAGGTTTGAATTAGCTAATTCTCTCAGAGGTTGTCTACTATATGGGGTTCCAGCGTTGGTTAGAAACTGCCAGTATAGACCAGGAGTTACGGTATATTGAATGCTTTTGGAGTTGGTAGTTTGTGAATCATTACAGTAGAGCGGGTGTTTTGAGCCAGAGGGTGAGTTGAGAGATTATGAAGTTTTTCAGTAGCTAGATAGAGACCTTGGACTTCAGACATCTTTTCCTTGGCCTACAGGGTATTTTTTCTTAATATTCGCAGTATAGTGGACTTCTCTTCGAGGTGAGGCTAGTAAGGTGATCTTAAATCTGAAAGATATTTGAAGATTTGGAGTAGAAGCAGTATTTCTAGAGTTTGGAACTTAGTTGTTGACTACAGACTTTGTGGTAGGCTTATCACACTCCATGTAGTGTGTGGGTTCTGGTTTGGGTCTTCTTGGGCAAGTTGCCCTAGTTCATTCATTTTCAGCCAATTCAGACTTGGCATGGTGCAACGAGGTTGGTTTTGTTTGATAGTTAGGAGATTTCTCCTTTGACCCAGGGTGTTCATCCATGTCATTTTTGACCCTGGTATACTAGTTGCATCTGGGTCTCCGATGGTTAGTTCAGTTGGGTTTTGATATCAAAAGTGATCTTAGCAGAGGAATCTATTCATTGGTTAATGGTCAGTCGGGACAGGTTTCTTCAGTTTTTGAAGATATGCTACGGGTTGGTATTTGGAATGTCAGAGGCTAGTAGACTAGAGCTTGGCTTTGATAGAGAATAAGTATAAAGGTGACCTCGAGGCTGAGTATAGTGAGAACTATGGATCTCCATTGGGTTAGTTGATGTGATGACAGTGGCTCGAGTGTTCTCCTGGTATGAAGCTTTATGGGGATGGTGCAAGGGATTAAAGTTGATAGAAGGGTTTTGTGGGCCAATGGATTCATGAGTTAGAAGTTTGGTTGGTGGATTTCTAGGTGAACTTGGTTGTGGTATCAAGGATTCGGGTTATGTATGTTGATTGCCTTGGTTCTTTTGGTTTCGGTATTGTGTCAGTACTTTTCGGTTGAGTTTCTTGAAGGTTCGATTCAGTTGCTAAACCTTTGGAGTTCCAGAGTTAAAGGTTGGATTCTAGCTTGGCTAGTAAGGATTTAAGGTTTGGCAGCTTTTCTATGGTTTATCTATGTTGGGTATCGTTCGATTGAAGAGGCTACCCGAGTGTCCGTGAGAGTGGTGCGGGCTTAGTATTTTCCTTCATTTAAGTCTCTGGTGTCCCCTTCTCTTGACTTTCACGGACAAAAGTCCTTTTTAGTAGTGGATGATGTAATGACGCTTCCGGTTATTCACGCGTTTTTGCCTTTGTTATACTTTTAAAGCTTGCCTGTAGCGGCCCCAAATTATTTATAGCTTGCTAGGACTGGTACTTCGATGCCTAGGACATTTGTTTCGTCATTATAGTAGTTTCTCAGTTTTAGAGCCTTAACTTAAGAAATCATTAACTTTGGTCAACATTCTGTGTAATCATGCTCGAAACCAAATTCTGATAGATCTATTAGCTCTAGAGCGTGGACTTTGGTCTAGTTGGACCTTTCGTTGGGATCCAAGAGCTTTTCAGCTTGGAATTCTCCCTTATTTTGTGTTTTCAGGCAACTTAGACTTGCATTGTTGGCTTTGGTCAACATTCGGAGAAGATGGTCTCAGATGAAAATTTTGTCAGTGTTGTTAGATCCATAATGTCATTTTTGGGCTAGAGGGACCATTGGTTTAGGTCTCGAGGCTTTTGGACTTGATTTTGGGCCTTAGGTTCAATTTTGGTTTAGTTGGCCTAAAGGTTGAGTTTCGGCACGGGGTCCGTTTTTCATTAAATCGACCTCCAATGGGATTTTCATCAATTATGTTGAGTCTGGAATGTCATTTCTAGTTAAATAGCTCAGCTCATTTGTGTTCACGGGACCCAAGATGCATTCTCGGGGGCCCATCATGTGAAAATCTGTCTTGGCATTGGTTGTTGTTGTTGCTGGCTACTTGTGTAGCGTCAAGGCATCGCCTGGGCTGCGCATGTATTCCCGCCTACCTCGGAAAGCCAGTGCCCCTACGATGTGCCAGCTGCCTCAGCGCCAGCGCATGACTGGCCGCCTAGGTGAATTTGGTTGGTGGATTTCTAGGTGAACTTGGTTGTGGTATCAAGGATTCGGGTTATGTATGTTGATTGCCTTGGTTCTTTTGGTTTCGGTATTGTGTCAGTACTTTTCGGTTGAGTTTCTTGAAGGTTCGATTCAGTTGCTAAACCTTTGGAGTTCCAGAGTTAAAGGTTGGATTCTAGCTTGGCTAGTAAGGATTTAAGGTTTGGCAGCTTTTCTATGGTTTATCTATGTTGGGTATCATTCGATTGAAGAGGCTACCCGAGTGTCCGTGAGAGTGGTGCGGGCTTAGTATTTTCCTTCATTTAAGTCTCTGGTGTCCCCTTCTCTTGACTTTCACGGACAAAAGTCCTTTTTAGTAGTGGATGATGTAATGACGCTTCCGGTTATTCACGCGTTTTTGCCTTTGTTATACTTTTAAAGCTTGCCTGTAGCGGCCCCAAATTATTTATAGCTTGCTAGGACTGGTACTTCGATGCCCAGGACATTTGTTTCGTCATTATAGTAGTTTCTCAGTTTTAGAGCCTTAACTTAAGAAATCATTAACTTTGGTCAACATTCTGTGTAATCATGCTCGAAACCAAATTCTGATAGATCTATTAGCTCTAAAGCGTGGACTTTGGTCTAGTTGGACCTTTGGTTGGGATCCAAGAGCTTTTCAGCTTGGAATTCTCCCTTATTTTGTGTTTTCAGGCAACTTAGACTTGCATTGTTGGCTTTGGTCAACATTCGGAGAAGATGGTCTCAGATGAAAATTTTGTCAGTGTTGTTAGATCCATAATGTCACTTTTGGGCTAGAGGGACCATTGGTTTAGGTCTCGAGGCTTTTGGACTTGATTTTGGGCCTTAGGTTCAATTTTGGTTTAGTTGGCCTAAAGGTTGAGTTTCGGCACGGGGTTCATTTTTCATTAAATCAACCTCCAATGGGATTTTCATCAATTCTGTTGAGTCTGGAATGTCATTTCTAGTTAAATAGCTCAGCTCATTTGTGTTCACGGGACCCCAGATGCATTCTCGGGGGCCCATCATGTGAAAATCTGTCTTGGCATTGGTTGTTGTTGTTGCTGGCTACTTGTGTAGCGTCAAGGCATCGCCTGGGCTGCGCATGTATTCCCGCCTGCCTTGGAAAGCCAGTGCCCCTACGATGTGCCACCTGCCTCAGCGCCAGCGCATGACTGGCCGCCTCTGCGCCAGCGCGCCTTCTCCCTGCATGACCATTGTAGCGCCTGGGCGTGGCAGCACTTAAAAGCTAGCCAGCCCTCTTTCTCTTCCATTTTCCAAATTTCCCTAGAACGAATCCTCCGTTTATTTGTAATCCAAAACCTCCATTTATTCACCTTGTTCATCCCAACAGCTTTGAGGTTTATAATTGTTGATTCTTGATCATTTGTGGACCTCTAATCCGATAAGTTTACTCTTAAATTTCCGATATCTCCCATAATTTTTATTCTTTATATTCATGATTTGTATGTTGTTTGAGCAACTTTGCTGGTCCATTTCTACTCAATTTTGGAGCATGTTCTCCTGGGAATATGGGGAACATCATGGTATTTTTCATTTCTGACTTTGGGTTGAAGGACCCACGGGCCCTCTTGTGACATGGATTTTGACCCGGTTATGTTTTTAGCCTTATGGGTACCGTTGGCTTTGTATTGATGAGTAGTATATTGAGTTGATAGTGTGTTCACAATTTAAGGATTCTCGGAGCATTTCGAGCTTGGACAATGTTGTTCCAGCAGCTAGTCATCAGAAGACAGGTAGGTGTAATGACCATGTTTGTCGTTACGGGTAGTTCCATCGTGCCAAGTTTTAGAGTTAGAAAACTCCGTGTTTGGGACTTTGAAATTCTGGGCTAGACTAGCCTCAGCCAGTTTTGGAGAGAGGTAGAGTTTAGGGAAATCTGGGTAAAGATGGATTTAGGTGTCTTGGAGTGAGCTAGTTTTCCACGTAGCTAAGACATGAAGGAGTCCGAGGGACTTTTCGGAATCGCATTTGGGTAAGTAGAACTCCCAGAATCGTGTTTGACATGAAGGGGTTATTTCAGGATGTCGGGGGAAACAAGTGTGTTGTGAAATGGCAAAACCTGGCTGAGTTCCAGACTTTCTGTCCGTGATGAGCGCTATCACGCGCGATAGCGGCCACCGCTATAGCGGTAGAAATTACCGCTATAGCGGCGGTCAAAGATCGGTCAACCCACTTAAGACTGCTATAATGGCAGCCTACTGCTATAGCAGGACCGCTATAGCAGAGCGGGGACCTCTATAGTAGGCCGACAGGTTTTTAATGCAGAAACAGCTCTCAAAACATTCAATTTTCACAAGTTTGTTTTGGAGAAGGGCTGGGCGATTTCCAGGCGATTTTCTTCATTCTTCCGTCAAAAATCTTTTCTAAGGTAAGGTTTTCGTTCCCCAAACTTGGTAATACGTTTCCTATGCGGTAGAATTGCTAGGAGGGAAATCGGGGAAAGGTTAGAATAACCTAGGGATGGTGCAATTCGAGGAAGGAAGGGGATTCCAAGCATGTGTGTTCTTGGGCATTGATAAAGTACATTAAATTGATCATATGTTGTTTAATTTCCTGTTGTTATCCGTAAAAATGATAGAACTAGGGGAATTAATGGTGGAAAAGCCCGTAAAATGGGTGGGATGATCATGGATGGCCTGGCGTTTGGGGATTTTGTATAATCCGGGTAGTGTGCAGGCCTTGTGTGTTAATTGTATGTATTATGTGTTGTTTTTAGACCAAGAACATGAGAGGAATCCGGAACACGGAAAAGCTTGGGTCAAATAGAGCTTGGAACATTTCGAGGTAGGTGATGGCTTATGATTTTTTGTGAATGTGTATAGTGATGTACTCATGTCTAAGTGATTGTATGCCTTACATTGCTTAGGGAAATTATGTGGAATGTTTAGGTTCCTGGATTACAATCTGTGATTGAATAGTTTACTTGTTGGTTTTACAAGTTGTGTGTGTTCATATATTGACTGTGGTTGTTGACATTTGGTTGGCTCGGGTACTACACCTGGTACGGGTACAACACATGGTTGGCACAGGTACCACGCCTGGTACGGGTATATCATTCGGTTGGCACGGGTACCACGCCTGTTACGGGTTTACTTTATTGCATCTTGCATTTTTTCATTGACTATTGTATTGCATTGGTTGATATTGGTTTCGTGAGTGGACCGGGTTGTTTTACTGAATGTAATACTTAGTAATGGTTCTATGAGTGGACCAGGTTGTCTAGTTAGATGTGCTAGTGTTGATGGTCCTTGAGTGGCTGGAAACTGTTGTATAACTGTTGTGTTGGTCTTGGTTCAGGCCGGGTTGAACAATTACCTTTTGTGTGGTCTAGAGGGGATTCCAGGTTGGGTCTGGCCTAGATGGAAAGGATTGTTATGGTTACATGTTGGTGGGTTAGAACTGTAAGAGAAGGATTCATCCGGTAAAAATATAGGTAGAGATCTGTAGGTTAGATGTGCCTGTGATTATTGTTGCATGTTTTCCATACTTCTTACTTGATATTATTGTACAAAATATATATTGTTTACTTGAAAACTGGCTGATAATCCTACCAGTACACAGTGGTGGTGTACTGATACTGCACTTGTCTTTCTTTTAGTGAGTACAGAAAATCTACCAGCGACTGAAACGCGACCTCGCATCTAGCACCGGCGATTTCTAACTTTCAAGGGTGAGCTGCTTGATTCGAGCTACCTTGGGTTATATTTAGAGTTTCAGTCCAATTGTTTCGGACTTAAAACTATTTCAGTTTATCTTTTTGGGTTGCATCCACGTACTCTATATTTGGTATTGATGTTTGGTACAATGACTTTCAGTTCTTAGGAGGAATTTTCCGCATGATTATATTATATATTAGTTTTGGCTTATTTTGATCGTTAGTTTACTTTCTGTTATTGGTTTTAGGCTGTTAGTTAGGCAAAGAGTAGGACTCTATTTGTTCGCTCATCCGGGGGTTGGATGGGTGCCACTCACGACGGGTTGGGTCATAACAAAGATGGTATCAGAGCCTAGGTTCGTTGATCTCGTTGTACCAAATAGGTCTAGTAGAGTCTTGTGGAACGGTGCGGAGACGTCCATACTTTTCTTCTAGAAGCTATGGGGCTTTAGGAAATATTATCTCTTCCTTCTTTCCTTCGTGCTATAACTCGATTCCAATTGGTATCTGGTGATACAAATTGGTATATAACCTTGTTCACTCTTTTTTCCGCAGATGGTTACTACAAGGAATAACGGAGCAAGGCCAGCGGTCCCAGCAGCGGGCCTGGCAGTTTGCGACAGAGGTAGGGGGAAGGGGCAGGGGACGAGCTGGAGCCACATCCGCCAGGGGTGGAGCTCGAGCTGCTGCTACTGCACATGAGGTGACCCCTCCCCCACCTTCAGATCATATAGTTGAGGATGTAGACGAAGTGGTTGTAGAGGATGGAGGAGCTCAGGAGAAGTCGGCACCGATTGGGTGTGCAGGCCTTCCTACTATGACACCGGAAGCTTTCAGGCAGGCGTGGGATATTCTGAGTGGGTTGGTTGGTGTTGGAGCCATACCCACAGCTTATGCGAATCAGGCCTTGGATACTCAACCAGCGGTTACTACCACACCAAGTTTGGATGCAGCTTCGGGCACAAATGATCTCCTCAGGCAAATGCTAGGCCCAGTGATGACAGGTAATGAGCATGAGATGTTGACTAAGTTTCGTAAGCTGAAACCTCTGATGTTTTAGGGTCTAGACAAGGAGGATGCTTATGAGTTCATCCTGGATTTCCATGAGAGGTTGCACAAGTTGGGTATTGTACGTCAGCATGGGATTGAGTTTGTCACTTTTCAGCTACAGGGTGATGCCAAGCATTGGTGGAGGTCTCATGTTGAGTGTCGGTCTTCTATCCTACCTCTATTGACTTGGGAGCAGTTCTATGCATGTTTTCTAGAGAAGTACATTCCCCGTACTTTGAGGGACCGGAAGAAGGATGAGTTTCTGAACTTGGAGTAGGGTAGCATGTCGTTCTCAGCTTATGAGGCTAAGTTTCATGCGTTGTCACATTTTGCTACACAGATGTTGGATTCTGAGGAGGAACGGGTCCGGTTCTTTATCAAGGGTCTGAATAGTGATCTGCAGGTACTGTCAGTGCATATGACTTCTTCAGGGAAGGGTTTTAATGATGTGGTGGACTATGTGAAGAAGATTGAGGGAGTTAGGCAAGCGGGGCAGGCTAAGGACTTAGCCAAGAAGCCCCAGAATGAGGGAGACTATGGTGGTTCGTACTCCAACGGCCAGCATTAGCAGGCTTATCCGGCCCATCCTATTCAGTCAGCTCTGCCAGCTACTACAGGTGGTCGTCAGGGAGCTCAATCTTCAGCTCCTAGAGGCCAGGGAGCATCATATACATCAGCTAGCAAGCCTACTTTGGACCGTGGTTGCTTCCATTGTGGTGAGTTAGGCCATTTTTAGAGGGAGTGTCCACATAGGCTGGCAGGTAATCGGGGTCAGCAACAGACTAGAGCAGTGGTTCCAGCAGGTAGAGGCGGTAATGCTAGGGGTCATCCACAGGGTGGGCGAGTTAATTTCCAGGGAGGCCGGGGAGACCGAGGGAACGGTGGTGCAGGCAGGGGTGCCGCGCAGCTGGCTGTCACAACCCGATTTCTCAGGTCATGATGGCACCTACAACCCCCAGTAGGCGAACCAATTCCCATAGCCAAGAACGGTTAGTAATGGGCTACTACCTAACCAATGCTCACAATAAGCAAAAGCAGAATATAAAGATAGAACAAAGCGGAAGCAATAACCTGAATATATACAAAAATAAACTACACCAACCCCAAGACTTGGTATCGACAGTACAAAAGCTTCTAATAGAATGCAAGTGCTAGAGGTAACAAAATTATAAGTACAACTATCTCCAAATATAGAGAGAGTAACAGTACAAAAGATGAGATGTGGTCAATCCCTGACCGTCAGGGGCTCACACTAGTCTCGAATATCCACAAAATCTGCATGAGTCTCCAACGCGATCAATGGCTAGAACTCAACTAATATTTGCGCAGAAAGTGCAGAAGTGTAGTATGAGCACCAAAACAACGGGTACTCAGTAGGTATCATAGGCCGACTGAGCACATATAAGGCAAAACAGTAATAACAGACAAAATAGAAACAAGCAATCACGGAAATCAATGAAAAAGTACACATGAACTAGTCCAGAGGGAAGACAACAGAACAACATGCAAGGCTAGCAAGTAGGATATACACACAAGCACGGGTGAAAGTAATAAATGACGCACCTGGGATCCTTGCAACAACAGTGTATACATAACAAGTTTAAGAAATGGACGGTATATCGGTAACCTCAAGTGTGAGATAAAGAGGGAAAGAGTAATGATAGGCATTCTCGGAGACAGGAATCAAACTCAACTAATCATATCAATCTCAAATCCAGAAACTAACAGCCTAGCAGTAACCAATTTCATACTTAACCGTAACAGGGAACAATTCTATAAGTAAATAACAAGAGTCTACCTACAGTCTCCCGCCCGACCATACAACCGAGGAACACAGACAAGTAAAAACAAACCCTCCGGCATCCCGTACTACCGAAGCGTACAATCAACAAACAACAAACAAGGGTGGTATCTCATGCAGATGGATGATATGATGCCATGCTAAGTAAAAGTGATAGTAGCACCGTATGTTACCCACTTTTAGTGACCTGTAAGGCCCAGAAGACAGGATCCATGGAAGGTGTCACCCGTATACCACTACTACACCGTATACCCTCCCTCTGACACACGCAGCCCGAAGCCCCAGGCCCTGAGCGGCAAGGTCCATAGAGGTCCCCGACCAACATACTAGATGCCCCGCATCTCAAAAATCATCAAGTAAAGTTTCCCAAAGGGTGTCCAGGTCTAAATCAGTAAATCAAATAGTCCAAGCGCATGTCCCCGCCGAGCCTAGTATTATCACGAAAGCTGTAGTAAAACAAGTCTAGCCCTCGGCCCCACCGAGCCTAGTTTAATTAGAAATAGTGATAAAATACCCTTTAGAACTTTTCTCACCCCGAGAAGATTCACAAAATAAGTCAAAACTATTTCCAAATCATTTCCGTTGAAAATGGGCCCCCCGAGCCATGCAAGGTTTAGAAAACTGTTCCAGTAGGCCCGAAGCCAAAACAGTAGTAAAACGTGGAAGAAACTTCTTTATAGCATGGAAATGGTATGATTATACACACAATAGCTACCCCGTAACTTATAATCAACCTAACGGCCCTGCACAGGCTCCAAAGCTACTCAACAAGCATAACCATTCTAGAAGGATAATTCTATGTCCGAGACTCGCAGACATTTCCAATGACCCCACCATCTATGTTCCAGAGTCAACAAGGCCCCCACGGGACCACAAGGATAATAATATAAATAAATCAAAATACTACACACAACGGAGGAAAGAAATGGGATGAATCACAGAAGAACGGTCAAGGTCTGTGGTACAAGCCTAACAACCCAACCCAAGGGTGCCAATTAGTACAATTTTACCCGATATGCAAAGTCTAGGGAGTTAAACCATAACCTACCTGTCGTCCGATGACAAGCTGTTAGAACGACGATGTCCACGCTAGAACCGCTCCGAGAAACTCCGAAACAAAATCAAACTCGAAATTAGGCTTGAATAACTTGACGTAGATAATCGATTTTCTTTTAGTGTCAAACAAATTACCAACAAAATTAACAACTCTCTCCATAATTTCCATTCACGTACTATATATCATGTTTATAAAGGAGTTTTAGAAATATAATTCATTAAAGTAGTCTAGTTATTCATTATAAGGTGACAAATTTTATCACACCACTTAGGTGTACTTGCTGCCACAACAATTGGTTTCCACGTGGGGGGGGTGTGTGTGTCAACACCACACCTCCCCTTATCTAATTAAACATAGGTGGATCCATGCTACTTTTGTTTCGGATATTACATAGACTCATGGTAAAATAAATATAATTTTTTGAATATATCATAGTAAATAGAAAATCATTTCTAATAAAACCTACTATATTATAATAATAATTTTCAACATAACTAAATTTACTATTTCCGTTCAAATATTACAATGTATAAAAACCTTATAAAATAAATACATACACAATTATGTCATAACAAAAGTATTATTCATAGACATTTAAAATACTTTAAAAAGGTAATAAAAATATAACTTTTTACCACATTCAACTTTAAAATAAAATATTTTCAAATACGCGCGATGTTAATAAAATTTTCTAAGTTAGACTCGCAAGCCTTAGATACGGGACGAAGGTTAAGGTCATACGATCGCAAATCACTATCGCACGATTTTGACAACTCAACGCTTAAGACTTAGCTGTAAAATAAGATAATGGTCATAACGATAAAATGAATGGCCAGGGCACCAAACTACTGATCCCAGCAAGCCATAAGTGACTTGGGACCACTACGGAAAAGCTCTAATAGTATAAGAAATGTGAAAACGTGTAAATGACCGAAAGGGTCATTACATCATCCACTACTAAAAAGACTTTCGTCCCCAAAAGTCAGGAAAGAAGGAAACACTATAGATTTAAGAACATCGAATACGAAACCCGCACTACTCTCTCGGACAACCCGAGTAACCTCCTCGACCGGATGACACAGAACAAAACGAAGCCACGAAAAGCAACCAAGCCTAAACTCCTAACTAGACAAGCTAGATTCCAAATTCAAAATCCAAAATCCAAAGCTCCAAGAGGCTGCCAACCCAGACTGAACCTCGAGAACCTCAACCAGAAAGCACTGACACAACACCAAAACCAGAGAAGCAAGGCGATCACCACACAGAACTCGAATCTTCAAAACCATAACCAAGTTTGCCATAAAAGCCCACAATCAAAACTCTAACTCATGAACCTGCCGATTCCACAAAACCTGTTCATTCTGAGTTGAGTCCTTTTTTCACCATAACAGGAAGTTACATACCAGTCTAACACTCACCCATCATGGACGCATCAACTGAAACACTGGGAATACGCAGTCTTTGCTTATACTCTAACGCGAACGAAGTCACCCTTAATACTCAAGTTCTATCCAAATCAAGTTATAGTCTACTAACTTTTTCCATCCAAGATAACAATCCGAGGCATATCGTCAAAAGTTGTAGTCACCTATCCCGACTGACCATCAACCAACAAACGGATACTTTTGTTAACATCAAACTAAATAACTGAACCCAGCTGAACCAACCATCTGAACCCGACTGAACTTTGCACACCAAAGTTAGGAAAGGCACATGTGGATACCTTGTGTTGACAGAGAACTTCCAAACTATTGAACAAACCCACCTTCGCTGCACCGCGTCAAGTCAGAATTAACTGAAAGAGAATGAACTAGGGCAACCTACCAAAAAGACCCAAACCAAAACCAAGATCCTGCAAGTAGTGTGGTAAGCCTACCACGAAGTCCATAGTCATTAGCCAAGCTTCCAACTCTAAGAAACACCGCTTCCACTCTGAATACTCGAACACCATTCTGATTTGAAATCATCTTACCAAGATCACCTCGGGAAGAATTCCACCATGCCATGAATATCAAGTCCAAACACCCCCAAGGCAAAGGGAAAAGGTGCCTGGGTTCAAAGTTACCATC
Source organism: Jaltomata sinuosa (assembly GCA_003996215.1). Taxonomy (NCBI): domain Eukaryota; kingdom Viridiplantae; phylum Streptophyta; class Magnoliopsida; order Solanales; family Solanaceae; genus Jaltomata; species Jaltomata sinuosa. The sequence continues at coordinate 130,125 of QJPP01000424.1, forward strand.
TAGCCATAGAAATTTTTGCATATACCTTCAACTCATTCCTTTGGCTCGAATCAACCGCTCTATCGGATCTACAACAACCAACCACTTCGAAGCATATATCATAACAAACTTCTAGTCCATATTGGTCTAGTCTAACCAACACTGGAATCCCACATAAACAACAACTCCGAAGAAATCAATTAAACAAGCTTTCAAATCCTCGGCAAATGAATGGCGATTACCAGTCTCTACGTATCATCAGAACTCAAAATAGCCTCGCTAGTCTCAACTCGCACAAGCTGACCATATAAAGCATACACCACTGCTAAAGCTTAAACTTACACCACTGAGTCTGTCCAACCATGGTAGAAGGACCTCGTACTAACTAGAAGACTGCTGAAATCTGGAATATCTTACTTCTTGCAGAGGTTAGCCAAGGACTAGGTGTCCTAGGCCAATAGCCGTATCCGCAACTGAGCTAAAGAATCTAAGTTTCCTGCACCCACTGCCTCCCAGCACTAGAGTGCTGCAACCAACTAGAAACTCCCACGAACCATCTGATGTAACCTGCCAAGCCATGATTCTTAACCCCAACTTTCAAAACTGCCAATCAAAACCTTGGTCGAACCCATATGTTGCCAATGAATCCTTAATAACCCAAGCCAACTAGGCTTGAATATGTAAGTTGCCAACACTGCAGATGCTACTGAAACAAAAACCAATCGATATAAAACCCACGGCAATGTGTAGAAAGCTAAATCGAATCACTAACATACAATCTTAAAGCAAACCTTCATTGCCACCTTAGGAAACTAATAGGACACATAAACACAAACAAAGAGTCATCTCCCTCCTTTTTCAACTAAACAAAAATCCTTAGCACATACTAAACCTTACAAATCCTTTCTTGAATAAGAACCTGAAGCCATTACCTTACTTCTCATAGCTACACGTCAAACTCAATAAAGCAGGAGATTAATGGGTCAGATGCCCAACTCACCCAAAATGCTTACGAATATAACCCAACCATGATGTTATGATCAACACTTTGTTGGAAGTGCTAAAGTCAAAACCCAATCACGATGCCAACATCAAGAGCTCACCCAAAGAACTACGATCAGGATTCGTTCCAACTAGAGTTGGGGATACAACAAAACACTCAACGGACCAGGAACTGGAGGAGACTATGGGAACAACCCACATACCTGCCAACCTTCTAAACTAATCAACAAGGAGGGTCGACTCTAGACACTCGGGAGGCCAAACTGATCTATGCACACCAGCAAAACTAATATCCCCCAACTAAGGCAAAATATCAACTCCAACCCAACTACCCGTAATACACCAAACCATCACATGGATCTCTAGCCATTCTAGATAACGGCCTAGGCAACAACCATCTAGGACCGCTAGAAAGGAAGACTCAAAGCAAGCCTAGAACCACGACAAACAGGAAGCGAGCTCTACAAAGCCTACTCACAAGCTACAACTCCGGGTAAAACAGCTCACAGGGCTAACTCACCCCCATCCACTACTAAAGAATAAACTACCAATAAAATAACACATTGATACTCTAATTCAGGTAGCCAAACAACTAAACAAGTAGCAGGTAGGCATGTAAGAAATTACACGACAGAAAGGATAGAATCACAACACGAGCAGGACTATCACCAGTCAAAGGTAGCAAAGGCCTGACCTGGAGCAACGGTGTCAGGAACCTCTACCTCTAGCACACTAAGAGGAGCATCAAGTTGACGGGATCTAACTCTGGACTGAGTGGTCGAAACTGAAGGCTCAACCATCCTTCGCTGGGGACAAGCTCTATAAAGGTGACCAATCTCTCCACAATCATAACACCTAGGCTGACCAGGATACATAATCATGGGGAAATTCTTAGTAAAGTGCGCACGCTTACCACACCGAAAGCAAACCCCACTGAATGAAGCTGGATTGGAAGATCTCGCTGAACCTCATTGACCGTCATGGCTTACACACTCTGAAGGCAAACCTCAAAGAATATGATTTTTACCCTACCTACTCTGCTCAACATGACTGTACCAACACCATCTGCAACCCATGGAGCAACTGAAACTGGCCCGGTAGACAGAAAGCAATGGACTCAATCTCTAGGAGAGAATCTCATACCTCGATTCTGGGAACCTCGGAAACTATCCTTGCGACGATGATTTATAGCACTACTTCCATAAGCCTCATAACACAAACCCTCAACAGCCTAAGCATGGTCAACTACCTAAAGTATAGTCGTCCAAACTTTAACCAAGTGCTCAATCACCAAACAGAGTGGTTGAATCATACCTCCCACAAAGCTCTGAACCCTATCAAACTCCGAAGGTATAATTCTAGCAGTACACCTAAATATCTCATGAAATCTCGCCTCATAGTCAAACACCGACATACAACCCTACTGAAGAACTGGAAGCTTGACCCTAACTGAAGCACCACTCATAAAGCCGTGTGCTGAAACACTCACTGGAGGACTCAGAGTCCTAGCCACGGTGTCCTGAAGAGCTGAGGTATCTATGAATCTAGTTGTAGGTTGGGCTGACCCCAGACCCCCTACCTAAGGCGATAAACTCTCACTCTGAAGTCCTGGCACAGATGGAAGCACTGAAGTGACAGGCACAGGAGCCTCGACATCACACGCTATCGAACTCGTCTTAGGCATCTGAGAAGAAATGAAACAAAAAAAGTTTAGAAGTCAATAGAGCCAAGAACGCATGATAAGGAGCCAAGAAGATGAAAATTTTCCTAACAATGCCCTGTAGCCTCCTGCAGATAGGATACAGACGTCATCGTACCGATCCACGAGACTCTACTTAGACACTTGCATCTGTACCACGACACAGGTGAACCTAGATCTGATACCAATTGTCACAACCCGATTTCTCAGGTCATGATGGCACCTACAACCCCTAGTAGGCGAACCAATTCCCATAGCCCAAAACGGTTAGTAATGGGCTACTACCTAACCAATGCTCACAATAAGCAAAAGCAGAATATAAAGACAGAACAAAGCGGAAGTAATAACCTGAATATATACAAAAAGAAACTACACCAACCCTAAGACTTGGTATCGACAGTACAAAAGCTTCTAATAGAATGCAAGTGCTAGAGGTAACAAAATTATAAGTACAACTCTCTCTGAATATACAGAGAGTAACAGTACAAATGATGAGATGTGGTCAATCCCCGACCGTCAGGCGCCTACCCTAGTCTCGAATATCCACAAAATCTGCACAAACCTCCAACGCAATCAATGGCGAGAACTCAACTAATATTTGCACAGAAAGTGCAGAAGTGTAGTATGAGCACCAAAACAACGGGTACTCAGTAGGTATCATAGGCCGACTGAGCACATATAAGGTAAAAGAGTAATAACAGACAGAATAGAAACAAGCAATCATGGAAATCAATGAAAAAGTACACAGGATCTAGTCCAGAGGGAAGACAACAGAACAACATGCAAGGCTAGCAAGTAGGATATACACACAAGCACGGGTGAAAGAAATAAATGACGCACCTGGGATCCTTGCAACAACAGTGTATACATAACAAGTTTAAGAAATGGACGGTATACCGATAACATCAAGTGTGAGAGAAAGAGGGAAAGAGTAATGATAGGCATGCTTGAAGATAGGAATCAAACTCAACTAATCATATCAATCTCAAATCCAGAAACTAACAGCCTAGCAGTAACCAATTTCATACTTAACCGTAACAGGGAACAATTCCATAAGTGAATAACAAGAGTATACCTACAGTCCCCCAGCCGCCCATACAACTAAGGAACACAGACAAGTGAAAACAAACCCTCCGGCATCCCATACTACCGGAGTGTACAATCAATAAACAACAAACAAGGGTGGTATCTCACGTAGATGGATGATATGATGCCATGCTAAGTAAAAGTGATAGTAGAACTGTATGTTACCCACTTCCAGCAACCTGTAAGGCCCATAAGATAGGATCCATGGAATGTCTCACCTGTATACCACTACTACACCGTATACCCTCGCTCCGGCACACGCAGCCCGAAGCCCCAGGCCTGGAGCGGAAAGGTCCATGTAGGTCCTTGACCAACATACTAGATGCCCCGCATCTCAAAAATCATCAAGTAAAGTTTCCCAGAGGGTGTCCAGGTCTAAATTAGTAAATCAAATGGTCCTAGCGCATGGCCCCGCCGAGCCTAGTATTATCACGAAAGTTATAGTAAAACAAGTGTATCCCTCGGCCCCACCGAGCCTAGTTTAATTAGAAATAGTTATAAAATATCCTTTAGAACTTTTCTCACCCCGAGAAGATTCAAAAAATAAGTCAAACTATTTCCAAATCATTTCCGTTGAAAATGGGGCCCCCGGGCCATGCAAGGTTTAAAAAATAGTTCCAGTAGGCCTGAATCGAAAACAGTAGTAAAATGTGGAAGAAACTTCTTTATATGCATGGAAATGGTATGATCATACACACAATAGCTTCCCCGTAACTCACAATCAACCTAATGGCCCTGCACAGGCTCCAAAGTTACTCAGCAAGCATAACCAGCCTAGAAGGATAATTCAATGTCCGGGACTCGCACACATTTCCAATGACCCCACCATCTATGTTCCAGAGTCAAAAAGTCCCCCACGGGACCTCAAGGGTAATAATATCAATAAATCAAAATACTACACACAATGGAGGAAAGAAATGGGATGAATCACGGAAGAGTGGTCAAGGTCTGTGGTACAAGCCTAACAACCCAACCCAAGGGTGCTAATTAGTACAATTTTACCTGACATATGTAAAGTCTAGGGAGTTAAACCATAACCTACCTGTCGTCCGATGACAAGCTGCTAGAATGACGATGTCCACGCTCGAACCGCTGTGAGAAACTCTGAAACGAAATCAAACTCGAAATTAGGCTTGAATAACTTGACGTAGATAATCGATTTTCTTTGAGTGTCAAACAAATTACCAACAAAATTAACAACTCTCTCCAGAATTTCCATTCACGTACTATATATCATGTTTATAAAGGAGTTTCAGAAATATAATTCATTAAAGTAGTCTAGTTATTCATTATAAGGTGACAAATTTTATCACACCACTTAGGTGTACTTGCTGCCACAATAATTGGTTTCCACGTGGGGGGGTGTGTGCAACACCACACCTCCCCTTATCTAATTAAACATAGGTGGATCCATGCTACTTTTGTTCTCGGATATTACATAAACTCATGGTAAAATAAATATAAATTTTTGAATATATCATAGTAAATAGAAAATTATTTCAAATAAAACCTACTATATTATAATAATAATTTTCAACATAACTAAATTTACTATTTCCGTTCAAATATTACAATGTATAAAAACCTTATAAAATAAATACATACACAATTATGTCATAACAAAAGTATTTTTCATAGACATTTAAAATACTTTAAAAAGGTATTAAAAATATAACTTTTTACCACATTCAACTTTAAAATAAAATAATTTCAAATACGCGCGATGTTAGTAAAATTTTCAAAGTTAGGCTCGCAAGCCTTAGATACGGGACGAAGGTTAAGGTCATACGATCACAAATTACTATCGCACGATTTTGACAACTCAACGCTTAAGACTTAGTTGTAAAATAAGAAAATAGTCATAACGATAAAATGAACGGCCAGTGCACCGAACTACCGATCCCAGCAAGCCATAAGTGACTTGGGACTACTACAGAAAAGCTCTAATAGTATAAAAAAGGTGAAAATGCATAAATGACCGAAAGGGTCATTACACTGGCCCAGAAAGTTGCCCGGATTGATGATCGGGCACATTGCTATGCTTTTCTAGGAAGGACTGAGGCGGAAGCCTCACATGCGGTGATCACAGGTACTATTCTTGTCTGTCATAAAATGGCTTCAGTATTGTTTGAGTTTTGCTTTAGGATTGGGTTTGACCTGTGATATCCTTGATTCCCCTATCTATGTTTCTACCCCAATGGGAGAGTAGGTGGTTGTGACTCATGTATATCATGACTGTTCTGTTATTTTTGTGGGGTTACATACTTGGGTAGACTTGGTAATTCTGAACATGGCTGATTTTGATATTATCTTGGGTATGACCTGGCTATATCCTTATCATGCTGTGTTGAACTGTAACACCAAGACTGTAGCTTTAGAGATTCCAGCTAAGGATAGACTAGAGTGGGAAGGTGTATACAGGACTAAGCAAGTTAAGATAATATCATTTGTCCGGGCAAGGAAGCTAGTGGGGAGGGGGTGTCTAGCCTTCTTGGCTCATCTCTGTGATGATAATGTAGAGTCTCCTCTTATTGATTCAGTTCCAGTGGTTTCCAAATTTGTAGAGGTGTTTCCAGCGGACTTGCCTGGTATGCCTCCAGACAGAGACATAGATTTTTGTATCGATTTAGAGCCAGGCACTCATCCCATATCCATTCCTCCGTATAGAATGGCTCCGGCAGAGTTAAGGGAACTGAAGACTCAGCTGCAGGAACTCCTAGATAAGGGATTTATATGTCCCAGTGCTTCATCTTGGGGTGCTCCGGTCTTATTTGTAAAGAAAAATGATGGTAGTATGCGGATGTGCATAGATTATAGGTAGTTGAACAAGGTGACCATCCGGAATAATTACCCTCTACCCCATATAGATGATTTGTTTGACCAGCTTCAGGGTGCATCACTGTTCTCAAAAATTGACTTGAGGTCGGGGTACCATCAGCTAAAGATTAGACCTGAGGACATTCTGAAAACTGCTTTTCGGACCCGGTATGGGCATTATGAGTTTTTGGTAATGTCGTTTGGTTTGACCAATGCACCGACATCATTCATGAGTTTGATGAATGGGGTGTTTAAGTCCTACTTGGATTCTTTCGGTATTATTTTCATCGATGATATATTGATCTACTCTAAGAGTAGGGAGGAGCATGCCAATCATCTTTGTAGTGCGTTGGATATTTTGAGACATCAAAAGCTTTATGCAAAGTTCTATAAGTGCGAATTTTGGTTGACTTCTGTGGCATTCTTGGGGCATGTAGTGTCAAAAAAAGGGGTGATGGTGGATCCCCAAAAAATTGAGGCAGTCAAGAGTTGGGTTCGTCCTAGCTCTATGACTGAGGTGAGGAGTTTTGTTGGGCTCGCAGGGTACTATCGGAGGTTTGTTAAGAATTTTGCTTCCATTTCTACTCACCTAACCAGGTTGACACAGAAGTAGGTATCGTTTGTGTGGTCCGACAAGTGCGAGGAGAGCTTCTAACAGCTCAAGACACTTTTGACCACAGTCCCCATTTTGTCCTTGTCGATTGAAGGTAAAGACCTTGTTGTTTACTGTGATGCTGCACATTCTGGTTTGGGTGTTGTGTTGATGCAGGATAGGAATATGATAGCCTATGCATCTAGGTAGTTGAAGGTGTATGAGAGAAATTACCCAACTCATGATTTAGAGTTGGCAGCGGTGGTTTTTGCTTTGAAAATCTGTAGACACTACCTTTATGGTGTCAAGTGTGAAATATTCACAGACCATCACAGTCTGCAGTACGTTTTCACTCAGAAGGATTTGAATCTGAGGCAGAGGAGGTGGATGGAGTTATTAAAAGATTATGATGTGACCATTCAGTACCATCCGGGTAAGGCTAATGTGGTGGCAGACGCATTGAGCCAGAAAACTATTAGCATGGGTAGCTTGGCTTGTTTGGGGGAGTCCAAACGACCATTGGATAAGGAAATTCGGGCTTTGGAGGCCAAGTTCATGCACTTGGGCGTTTTAGATCAAGGTGGGTTGTTGGCTAGCATTTAGGTCAAGGCGACCTTCATAGAGGAAATAAAGGCAAAATAGTTTCAGGATCCGAAACTGGGTAAGTTGCAAGGTAAGGTAATATCCGGGGAGTCCAGAGATGTCATGTTAGACTCTAGTGGAGTGTTGCATTTCAGGGAGATGATTTGTGTTCCTTGGGTTGACGATATAATATAGAAAATCTTGACAGAAGCTCATGGTTCGCGGTACTCAATTCATCCAGGTGTGACCAAATTGTACAGGAACTTGAGACAGGATTACTGGTGGCCCAGAATGAAAAGGGATATAGTAGATTTTGTGTCCAAATGTCAGAACTGCCAGTAGGTGAAGTATGAACATCAGAGACCTGCAGGACTACTTCAGAGATCGCCAATTCCAGAGTGGAAGTGGGAAGGGATAGCCATGGATTTCTTGGTGGGTCTTCCCAAGACATTGGGGAAGTATGACTCAATCTGGGTCATTGTTGACAGGCTGACCAAGTCCGCTCATTTAATTTCGATCAGGGTAGATTATAATTTCACAGCAATTGGTCAAGATCTACGTGAAGGAGATTGTGAGACTGCATGGGGTACCACTGTCCATCATTTCAGACAGGGCTATGAAGTTTACTTCTAAGTTCTGGGGCAAGTTATATGAAGAGTTGGGTACACAACTCACCTTTAGCATAGCCTTCCATCCTAAGACTAATGGTCAGTCGGAGAGGACGATTCAAGTATTGGAATACATACTGAGAGCATGTGTAATGGACTTCGGTGGTCATTGGGACCAGTTTCTACCATTGTGAAAATTCTCGTACAATAATAGCTACCACTCCAGTATCGATATGGCACCATTCGAGGCCCTATATGGGAGAAACTGCAGATCACCGGTAAGGTGGTTTGAGGAAGGTCATGTGAAGCCTCTGGGCGTAGAATTAGTGAAGGAAGCGCAGGAAAAGGTAAGGGGCATACATACCAATTTGATGGCTGCTAAAAGCAGGCAAAAGGAGTATGCAGATCGCAAGGTCCGGGACATGTACTTTCAAGTTGGTGAACAAGTATTGCTAAAAGTATCGCTAATGAAAGGAGTTATGCGGTTTGGTAAGAAGGGCAAGCTTAGCCCTCGTTTCATCGGTCCATTCAAAGTGCTTGAAATTATGGGGCCAGTGGCTTATAAGTTAGTACTGCCACCTAGTTTATCGGGTGTCCATCTGGTATTCTATGTATCCATGCTCAGGCGATACCATGGGGATGGGGACTATATCATCAAGTGGGATAAAGTAATTTTTGATAAGTATCTTCGTTATGAGGAGGAAACAGTTGTGATTCTTGCTCGGGATGTCTGGAGGTTGAGGACAAAGGAGAATAACATGGTTAAGGTTTAGTGGAAGTATCATCCTGTTGAGGAAGCCACTTGGGAAACTGAGAAGGACATCCGAGACAAGTACCCTAAGTTGTTTAAGTATTCAGGTACTGCACTTCCTTTCTTTTATTTATGTAAATTCAAGTTTGATCATTTGGGGATGAACGATGGTTAAATTGGTATTTGTTATAACGATCGGGTTCATTTTTATGGGTAGTTCCATCGTGCCAAGTTTTAGACTTAGAAAATTCGGGTTTGGGAGTTTGAAATTCTGGGCTAGGCTAGCCTCGGCCAGTTTTGGAGCGAGGTAGAGTCTAGGGAAATCCGGGTAAAGATAGATTTAGGTGTCTTGGAGTGAGCTAGTTTTCCATATATCCAAGATATGAAGAAGTCTGGGGGACTTTTCAGAATCGCATTTGGGTAAGTAGAAAACCTGAAATTGTGTTTGACATGAAGGGGTTGTTTCGGGATATCAGGGGAAACAAATATGTTGTGAAATGGCCAAAACTGGCAGAGTTCTGGACTTTCTGTCCGTGAAGAGCGCTGTCATGCACGATATCGGCCACCACTATAGTGGTAGAAATTACCACTATAGCAGCGGTCAAAGGGTGGTCAACCCACTTAAGACCGCTATAGCGGCAGCCTACCGCTATAGCGGAACTGCTATAGCAGAGCGAGGACCTCTATAGCAGGACGATGGGCTTTTAATGCATAAATAGCTCTCAAAACATTCAGTTTTCACAAGTTTGTTTTGGATAAGGGCTGGGCGATTTCCAGGCTATTTTCTTCATTCTTCCGTCAAAAATCTTCCCTAAGGTAAGACTTTCGTTCCCCAAACTTGGTAATACGTTTCCTATGTGGTAGAATTGCTAGGAGGGAAATTGGGGAAAGGTTAGAATAACCTAGGGATGGTGGAATTCGGTGAAGGAAGGGGATTCCAAGCATGTGTGTTCTTGGGCATTGATAAAGTACATTAAAATGATCATAGGTTTTTTAATTTCCTGTTGTTATCCGTAAAAATCATAGAACTAGGGGAATTAATGGTGGAAAAGACCAGAAAAAGGGTGGGATGATCATGAATAGCCTGGGGTTTGGGGATATGGTATAATCCGGGTAATATGCAGGCCTTGTGTATTAATTGTATGTATTATGTGTTGTTTTTAGACCAAGAACAAGAGAGGAATACGGAACACGGAAAAGCTCAGGTCAAATAGATCTTGGAACATTTCGAGGTAGGTGATGGCTTATGATTTTCTGTGAATGTGTATAGTTATGTACTCATGTCTAAGTGATTTAATGCCTTACATTGCTTAGGGAAATTGTGTGAAATTTTAGGTTCCTGTATTACAGTCTGTGATTGAACGGTTTACTTGTTGGTTTTACAAGTTGTGTGTGTTAATATATTGTATGTGATTGTTGACATTCAGTTGGCTCGGGTACCACGCCTGGTATGAGTATAACACATAGTTGGTATGGGTACCATGCCTGGTATGGGTATATTATTCGGTTGGCACGGGTACCACGCCTGGTACGGGTTTACTTTATTGCATCTTGCATTATTTCATTGACTATTGTATTGCATTGGTTGATATTGGTTCCGTGTGTGGACCAGGTTGTTTTTCTGAATGTAATACTTGGTAATGGTTCTGTGAGTGGACCGGGTTGTCTAGTTAGAGGTGCTAGTGTTGATGGTCCTTGAGAGGCCAAAAATTGTTGTATAACTGCTGTGTTGGTCTTGCTGTAGGCCGGGTTGAACAATTACCTTTGGTGTGGTATAGAGGGGATTCCAGGGTGGGTCTGGGCTAGATGGAAAGGATTTTTATTATTACATATTGGTGGGTTAGAACTGTAAGAGATGGATTCATGCGGTAACAAGATAGGTAGAGATCTGTAGGTTAGATGTGCCTGTGATTTTTGTTGCATGTTTGCCATACTCCTTACTTGATATTGTTGTACAAAATATATACTATTTACATGAAAATTGGCTGATGATCCTACCAGTACACAGTGGTGGTGTACTGATACTGCACTTGTCTTTCTTTTGGTGAGTACAGGAAATCTACCAGCGACTGAGACGTGACCTCACATCTAGCACCAGTTAATTCTGACTTTCAAGGGTGAGCTGCTTGATTTGAGCTACCTTGGGTTATCTTTAGAGTTTCAGTCTAATTATTTTGGACTTAAAACTATTTCAGTTTATCTTTTGGGGTTGCATCCCCGTACTCTAGATTCGGTATTGATGTTTGGTACAATGACTTTCAATTCCTAGGAGGAATTTTCTGCAGGATTATATTAATGATTAGTTTTGGCTTATTTTGATCGTTAGTTTACTTTCTGTTATTGGTTTTAGGCTGTTAGTTAGGCAAAGAGTGGGACTCTCTTGGTTCGCTCATCCGGGGATTGGGTGGGTGCCACTCACGACGGGTTGGGTTTGACAGTAGGTTATGGTCTTCCCTACCTTATACTTTGCGTTTATAGGCTATAAATGCATTAATTAGTATCCTTGGGTTTGTTTTTGTAGGTTGGCCCCCCAAACCTTATCTATCTTTTCTGTCTAATTTATTTCTTACATTATTTGTAGTACTTATTGTAGTATTGTAATATTACCCTTGTGGCCTCATGTGGCTTTTGGACCATAGATGGTGGGTTATTTGGGAACTTGCGAGTACCGAACATCGAGATATTAGATTAGTTTGGATATCTATGTTGTAGAGCTGATTGTGCCTGTGCAGGGCCGATAGGTTGATTGTGAGTCGTTGGGCTATTGTTTGTTTGTGAGCATATCATTCATGCAAAGGATTTTTCTACATATTTTACTACTGTTTTTTCTATGGACCTACTATCAACGGTTTTCTAAACTTTGCATGGCCTCGAAGGCTCATTTTTGGTAAAGATGATTATAAAATTGAATTTGGAACAAAATTTATGGATTTTCTCCGAGTAAAGGAGATATTTTGATGATTTTATCACCGATTTTCATACAAATACTAGGCTCGACTGTGCCATAGCACTAGACATGTTTTTACTATAGATTTAGACTCGAATATACTCCGGGCACCTTTTGACAGGGTTTTGCGATTACTACTACTGATTTATACTCAAATCGACTCTAGGCACATGCTACGAGATTCTGATCACTGATTTAGACCCGGATACACTCTGAGAGGTTATACTTTGAGATTTTTCATTTTAGTATGTGGTCATGGACCTCCATGGACCATGAAAATCTGGACCAGAGGCTACGTGTTGCGAGTGTCGAAGGAGGGGTATACGGTGTAGTTGAGGTATACAGGTGGCGTCCTTCCATGGATCTTACCTACTAGGCCTATAGCCGCCAGAGGATGTACATACAGGGTTACTATCACACCGGTTCCACCATACTACATCATCATGCATATTGTCTTCTGATTCCACCCTTGTTTTCTATTTTCTCAGTGTATGCATCGTGAGTATGGGATGCTGATGGATTTGTTTTCACTTAATTGTGTTCCTCGGGTGTATAGGTGCCCGTTGGGACTGTAGGAAGATTATCTTACTTATATCTTATTGTTGAGCTTGTTATGGCCTTCGGTTATTGGTGGTTTAGTGAATGTTATCTTTGCATAGTATTGATCATATGGGCTTCCGAGTTTTGGTGATTTAGTGGTTCCTATGTTGTTGAGGCACTGTTTATGTGACTTCTGAGCACTTGTGAGTTAGTGGATTCCATTTTATTATGGTGCTGGTTAGTGGATTTTTTATTCCTTGTGGTGTAGAATATCCTATCCATAGGTTGTATTTGTGAGGTTGTTTTCTGACTATTCTTATCTTGAGAGTGTGTTTAGCATGATTTCGTTAGTTATGTTGCTTCTAGCATGAGAATGTTTACTTGCTTTCCTTCCTTCCCTTTTTACTTGAGGTTAGCGATATACCGCCCTTCTTCTTAAACCCTCTCTTTATATATATTGTCATTGCAAGGACCCCAGGTCCATTTTCCTTCCCTTCAGTTGTGTTTTGTTGTATATATATCTCTTATGTGGCTAGGATAGCATGCTTGTATCCTCATTGACTTCTATCTGTGCTAGTTTTTGTGTACTTCCTCTGTTGTTTCTGTGACAACTTCTTTGCTATATGCTGTTTACTGCTTCTTATATGCGCTCAGTTGGCCTATTATGCCTACCGGGTACCCCTTGCTTAGCAATTGGTGCTCATACTACGCTTCTGCATCTTTCTGATACAACTTCTAGTGTGAGCCTTCGTTGTTGATCGCGTGGATTCTCGTATAGCTTTTGGGATATTCCAGACTAGGGTGGCTCCTGCCGACAGAGGTTTGACCACATCTCATCTTTTGGCACTGTTACTCTTTGTATATTCGGAGACAGTTGTACTTACTATTTTGTTATCTCTAGCACTTGTATTCTATTAGAGGCTCTTGTACTTTCTATACCACGTCTTTGGGTTGGTTTAGTTTCTTTATGTATATATTCAGGTTGTTTGCTTCCACATTATTCTATTTTGTATCTGCTTCGCTTAATTCTGCTTATTGTACGTGTTGGTTTAGGTAGTAGCCCATTACTAACCGTTATGGGCTACAGGGATTGGTTCGCCTACTGGGGGGTTGTAGGTGCCATTATGACCTGAGAAATCGGGTCGTAACTAAATAGTATACTCTAATATTAATAAAAATTATTTTAAATTTATTAGCCAAATGCGAATGGTTATTCTCCAAAAGTACTTTTTTAAAAAACATTTATGACACAATAATGTTTTTCAAAATTAGCAATTTTATAAGCTTGACGAAATAAGCTATTAGTTTGATATTTTTTCTATCTCAATTACGTGATACATTTTCCTTGTTAATATATTCTTATATTTTGCAATAATTTATATTTAAAATTTCTCATTTTGAGTATTTTTATTCTTTAAATATGTAAAACTTATTATAGACAATAAATTTCAAAGATCTTCCTTTTTTTTTAAATTTGTCATACCGCCTCAATTCCATTTCTTCAAAGCCCTCCTTCCGACTTAGTTAGAAATACCAACTCTAAATAGCTTTAGCATTTCTTTCCTTGGGAAAAATTGTTCCTTTGTTCCAAGACTATTTTCTGTAGTAAAATTTGTAATTATAATGAACTATAAGTTTAATTTAGAGTGTCAAACATATTTTGGGTGCAAATATAGTATATGTTTCTAGTTCGACTCTTTCTGTGGCACTAGTTTCCCACCCTAATTCAAGTTAACAACTTCCATTTTCAACGGATTTAAGAATTCAGCTCGACATTCAGGTTTCACTTTCAATATCCTTTAGCCCTAATATGAATTTCTTATTCTTTTTCATTGTTGATATGCTCTAAGTATCTTCTACTGTATTCAGGATTTTTATTTCTTTTGGATTTGTTGTAACATTTTTTTTATTTGATTCCTACATTCATAATTCATGTTCTTTTTAGGTGTTAATAATCATGTAATGTATTTGTGTTATCGTAAAATTATTCTCTATTACATTGTCATCAGCAAAATTGGGGCTTTTCTTAGAGAGGTTTTTATGTTGTGCCTACTTTATAAATTTTAGATATTTGTGTTAGCAGAATAAAGTCCCTCAAAGAAGTTAGGGAAGAGATTTCATTAGAGATTTGATACTAAATCTCACTCCACATTTAAGCGCCTAAAAGTTGATATGGAAAATTATGGTCCATCCGTTCATGAATACAATGAAAGCAGAGTTCAACAACATCAAGTCTTAGTTAATCATAGGTTAAAGGTCACCAAAAAGCCATCGATTCATATAAGAAATAAATGTGATTGGTTTTTGAATGATGGGCGTGAATTTCCTGCTATTTCTGGTCTTTGATTGTTATTAATTGAATATGAACATATTCAAAAATTGAAACAAGTTAGAGAGACTTGAAATCTTTTTGAGGACCTATATACTAAACTTTATCTAGAGGATAAAGAAGAGAAACATTAAGGACGCTCTAAAAGAAGAATTTATATAGAGGCAACAACAATTTTGAGAAATTATAAAAAGTAGGTAAATTATGAATGGGCCTTTGGGCATGTTCCTGGAGATCAAATTAGGGATCAATTCTGGTTCAGGACAGAAATTTCTATGGTTGGACTACATCATCAGTTTTTTAGGAGTATCGAATATGTGAATATTAACAAAAGAAATATTGCAACTAGCATTGTTGATTCTGGTCAGTAAGAGAACGAGACCATATCTTCTCAAACATTCATTCACGTATGTCAAGGTGGGAACCCCAAAGTATCTGGAAATTCCAGAGTGAAAGATCAAAAGCATGAACAAGATAATCTAGCCTTGAAGAACTCCATGGATTTGGGATATTCTGCGAGGGTTATTTGCCGTCAAAGACTGAATGGTCAAAAGACTGATACAAAATACATTTACGATGGGATGTACATGTGACTAAGTGTTGGCAAAAAAAGGGTTCAAATGGAAAATATATTTTCAAGTTTGAACTAAAAAGAAATCTTAGAACAAAATCTTTCCCAGTTAGTCAAGGTCAATCATTTTTGTGAAATATATTAACAAGGCAACAAAATCTATTATGAAGTCGAAGTTTATTGTGGATTATGATGTCTCACAAGGAAAAAAAAATAAAACTATCCTCGCCGTCAATGTAATAAATGATGATAGACCCCCACCATTCACTAACATTACCAACATGAAATTTCCAAATTGGTATCCGACTGCATAATAGATTTTTTTGCCTTGTTAACATTTTTCTCCAAAATGATCGACCTTGACTAACTAGGTAAGATTTGGTTGGCTAAGATTTATTTTTAGTTCAAACTTAAAAATGTATCTTCCCATTGCACCTCTTTCTTTCAAATACTTATTCACAGTGTACAATCCATCATAAATGTATTTTGTATCAGTCTTTCATCCATTCACTCTTTGTCGGTGAATAATCCTCAAAGATTATCCCAAATACATGGAGTTCTTCAAGGCTAGATTATCCCCCTTCAACCTTTTGATCCTTCATTCTCGCATTACCAGATTCTTTGGAGTTCCCACCTTGACCTACGTAGAGGAATGTTTGAGAAGATATGGTCTCGTTTTTGTACTAACAAGAATCAACAATGCTAGTTGCAACATCTCCTCTGTGAATATTAACATAATCGATACCCCTAAAAAATTAGTGATGTAGTTCAGCCATAGCAAGTTCTACCCTAAACAGAAATTGATCCCCAATTTGAACTCCAGGAACATGCCTAAAAGCCCACTCAAAATTTACCCAATTTGTATGATTTCTCAAAATTGTTGTTGATTCTATATATAGTTCTTTTTTTAGAGAATCCTATATGTTTCTCTGCTTTATCTTCTAGGGAATGTTTAGTAAATAGGTCATCCAAAATCTTCCAAGTCTCTCTAACTTGTTTCAATTTTTGAATATGTTCATATTCAGTTAACAATAATCCATGACTAAAAATATCAGGCAATTAACGCCCACCATTTGAAAACCAATCACATCTATTTCCTCTATGAATTGATGGCTTTTTGGGAACCTTCAACCTATGAGTAACCAAGACTTGATGTTGTTGAACTCTGTTTCCATTGTCTTCACGAACAGATGGACCACAATTTTCCATTTCAACTTTTAGGCGCTTAAATATGGAGAGAGATTTAGTATCAACGCTCTGATGAAATCTCCTCCCTTACTTTTTTGAGGTACTTGCTTCCGCTAACACATGCATCTTAAATTTATAAAAAAGGCACAACATAAAAACTTTCCTATGAAAATCCCCAATTTTGTTGATGACAATGTAATAGCGAATAATTTTATGATAACACAAACACATTACATGATTATTAACACCTAACAAGACAAGGCATTATGAATGTAGGAATCAAAAAATTTTTATAGCAAAGCAGAAAGAAAATTTTTGAATCCAGAAGCAGATACTTAGAGCATAACGAGCAACGAAGAATAGTAAAAAATTCATATTAGGGCTAAAGGATATTGAAAAAGAAACCTGAATGCAGAGCAAACTTCTTATATCCTTTGAAAATGGCAGTTGTTAACTTGAATTAGGGAGAAAAATTAGTGTCACAAAAAGAGGCGAACTAGAAGCATTTACTAGATTTGCACCCATAATACGTTTGACACTGCACATTAAACTTATGGTTCGTTATAATTATAATATTTTCTACAGAAAATAGTCTTTAAACAAAGAAATATTTTTTCCAAGTGAAGAAGAAAAGGGGTTGAGGCGGTTTGACAAATTTAAAAATAAAAGGAAGATCTTTGAAATTTACTGTCTATAATAATTTATACATATTTGAAAAATAAAAATAATCAAAATAAGAAATTTATATTTAAATTATTACTAAATATAAAAATATGTTAACAAAAAAAAGTATCACGCTATTGAGATAAGACAAAATATCAAACTAATAGCTTATTTGGTCAAACATTCAAAATTGATAGTTTTGAAAAAACAATTGTCATAAATATTTTTGGAAAAAGTATATTTGGAGAATAACCATTTGTATTTGGCTAATCAATTTAAATTTTTTCTTATTAATATTAAAGCATACTATTTAGTGATGGACTATGTTCCAAGAATGCTTCTAAAAAAAATACTTTTTTAGCTATTTGAAAAACAGTTTCAGTTATTATTTAAAAGCACATACTTCTTTCTTTAAAGCTTGATTAAGTACCTATACATTAAAAATAAACATTTTTGACTTCTCAAAAGCTTAGCTAATGAGACTAATAGGTTTTCTAACAAAAAAAACATTAAATACTTTTATATTTCTCATAAAATGAAAATCATCAGAAATTCATAATCTAATTATCAGTACGCAAAAAACAGCAATGGTAGTATGATAAATGAGGGAAAGTGAAGTTTAATCCAAACTTTGTGAAATAATTAAGATTTACTCTTCATTAATAGTTGGGTTACTTCTACCCTTATTATTTACAAAATGGGCTCGAATTACTTTTATTGGCTAATGCAAAAGCTATTTGATACATGATTAGGTCAAATTGGCCATTGACTTGCATAAAATTTTTGAAGAACGTAGTCATTTTTCCAGCCCACATCACCATTTATTTGATTCTTCGATTTTCATTCTTTATTCGGGTATAGATTTTAAAAAAAAATAATTGAGTCTTTGTTTCAATGTTCGATTTAAGGGTCTTGAAATTTTGGTTCACCAAAAAATTGAAATTTTATTACATAGGTTAAAAGAATATAATATTCTTAGCATGCTTTAACCACTAGCTGCAAACTTAGGCCCAAAATATTTCCATCCAATCCAAGCCATCCTACTTTAATTCCTAACTTCCTAAATTTTAACTCCTATTACAATCTCCACTGTCCAACCAGCAACCCTATTCCCTTAGCCATATGCGATGCCTTCGTTCTTCTTTCTTTGAAGTGCAGGAATAAGTTATAATGTCTGATTTTGAATGTAGAAGCTATAGTCTGGCCCTAATTATTGACGTTGGTGTCTGTTGGCTGCTACGGGTTATATTTCTAAATTGAGAGAATTTTATACAATAGTAAAGTAGTATTTCTTTTTAGCTCTCTTCTCTTAATGCGTTCTAAAATATAATTTATAGGATACATATATTGTGCCTAGTGCCTACTACTTCTTATTTATTTTGATTTATTTTTCTCTAGTTATAATCTTTAATCTTATATGTATCATAATTTCATTTAAAAGATCGAAAAAGCCATTTGTTGAAAATAAAAAAAAAACATTTTATAAAAACCAAACCTAACCATATCAATGAACCAAAGAAGTTTGGAAAATCATAACCAAAAAACCAAACGCCCCATCCTGATACAAATGAGTGGGACAAGAGTGAAATGTGAGTTAATTTAGAATGTGATTGTTAAATGAGCAGTTGAACTAAACATAGACATGTCAAAATAGGTATAACAAATAAATAATTGTATTGAGAAGGGTGGATTAAGATGGCTTAAAAATGGATCATGACCAAATGGCCAAACTCTAATCAAATTTTGATTATTTATTTAGTTTCTTATAATATTTGTTTAATTACCAAATAAAACTAATAAAACTTTATTTTCTCTTTGGTATGGCTATTTATATAACCTATCAAAACGAAAATAATTATAAATATTTCGGCAAGTATTTTTAAAGTTTTAGATTGGATGACCGATTGTATCTAAATTCACTTAATGGACAGGTTAAGCATGTCATATTTTCAATTTTTATTCATGAGTAATCACTATTTGAAAATTCATTGGAACATTACTGATAAGCTAATTCCAACAGATTTAATATATGGATAGTTGTTAAAGTTCACCCATATATATAATTGTTCACAAAATTCAAATATAATAAATATGAGAAATAGGGACCTGAAACATACCTTTGAAAATAAAGTTGATAATTCTCTTAACCTTATGCTTTTGCCCAATTAAGAGAACTCTTGTGATTTTTCCTAGTTGATTGAAAATACTACAAAAAATAAAAAATATATTAGAGATTAGAATCGTTAAAAGAAAAATCTAGTACAATAGTTAAATGCATTATACTTTTCAATATTAATTTATTATAATTTTAGGATGCAATTAAATTCAGATAACTAAAATATATTTTTAATTCTAAACAAATAATACGTAGAAGTAATAAAATCCCAATTGTTATGAGTTTTCAAACAAGTAAATATGTAATCAAGAACTAACACACTTGCATCTTCCCTAGCCTCCCCCAACTGCATACGTAAAGAGAAAGAGATTCATGCCTTGTTCCCAAAAGAACATCTATTTTTAACTAAACTGGAATTATCTACAGAAATACAAAAGCTTAAAAATTTGTAAGAGAATGGTGGCTAACTGTAAGCAAACTTAGGACAAAACACACGGGGCGTAGGCTTAAGGATATAAGTGTCGAGTTCAAACAGAAAAAATATAATGAGTTTAGTGCTAAAAATATAAAGTTAAACCAATCAAGTTAAAATTCTGGCTCTACCTTTATTTCTCGGCGTGTCCTAGGGAGTTTCTCAAGAGCCTCACCAAAGTTAAGCCCTCAAATTATCATCATGGGTTCTCCTTCACTCCTCAGGAAGCCTTAGAGGTATTTTTCAAATACCTCACTCAGGGGCGAAGCCATTGTTGTTACAAGTTCGGCAAAGCTTGTATAAAAAAATTACTTGATATGTATAAATAATTTATTCACTTAAAGCAAAATTAATTATAATTCAAAATTTATAAATGAAAATTCTTGACCCCGCTTCTGACCGGCCTGAGATGAATCCTAAGAAAGTCATTTAAAAACTATATATTTAAACCAAACAGAAGGAACGGTATTATGCGACATAGATACTGCAATCACACTATGTTCACATATATTTTTATATGCATCTGGTTCCTTGGTGAATTGTTGAATTCACCAACAAAGAAAAAGAAAATTACATGAGGGATATTAAACAAAAGAACTTAAAAACATAAAGAAAAGAAACAACTTACTTGAAATACGAATTCAAGTGTTGGATCCAAAATCTTTCTAAAACCAAGACCCCACAACACAGAAGATTGCGATAGCCTAAAAATATTAGACGAAGATGGAACAAGTGTATGCGAATACCAAGATCCTATTTATACTAATACAAGTGAAGGTAAAAAAAGGTATGCAATTGATTTTTATTCTAATTGTGTCTCTTTACATCAAAAAGTTCCATATCAAACAAGGTGTCACAATTCGATTTCTCGGTCATGATGGCACCTACAACCCTCAGTAGGTGAATCAATTTTCGTAGCCCGAAATGATTAGTAATAGGCTACTACCTAGCCAAGACGCACAATAAGCAAAAATAAGCCGAAGAAGAATAAGAAGATAGAACAACGCGGAAGCAACAACCTGAAATCTATATACAATAAGAAACTACACTAACCCCAAGACTTGATATCGACAGTATATAAGCTTCTAATAAAATACAAGTGCTATAAGTAACCAAATAAGATATACAACTATCGTCCAAAGTACAAAGAGTAACAATACAAAAAAAGAGATGCGGTCAAGCCCCAGTCGTTAGGCGCTCACCCTAGTCTTGAATATCCAAAAGTTGCACGAGTCTCCACGCGATCAACGGCAAAAGCTCACACTAATATTTGCACCAAAAAGATCCAAAAGTGTAGTATGAGCACCAATTGATAAGCAACGGGTACCCAATAGGCATCATCGACCGACTGAGCGCATATAAAATAAAAAAAATAGTAATATAGCAGAATTCAAGGAAGCAGTCACAAAAACAAAGAGGAAGCACAAGGAAACTAACATGGATAGCAAACTAAGAAAATACAACATGCCACGTCAGTCACAGAAGATGTACATACATAGAAACACAGGTGAAAGGAAGAAGAACACACCTAGGATCCTTGCAACAGCAGTACATATAGAGAGAAGGGTGAAAGGAAGAAGGACGCACCCAGTCCTGACCAGCCACCATGGACTACACACCCTGAAGGAAAACCCCGAGAACTCTGACATGTACCCGGTCACTTTGCACAACATGCCCTACACAACTACCCTCTTGAATCTGGGGAGCAACTGAGACTTGTCTGCTAGATAAGAAGCGATGGAACTGAGCCCTAGAAGAGAATCCCCTACCTCAAGTGTGAGAACCTCAAAAACTGTCCTGACAGTGATGATTCTTACTACTACCTCCATATACCTCACGACATAAACCCTCAACAGCCCAAGCGTGATCAACTACCTGAAGAAAGGTCATCCCCACTATAACCAAGTGCTCGGTCACTAAATAGAGCAGTGATATCAAACCTCCAACAAAGCTCTGAACTCTCTCAAACTCTGAAGGTACATCCCTAGCAGTATGCCTAACCATCTCGTGAAACCTTGCGTCATACTCCAATACCGACGTACTACCCTGATGAAGAACTAGAAAGTCAACCCTAACTGAAGCAATGCTCGACGAATTAGGTATTGTCCAATACTGAAGTACTGAAACATCCATCGGAGGACTAAGAGTCCTAGCCACAGTGCCCTGAAGAACTGGGGTATCTGAAACCCTAGCGGAGGCTGGGCCGACCCCACACCCCCATCTGACGCGGCAAACTCTCACCCTGAAATCCTGACGCTGATGGAAGTACTGAAGAAGCAGGCACAGAAGCCTCAATATCACCCGCTATCAAATTCCTCTTAGGCACCTGAGAAGGAATGAAACAATTGAAATGTTGAAGTCAATAAAGCCAGGAACACACAATAAGGAGCCAAGAAGATAGAACTTTTCCTAACAATGCCTTGTAGCCTCCCACAGATAGGATACGAACATTATCATACCGATCCACGAGACTCTACTTAGACACTTTCTTCTGTACCACGATATTGGTGAACCTAGAGCTCAGATACCAAGTTTTCACGACCTGATTTCTCAATCATGATGGAACCTACAAGCCCCCTAGTAGGCGAACTAATTTTTGTAGCCTAAAATGATTAGTAATGGGCTACTACCTAGCCAAGACGTACAATAAGCAGAAATAAGCGAAAGAAGACTAAGAAGATAGAACAACGCAAAAGCAACAACCTAAAATATATATAAAAGGCGTCACCTAGGCGAAGGAAAAATGGAGGGGCAGCTGGCTTTCCCTATGCGTAGGTGGCCAGCCCCACGCATAGGCGAAGCATAAAAATAGGGCAGCTGGTTTGCCCTATGCGTAGGCGGCCAGCCCCACGCATAGGCGAAGGCCAAATAGAGGGGAAGTTGGCCTTTCCCTATGTGTAGGAGACCATTCCCCACGTAGGCGAAGGGCATGCTGGTGCTATGACAGCAACAAGCTACCATCAGCCAGGACAACAAGATTTTTAACTCCGATAGACCCTCGGGAATGCATCCAAGGTCTCGCAAACACAAATGACATGAGCTATCAACTAGAAATGGCATTATGGATTCAACAGAATTGGTAAAAATCTCGTCAGAGGTTAATTTAATGAAAAGTAGGACCCGCACCCAAAATCAACCATTAGGCCAATAATTCCAAAATGGAACCCAAGGGCTAAAATCAAGTTTGGAAGCCTCAAAACCCTAACCAATGGTCCCTCTAGCCTAAACTTAACATTCCGGAGCTAACAGCGCTGGTGGAATTTCTATCAGAGGTTGTTTTCTCTGAATGTTAACCAAAATCAACCAAACAAGCCCAACTGGCCTGAAAACACAAAATGAGAGAGAATTCAAAGCTGAATAACTCTCGGATCCTGACCAAAGGTCCAACTAGACCAAAGTCCATGCTCTGGAGGTAATAAAACTATCAAAATTCAATTTCGGGTACGATTACCAAGAATGTTGACCGAAGTCAATGATTTCTAAAGTTTAAAGCTCTAAAACAAGGAATGGCCATAAAGACCAAACAAATGGCCCGGGCACCAAACTATCGGTCTCAGCAAGTCATAAATTACTTAGGGCCGCTACAGACAAGCTCTAACAGTACAAGGAAGGAAGAAATACAAGAATGACCTGAACGGTCATTACACAAGGCCAGTCAATTACAACATTACCAAAATAAAAGTGAAGGTAAAATAAGATATGCAATTGATTTCTATTAAAATTAGATTTCTTTATGAAACAAGGTAAGTCTATTACAAAATTACCAGAATAAAAGTAAAGGTAAAATAAGATATCCAATTGATTTCTATTCAAATTGGATTTCTTTATCAAACAAGGTAAGTCAATTAGAACGTTACCACAATAAAAGTGAAGGTACAATAAGATATACAATTGATTTTTATTCAAATTGGATTTCTTTACATCAACAAACTAGCAAATCAAACAAGGTAACTCAATTACAAAGTTACACTTAATAAAACTGAAGGTAAAATAAAAGTTATGCAATTGATTTTTATTCAAATTATGTTTCTTTGCATTAACGAATGTCACGACACAAAACTCACAGGTTGTGATGGAACCTACCCCACCCAAACCATGGTAGGTAAGCCAAACTAAGAAAACACGATAAATGTAATAATGATAATTGATTAAAGAAAAACAACATGACAGATAAAAGTGATATCTTAAACCACTCATACTAAAAACATACAAGGTACAATCAATCCCACGACTTAGAAATCAGAAGTATAAGAGTGACTCTAAGTACAATATTTCAAAACCAGTATTAAACTATCTAAGAAGTAAGAAAAAACAAAAGTAAATGATAGAGGAAGATGGAAAAGTCTCTGAAAGCAGAAGCTCAATGAATCTTCAGAATATAAGGATTCCTAGTCTAATCACCCCTAAACTACCACCGGCCTAAGCTAAGTTAAGGCTAGGAATGCTAAACCATGAAAACTACGCGAAGTAATTAGGAAGGAGTTATGACCTAAGCTAAGGATTCCAAATTGATATACTACTCCAAGGCTTCTAAATAATCTATAAGAATTAAATACCTAAAACGTTGTATCCAAACCAGCATAGGCCACCCACAATTAGCAATCTGCCATACAAATTCCTTATAAGAGCTAAGTTTATAAGTAGGTAAGCCATAACCTATCTGAAGGTCAAACACGTGCACACAATCCACAAGACTGGAGCCTATCTCCTCCGAAGAAGCATTCGACTGCTGCCATGCTATCATAATGATAATCTACTCGTTTAAACATGAACAACAATACCTATCTTGGAAATTTGCAATTCAGGTTGGAAATCGGGTTAAAAATGGCCTTCGGGAGCCATTTATGAAAACTAAAAACAAATTTCACAATTGTATTCCCTATGAGGTAAGGGACACATGCCCTAAATTTTGGACAAAGACGGAAGTGGGTTTGGACCTCAAGGGGTCAAAAAACAATAGTTTAGAGTTTGGGAAAATAATTGGTTAAAGACCCCAAATCGCGGATTAAAAAACGGAATAAAGACAAAGATCAGTACTAAAAAGTAAGGGAAATGAGAATTACCTCACATGTTTGTGAAAATGGTGAGAAATGGGTGATATCCCTCTTGGGTGAGCTCTAACAATGGAGGAAAAAAAGTTGGAATAAAATGAAATGAAGGAGAAGCTCACTTAAAAACTATCAGTGATCGATGCACCTGCGGTCAAAATGATGCAGGTGTGGCATCGTCATTGCACCCATACCACCACAGAGGCAGAGGTCAATGAGATCCCCAACCCCACAGGTGCGATGAACATGCCACAGGGGAGGCGCCGCAGGGGCGGTAAAAAGAGCGCCCAGGGGATTCCCCCTGCTGACGTCACCCAGGATCGCAGGTGCGGCTGGTGTCCATAGGGGAGACTGTGCAGGTGCACCCCCAGGCATTTAGGTGTGCCATACCAAAACCAGCAGCACCAGCTTTAACAACAACTAACAAAACTCTCTGATCGCACCCTCGGGAATCATCTTGATCCCCAAGAACACAAATAAGATATGCTACCCTACCAAAAATGGAATTCCGGACTCAACGAAATTGACAAAATTCTCAATGGAGATCATCTTGATGAGAAGTGGGCCCCACGCTCAATATCTAATTTTTAACCAAAAAGAACCCCATAGCCCAAAATGATCCTGGAAGCCTCAAAACTCAAACTAAAGGTCCCACTAGCCCAAAGTAAATGTTTCGGAGCTAACAACACTGATGAAACTCCCATCCGAGTTCGTCTAATCTGAATATTAACCAAACTCAATCCTTTCAGCTTTAAGAGTTCTAAAATATGGAAACTCTTCTAAAACTCAACCAAACTAATCAAGAATCAAACTGTAAGTCCCGGCAAGTCATAAATGACCTATAACCACTATGGGAAGGCTTTAAATATTGAAAATGCATGAAAAATCGAGAAATAACCTGGAGGGTCATTATAATATCCACTACTAAAAAACCTTCATCCTCGAAAGTTAAGAAACATGAAGCACATAAAGGCTCGAAAATGGAAGGATATAAGGTCCGCATGTCCAGCTAGGCTTCCTAAGGAGCCTCCTCGATCAGATGATGCCCCACTGAGCAATACCAAAAGAAAGCTACTAAAACCTTAAACTATTACCGGCTAATCCAAAATAGCAACAAACTCTAACTCAAACACCAAATGATCAGTTAACTGAATTGAACCCACCAAATGATAAGAAACTCAACTGGATGCACCGACACAACACAAATACCAAGAAAACCAAGGTGAACATCCCATAAGGCTAGTAACTATGCTAACTCAAAAATCCACCCACTCAATACTCTAACTCATGAATCCTTTGATCTGCATAACCCTTCTGCCTAAACTGAATTACACAGACCCCTTTTTAAATCATCTGCACTCTTAGACATGAAATCATGCAATGAGTCGGTCACCCAAGCTAACCTCGAAAACCTCAACCTTGATACCCAAACTCATCTGAATCAACTATCAAAAACTCAATTGCAATTAACATTCTAGGGTCAAAAATGATATGGACGAACACCCCATGTCAAAGAATAATCTCCCAACTGTATATCAAAACAAACCTCGTTGAACTATACCAAGTCTGAACTGGTCGAAAGTGAGATAACTAGAGCAACATGCCTATGAGGACCCAAACAATATTTAATCTCTGCAAGGAGTATGGCAAGCCTACCATGAAGTCCATAGCCATCAAATAACTCTTAATCCTAAAAACACCATTGTTGCTCCCAATTCTTAACACACCATCCAAGTCTAAGGTCACCCTACTAGCATCGCCACCTAGAAAGAAATCTGTCATGCCGCAAATACCAAGTCAAACCAACCGATAATCAAAAGAAAGGATGCCCAAAGTCAAAGGTTGCCTCTCAACTATTGAAAAACACATAAACTCTAAACTCACCATCTTCCAGATCAAAACATCTACCCTACTATACCAGTACGCAAATTACCGACTTTGAAAGCATCTCAACATTCTAAAATTTCTGGCCCATGACTGGGAGAGCGTAATCAATGCTAAAATCCATATGGCTCAAACTTTAGAAAACTCATCCCAACCTCTTCAACCCAATAAAAAGAATAATGCAATCAATCACTCTAGTCATTGATGCTGCAACCTAATAGAACCTTTCACAAACTGTCTGAAGTAACATGCTAGACCCCCAAGTCTAGAACCTAATTCTAAAGATCAATCATGCATCTCCCCATGTCCTTGAGTAGTCTCAGATATTGTTGACGAAGACACAAGGTAATCAAAACAAATCAGGTTGTGAAGCCAAGGCTCCTTCAATTCACAACCTAAATGGAAAACTCCATGGAGACACACTAGATCTGGAAAACCTCTCTCCTAAAAGATTTTGGAGCAGTTCCGTTATCTCCGACAACTCTTCTAGCATCACTCAATATGGCAGAGAAAGGAATAGGCCGAGTTCCCAACTCAACATTAATTTTGAAGTTAAAACTCAGCTAGACTGAGTACTAAGGAAGATACTAGAAACAACCCGGATGCCTACTAACCACCTAAACCAATCAAGTAAAGAAGGTCAGATCTAACATCCTGAATATAAGCAAAACCATCTGATACCCACTTTCCTGCCAACCACTAAGCTCTCCAAGACAACACAACTTTCCTTGGCACATGGCTATCGGTACCGCACCATACTAACTAAAAAGTTCCAGGCATAAGCTAGATAACAGCCTAGGCAAAAACACCCCCAAATTGCCAGACATTGAGATACTCAAACTAAGTTTAGAACCACAATAAAAACCAATAATTAAGCTAACAAGGACTACCCATGGGATATACCCCAGGTAGTCACCTCCCAAGGTTGATACACCCAATCCACTACTAAAAGAATCCTTCTATAGGGTAGTTACACGCATAGGCATCACAAAGGTCAAATAGTATATCCAGATGAGAAGCAGGTAGGAAAATATAATTATATTAAAAGGTAGACCCCCAAAGCAAGTAATAAAAGAAATAGCCAATGATAATAAAGATTGTACCTATAGCGATGACATCTTGAGCCTTCATCTGTAGCCTACAAAGATAGGCATAGAACTGTATGTGTCTATCTTTAGACTAAGTAGTCAGTGCTAAAGGCTCGATCATTCCACGTTAGGGGCACTTTCTAGAAAAGTGGCCAACCACTCCACAATCATAACAACCCTGAGAAGTTCTTCTCTAACGCAAGGTGCTTGCCAACTCGGGGCTGCTACCTAAATTGCCTGGCTGAAAGTCACCCCTAACCACCTGGGGACCAGCCCGACTACCTTGCACACCACCTCTAGTCAGTGGCACTGTATCTTGAAGAGGGAGAATCTCCTAAATCTGGGACAATCCCTAGAAACCTGACTCACTAAGCACGTAGAAACCCTTACCATCTGAAGTCCATCGGGAGGATCTCACTGAACCAAATTGGCCACCACAGCCAAAATACCCAGAATGGAATCCTCACAAAGTCTTACCTAATCCCTATGGTGACACCAGAACTAGCTTGCTAGATTGAGAGTAAGGAGACTAACCAGTGCTAGAGAACCTCAAACCTCAGGACTGGGAACCACGGAAACGTCCTTGATGATGATGCCTCTTACCAATGCCTCTATACGCCTCACAATATAATCCTTCTATAGCCTATGCATGATCAACCACCTGAAGAAAAGTAGTCCTAACTACCACCAAGTGATCTATTGCCAAATGGAGTGTTAAAATCAACCCCCTAATGAAACCCTACACTCTCTCAAACTATATAGGCATAATCCTAGAAGTGCACCTAGTCGTCTTGTGAAACCTCACCTCATACTCCAAAACTGACATAGTACCCTGCTGGAGACCTACAACCTCAACCCTGGTCATAGCACTACTTGAAGAACCAGACATTGCCTCTGTCTATGACGCACCCTTCTGAAGATTCAAAATCCTAGCCATAGTTTTCTGAGGAACTAAAGTGGCCACAAATTATATCGAAGGTTGGGTTGGCCCCACACCCCCTAGGTGAAGCAGTAAACTCTCGATATAAAACTCTATTATTGGAGGAAGCACAGTAGCAATAGGTGCAAGAGCCTCATCACTCGCTGCCATACTTGTCCTAATCATCTGAGAAGAAATAGAACAAATGATGTTTTAGAAGTTGATAGGGTCAAGAACGCATGATAAAGAGTCAAAAATATGGAACATTTCCTAAGAATACCCTATAGCCTCCCGCAGATATGATGCGAACGTCATTGTAATGATCTGCGAGACTCTACTAGACACTTGCTCTTATACCAATGACACTGGTGAACCTAGAGCTTTGATACCACTCTGCCATGACCCAATTTCTCTAGGCGTGTGGCACCTATTATAACCCACCAGTAGTTAAGCCAAACCCTTAGCCTGGAACTATAAGTAATGGGATAACACGAGAATGAAGTAAAAGCTGAGGCGCATCAATAAAAAAATGGAAGATAACTAAACAAGCATTAAGTAGATAGGGAGGGAAGAGAACAAAAATATACAAGATTTACTCCAAGACCTGGTATCAGTCGGTACAAGAGCTACTACAACATATAAGTACTAGATAGACATAATAAATTTAGAATAATATTCGAAAGAACAATAGAAGACTAGTCTAAAAGTAGAAAGAGAGGGGTCAACTCGGGTCCCCAAGAGCTCACCCTATATCTCCGATCAGTAACACCGCTCGAGGACAACATCAATAGTGATAACCCATACTAAGATCTGCATAAGAAAAAGATGCAGAAGTGTAGCATAAGTACTAAAACCACGTGGTACCCAGTAGGCATCATAGGCCGACTAAGCTCAAATAAGATACAAGTATAGTAAATGCAAATATACTAAGGGTAAGAAAAAGAAGGTAAGAAAATGGGTTAACCTACCCAAGCTAGACAATTTATGATAATATACGAGAATAACTCAACAGTAACACAAGGCAACTAACTAACTAAATAACATAGAGAGAACATAAGATACATACCTTGAGAGCTATGAATGACAACAAGTAAACCCAACCAGACCGCCACAAGCCCAGAAGGTACACTCAACAACTAAGAATCCAACTAGGCCCCTATAACCCTGGAGGATACAAGCAGCACACAATACTAACTAGCAATCAACCTAATGGGAAGAAGAATGGGGTGCAGGAACGTGCCATGATATGCAACACAAGATGGGTGCAATGCAATTTGTGGCCAATGATGTAAAAAAAATAGACTACCCTGAATTAGATATTGTAACAACAAGGTATGTCATTACGGGTAAACCTTTTGTGCCAAGTTTTGAGTTAGAAAACTTCTGGGTTTGGAAGTTGAAATTTTGGACTAGTCTAGTCTCGGATGGTTTCTGAGTGAGGTATGGTCTAGGAAAATTCGGGTAAGGATTGGGTGATGAGTCTTGGGTTGAGATAGTTTTCCCATTAGCTAAGATGTTAAGGAGTCCGGAGGACTTTTAAGAAATGAATTTGGGTAAGTAGAACTCCCAATATTAAGGTTGACGTGAAGGGGTTATTTCGAAACATCAGAATTTAAGATGTGTTGTAAATGGACCCTTTTGGGGGATTTTTCAAGATTATATCCCATTCAACTGCTATAGTAATTGACACTGTGCTATAGAAGTTTCCGCTATAGCAGAGAAGTTCCCGCTATAGCGAAAGTCAACAACGGTCGGCACCGCCATAGCGGTCAATTCTGCTATGGTGGCGCTGCTATAGCAGTGTATGGACTGCTATAGTGGAGTAAGTCAGGTTTTACTGTAGAAACTTCCCCAAAATATTCAGTTTTTCCCCAAGAATGTTTTGAAGAAGGGGAAGGGTGATTTGGACAATTTCAACTCTGTTTTTCACTATTTTTCATCCCAAAGGTTAGGATTTTACTCCTATAACTTAGTTCTACATTTCCTATGCAGTAGAATAGTTAATTGTGGGCTTTGGGGAAGGTTTTGTGTGACCTAAGGATGGTAGAATCTAAGGAAAAATGGTATTCTAGGGTGTAGAATTCTTGGGTTGAGTTTATTATTGATCATTCATGAGTAAAATACCATAATTCACTTATTTTATTCGTAAAAATGATAGTTTTAGGCGATTTAGTGGTAGTAAATCCCGGGAATGGGTGGAATGATTATGGTTTGACCTGGGGGATTAGGATTATGCATAATTCAGGTATTTTAGGCCAGTGAATTGATTGTAGTTGTTTGTAATTATGTTTAGACTAAGAGAAAGCGAAAGCTACAAAAAATGGGAAAGCTCCAGTCTGGTAAAGTTTCCAAAAGTAATTTGAGGTAGGTGATGGTTAATGTCTTGCCAAATGCAATATATATGCATGTAACTATAACTTAGTATTGTATGTGCTTTCATGCTTAGGAAAGGAATTATGAATGTCCAAGTAATTGGGGTGTCAATTCTGCGAAGTAAACTTGATTATTTCTTGTTGGTTTTGCAAGGGTGTTTTATATTCATTCAAGTATTGATTGTTGATTTGTGTGATATTTGGTTGGCTCGAGCACCACGCCTGGTATGGGATACTAATGGTTGGATCAGGTATCATGCCTTGTATGGGTTCTGTATTGGTTATAGGCCCGATCTTCAATCCGAGCAACTTCCTTGGCTGGTTGCGCCACTCCCCTACTTGCGCCATAATTTTTCTCTCCCCGGCCTCCTTAGAAGTTACCTTGCCCACCCTATGGATGAACCTTAGTGTAGCCACCTCTACCTATCGAAACAACAACCTTAGACTGCTGCTGAGTCTGATTTCCTGTCTGCATGTTAGGGCACTCCCTCTTGAAGTAACCTGAATCATCACAATGAAAACACCCGCGATCAAGAGTAGGCATGCTAGTAGAAGTATAAGAAGCCCCCTCACCTCTAGGAGCTAAAAATTGTTGATTGGCTCCCAGACGACCACCTGTAGACATTGGAGAGGCCAACTGAATAGGATGAATAGAATACACATGTTGGTTTGACCCCTGGAGTATGAACCACTGTAAATTCCTTCATTTCGAGACTTCTTGGCTAACTCCTTAGCCAGCCCAGCTTGCCTGACCCCCTCTAATTTTTTCACATAATCCGTGACCTGATGGAAATTCTTCCTAACTGAGGTCATATGTATAGACAACACCAACAGCTTAGTATTCAGGCCCTTCATAAATAAACGAATCCTCTCCTCTTCCGTACCCAGAACCTGAGTTACAAAATGGGACAAGGCATGAAATTTATCCTTATAGGTTGAAACTGACATATTACCCTACTTAAGAGACAGAAACTCGTCATTTTTATGATCCCTCAAGGTGCGAGGCACATACTTCTCTAAGAAAAGAGCATAAAACTATGCCTAGGTCAGTGAAGGCAAAGCTAAGGGCCGACACTCCAGATGAGACATGTACCACTGCTTGGCATCACCTTGAAGCTGAAAGGTGATGAACTCTACCCCATGTTGTTGCAAAATGCCCAACTTATGCAGCCTCTTATAGCAGTGCAAAATAAACTCATAAGCATCTTCGTTCTCAGTACCTTGAAACATAGGAGGTTTCAGCTTCATGAACTTAGTCAGTATCTCGTGCTCATTCCCAGTCATAACCAAACCCAGCATCAGACGAAAGAAGTCATTGGTACCCAACACCGAATACATCTTAGGATCCATTACAACCGCTGTCTGGGTACCTAGAACCTGATCTGCAATACTTATAAGGGTGTCTCTAGCACCAACCAGCCCACTGAGAAAATCCCACACTTGCTGAAATGCCTCCGACATTATAAAGTGAAGGTGTGTACAGACCTATGCCGGCTAAGATCATACAATTTTTTCAGGCTAGGTAGTTAGTGGGAAGAGGGTGTTTGGCCTTCTTGGCTCATCTCTGGGATGATAGTGTGCAGTCTTCATCGATTGACATGGTTCTAGTAGTTTTAGAGGTTCAGGAGGTGTCTCCAACGAATTTGCCTAGAATGCCTCCGAATAGGGACATTGACTTTTGTATAGACTTGGAATCGGGCACTCGCCTATTTTGATATCTCCTTATCACATGGCTCCGGCAGAGTTGAGGTAACTTAAGAATCATATTCAGGAACTCTTAGATAGAGGTTTTATTTGTCCTAGTGCTTCACCTTGGGGTGCTCCTGTCTTATTTGTGAAGAAGAAAGATGGTAGTATGCAGATGTACATAGACTACAGGAATTTGAACAAGGTCACCATCTAAAACAAGTATCATTTGCCTCGCATAGATGATCTCTTTGACCAATTGCAAGGTGCGTCAGTATTTTCAAAAATTGACTTAAGTTCAAGGTACCATCAGTTAATAATTAGGCTTAAGGACATCCCTAAGACAACATTCTAGACTCAATATGGGCATTATGAGTTCCTAGTGATGTCATTTGGGTTAACCAATGCTCCGGCAGCATTTATGATTTTGATGAATTAGGTATTCAAATCTTATCTGGATTCATTCGTCATTATGTTTATAGATGACATTATGATTTACTCCAAGAGTAGGGAGGAGCATGTTGAGCATCTCCATATTGTTTTGGATATTTTGAGGCACCAGAAACTATATGCCAGGTTTTCCAAGTGTGAATTTTGGTTAACTTCCATTGCCTTCTTAGGGCATGTGGTGTCAGAAAATGGGGTAATGGTGGATCCCCAACAAATTGAGGCAGTAAAAAGTTGGGTCTAGCCTAGCTCTGTGACTGATGTTAGGAGTTTTGTCGGGCTTGTAGGCTACTATCGCAGATTTGTCAAGGACTTTACGTCCATCAAGACTCACTTGACAAGGTTGAATCATAAGGAGTTACTGTTTATGTGGCCCAACAAGTGTGAGGAGATCTTCCAAAAGCTCAAGACACTTCTTACTACAACTCTCATTCTATCATTGTCGGTTGAAGGTAAGGATTTCATTGTGTATTGTGATGCTTCACATTCGGGTTGGGTGTTGTGTTAATGTAGGACAGGAACGTTGTATCTTATGCTTCAAGGCAGTTGAAGCCTCATGAGAAGAATTATCCAACCCATGAATTGGAGTTGGTAGCGGTGGTCTTTACACTCAAGATTTAGAGGCACTACCTCTATGGTGTCAAGTATGAAGTGTTCATGGACCATCGCAACCTACAGCATGTGTTCACTCAGAAGAACTTGAATCTGAGGCAGAGGTAGTGGATGGAGTTGTTGAAGGACTATGATGTGACCATCTAGTACCATTTCGGTAAGGCTAATGTGGTGACAAATGCACTGAGCTGGAAAGCAATCAGCATGGGCAGTTTTGCTTGTTCGGGGTGTCTAAATGACCACTTGCTAAGGAGATTCAGGCCCTAGAATCTAAGTTCATGCAATTAGGCCTCTCAGAGCAGGGTTGGGTGTTGGCCAGTATTGAGGTCAAATCCACATTCATAGAAGAAATAAAGGCTAAGCAATTTCAGGATGCATAGTTGAACAAGCTTCGGAGCAAGGTAGTATCTGGAGAGTCCAGAGATGTCGTGTTAGAAGCCGGTGGGGTGATAACTTTTGGAGGAAGGATTTGTGTTCCTTGGATTGATGACATGGTTCATAAGGTGTTGGCAGAGGCTCATGGTTTGCGGTATTCAATTTATCCAAGCGTAACCAAAATGTATCGGGACTTAAAACAACTTTATAGGTGGCCTGGGATGAAAAGGGACATAGTTGATTTTGTGTCCAAGTGTCAAAATTGTGAGTAGGCCAACTATAAGCACCAAAGGTCTGCGGGATTGCTTCAGAGAATTCCCATTCTCGAGTGGAAGTGGGAAAGGATAGCTATGGACGTTGTGGTGGGTCTTCCTAAGTCCTTGGGGAAGTATGACTCGATTTGGGTAATTGTGGATAGGCTGACCAAGTCAACTCACTTCATTTAGGTCAGGGTGGATTATAATTTATGGAAGTTGGCTAAGATATATGTTAAGGAGATTATGAGATTGCACGGGGTGCCAGTCTCAATTATTTCAGACAAGGGTACGTAATTTACCTCCAAGTTTTGGGGCAAGCTGCATGAAGAGTTGGGCACTCAACTCGCTTTCAGCACAACATTTCATCCTCAGATAGATGGTCAGTCATATAGGACAATTCAGGTGTTAGAAGACATGCTTAGAGCATGTGTGATCAACTTTGGGGGTTATTGGGACCAGTTTCTACCATTGTGTGAGTTCTCATACAACAACAGTTACCACTCCAGTATCAATATGGCACCATTTGAGGCACTGTATGGGAGGGGATGTAGATCACCCATAGGGTGGTTTGAGGCAGGCGATGTGAAACTGTTGGGCGTGAAATTGGTAAGGGAAGCTCAGGAAAAAGTGAGGGGAATTTAGACCAAGTTTCTAGCAGCCCAAAGTAGACAGAAAGAGTATGGAGATCGCAAGGTAAGAGACATGGATTTCCAGGTTGGTGAATAGGTGTGATTGAAAGTGTCACCAAGAAGGGGGTTATGTGATTTGGAAAGAAGCGCAAGCTCATACCTCGGTATATCATCCCATTTGAGGTTCTCGAGATTGTAGGGTCAATGGTTCATAGGCTAGCACTACTACCCCATCTATCTAGAGTCCATTCGGTCTTTCATGTATCCATGTTGAAGCAATACCATGGGGATGGAGAATGCATCATTAAGTGGGATTTGATTTTGCGAGACAATGATATTCAATATGAAGAGGAATCAGTTGCGATTCTTGATCGGGATGTCCAAAAATTGAGGACAAAGGAGATCAAATCTGTAAAAGTTCAATGGAAGCATCATCTAATTGAGGAAATAACTTGGGAAACTGAGAAGGACATACGGGATAAGTACCATTACTGATTTGAGGATTCAGGTACTATACTTTCCCTCCTTTATTTCATTTTTTCGAGTTTGACCATTCGGGGATGAACGATGGGTAAATTGATATATGTTGTAATGACTGGGTCCGCCATTACGGGTAAACCTTTTGTGATAACTTTGGGTTAGAAAACTTCTGGGTTTGGGAGTTGGAATTATTAGGCTAGGCTAGTCTCGGATGATTTCTGAGCGAGGTATGGTCTTGGGCAATCCAAGTGAGAATTGTGTGACGAGTCTTTAGTTGAGCTAGTTTTTCCATTAGTTAAGATGTTAAGGAGTCAGGGGGACTTTCTGGAAATGAATTTGTATAAGTAGAACTCCCAGTATTAAGGTTGACATGAAAGGGTTGTTCCAAAATGCCAGAACTAAGATATGTTGTAAAATGGACCCTTTTGGGGGACTACGCTACAACAGTTTTTGCTATAGTAGAGAAATTCCTGCTATAGCAGAAGTCAACGATGGCCAGCACTTCCATAGTGGTCAGTTCCGCTATAGCGGTGCCGCTATAACAGTGTACGGACCGCTATAGCAGAAAAAGTGGGGTTTTAATGCAGAAACTTCCCCAAAATGTTCAATTTTTCCCCATGTACGTTTTGGAGAAAGGAAAGGGCAATTTGGATGATTTCAACTCCATTTTTTACCATTTTTCATCCCAAAGGTAAGAATTTCACTCCTATAACTTAGTTCTACGTTTCTTACGCAGTAGAATAGTTAATTGTGGTCTTGGAGGAAGGTTTGGTTTGACCTAAGGATGGTAGAATCCAAGGAAAAAAGGTATTCTAGGGTGTAGAATTCTTGGGTTGAGTTTATTATTGATTATTCATGAGTAAAATACCATAATTCGCTTATTTTATTCGTAAAAATGATAGTTTTAGGCAAATTAGTGGTGGGAAAGACCGAGAATAGGTGGAATGATTATGGTTTGGCCTGGGGGATTGAGATTGTGTATAATCTGGGTATTTTAGGCCAGTGAATTAATTGTAGTTGTTTGTAATTGTGTTTAGACCAAGAGCAAGCGAAAGCTATGGAAAATGAGAAGGCTCAGATCCGGTATAATTTTCAAAAGCAATTCGAGGTAGGTGATGGTTAATATCTTGCCAAATACAATGTATATGCATGTAATTATAACTTAGTATTGTATGTGCTTTCATGCTTAGGAAAGGAATTATGAATGTCCAAGTAATTGGGGTGTCAATTCTGTGAAATGAACTTGATTATTGCTTGTTGGTTTTGCAAGGGTGTTTCATGTTCATTTAAGTATTGATTGTTGATTTGTGTGATATTTGATTGGCTTAGGTATCACGCCTAGTATGGTATAGTAATGATTAGCTCAGGTACCATGCCTGGTATGGGTTCTACAATTGTTGGCTCGGGTACCACGCCAAGTACGACTTTAATTTGAACTATTGATTTTTCTTTGTCGAAGGTTCCATGAGTGGACCAGGTTAATTGCTGAATTTGTAATATTGTATGTTTGTCCTTGAGAGGCCGAGTTGTTATACTTAATAGTGGGGATAGTCATGGGGTGGATCGGGTACTACATGTTAACACTAGGTGTTTGTCTAGTGATCCTTAGTTGGTCCGGGTAATGTGGAAAAGGATAAGTGTCATGATTATTGTTTACTGTTAGATGATTGTTGAACCTGTTTCATATGGCTGATGAGTTAGGAGGCAGGCTGAGAGACTGGAATAATAGTACTGTTGTTGCTACATTTTTATGCTACTCTACTTAGTTTTGGTTTATTGCATTTATATTATTTGATGGAGCTGGTCGATGATCCTACCACTACACGGTGGTTGTGCACTAATTCAGCACTTGTATTTCTATTATGAGTACAGGACATCTTCTGCCGGCTCTTATGCGACCTCAGATCTAGTCCCAGCGATTCCAGACTTCAAGGGTGAGTTATTTCTGTCGGGATACTTTGATCTCTTCCACTTAGTTATGGTCCAATTGTTTTCGGACATAAACTCTTGTTTTTCCTTTTGGGGTTGCTTCCCCGTTCTAGACTTTTGGTAGAATGTTTTGGTATGATGACTTTTAGATTCTAGGGGTAGTTTTCCACAGAATCTTGTTTAGTATTGTTTTTTAATATGAAGGCTAGTTTATTTTAATGCATCTGGTTTTGAGCTGTTAGACTTACTATGTGTTGATCGGGTTATTGGTTCACTCACTCGGGGGTTTCAGGTCGGTGCCACTCATGGTGGGTTGGATCGTGACAGATATGCAGGCAACCCTGTGGGCTCCCCGAATCATATCATAGGCCACCCAAAGGTCCAACTACATATGTAGAAAGTAAATACACAACCCCGAAATAGATTTACAGTCTCCCATAATCACCTCGTAGGCCACCCTTAGGTTCAATTACGTATGCTGAAAGTAAAACCCAGATATATGCTTCTCGGGCATGCAATCATGAGTACCAGTAAAACCACATAGAACATGTGTCTTCTCAGGCATGCAGGTTTAAATAGTTGGTAAAAACATCCATAATACGGGTCTCCTCGAACATGCAAGTTTATCAAATCAGTCTTTCTAAAAAATAGGCCAATTTCCTTTTAAGGAAGCCAAAGTTGTTTAACATATTCCATAAATCCTCTTTTTGACCAAAAATAGTATTTCAAAAATCAAGTCAACCATATTCTATGCTAAAGTATGAATAAACATCCATAGAGCACAACCAAGCCAAAAGATATCACACAAAGTACAACCAAGGTCTACGCACTAAAGCAGAGGGGATAGCTTAAGGTAGGTGCTATCCGAAAAATGCCACACTAACTCCCAAACGGAAAAAGAAACCAAAACCTAAAATGGTCCACTAACCCAAAACTTATGTTAAGTCAAGAAACAATTCAAAACTATGCTAATTCTAGCCACTAAACAAAGTCATACTAAAATAAGACACGAACTACAATTTAAGGAAGAAATGGGAGATTTTTACTGACCTGGTATCCTGCATCCAAGGACTTGGGCCCACAATATACAACATACCAAACACAAAAGTAAGACATGGGAGAAGTGGTAAAAGTGATAAAAGTAAACATAAGACAATGGAAAAGAAAAGGCTATTCTAAAACAAGGTCCTCTCCTAATCCTATACTAAGGCTTTCTAGTCTAATCACTCCCAACCTACCACCGGTCTAAGCTAAGTTAAAGCTAGAAATTCTAAACCAATGAAAACTACACCAAGTATTTAGAAAGGAGCTACGACCTATGCTATGGATTCCCAATCAATATCCTACTCTAAGGCCTCTAAATAAGCTATAAGAATTAAGTACCTAAATCTTTGTATTCAAACCACAATAACCCAGCCATAATTAGCAATATACCATACAAATACCTTATAAGAACTAAGTCTAAAAGTAGGTAAGCTGTAACTTATATGGAAGCCGAACACGCATGCACAATCCATCGGACAAGAGCCTATCTCCCCCGAGAAGCTTCTGATTGTTGCCACACTATCATAATGATAATCTACACGTTAAAACATGAACAACGATACCCATATTGAAAATTTGCAATTTGGGCTGGAAATTGGGTCCAAAATGGCCCTTGGGTCCTGCTTATGAAAACTAAAAAAAATTCCACAATTACGTTCCCTACGAGGTAAGGAATGCATGCCTCAAAGATTGGGTGAAGATGGAACTGGATTTGGACCTCAAATGGTCCAAACACAATACTTTAGAGTTGGGGAAAACAATGGGTTAAAGACCCCAAATTGTGTATCAAAACACGTAATAAATACAAGGACAAGTACTATAAAGTGAGGGGAAAGAGAACTACCTCACAAGTTTGTGAAAACAACGAGAAATGGGTGATTTCCTTCTTGGCCGAGCTCAAATAATGGAGGAAAAGAAGTTGGAATAGAATGAAATGAAAGAGAAGATCACATAAAAACTACCATTGATCGACGCACCTGCAGTTAAAATGATGTAGGTGTAGCATCAGTGTTGCGCCCAGATCATCGCAGGGGCAAAGGTTAACAATACCCACAACCCCGCAGGTGCGGTAAAAGGAGCGCAGGGGTGCCCCCTGCCGATGTCACCAAGGACCATAGGTGCGACTCGTGACCATAGGGTCGTCTGTACATATGTGCCCCCCATGCGTGCAGGTGTGCCACACCAGAACCAGCAGCACCAGCTGCAACAACAAACCACAAAACTCTCCAATTGCACCCTCGAGAATTATCCCGAGCCTCAAGAACACAAACCAGATATGCTACCCCACCAAAAATTGCATTTTGGACTCAATAAAATCAACGAAATTCTCAATGGAGATTATCTTGATGAAAAGTGGGCCCCATGACCAACAACCAAGTTTTAACCAAAAAGAACCCCATAGCTCAAAATGAGTTTAGAAGCCTCAGAATCTGAACCAAAGGTCCTACTATCCTAAAGTCAACATTTTGGAGCTAACAACACTGACGGAATCCCATCCGAGGTCATCTATTCCAAATGTTGACCAAAATCAACTCTTTCCGCTTTAAGAGTTTCAGTCCCAGTGGTTTCCCAGCCTCTTGCTCCTTACCCAGCTATGTCATCGACAGAGCAGAAGGCCTTAGGTAGGTTTCTGAGATTGGCACCACCTAGATTTGCTGGTACACCAGGTCAGGACCCACATGATTTCATTACCACCTACGAGGAGATGTTGCATCATTTAGGGTTATTAGAGACTCACGGGGTTGGTTATACTTTATATCAGCTGGAAGGTCCAGTGAAGTTATGGTGGAGGGAATAGGTTGCTTGCAGACCTTCTACATCGCCTTCTTTGACCTGGTCTGAGTTCTATGAGGTCTTTATGGACAATTGCCTACATCAGAGTGATCGTGAGTGTCGTAGGGAGCATATTACTCGGCTTATGCAGGATTCTATGACTGTCTCAGAGTATGAGACCCATTTTCATCAGTTAGCATTATTTGGAGCTGTGATCACTCCTACCGAGAACGATAGGATTCATAGATTTGTATGGGGTTTGAGGCCAGAGATTAGGCAGCTAGCTGAGATATTGGTCGTCGGTGGTAGGTCAATTCAGGCTATCGCTGACTATGCCCATACTGTGAAGGACTTACAGCGATATGATCAAGGGGCCAGAGTTAAGAGGCCTCGACATCAGGGTGTCTACAATGGTTCTAGAAAGCGTGGTAGAGGTTCAGGATAGTGGGGCCGGGGTTATCAGTCAAAATAGCACCAGGGTCAGTCCAGTCGATCGATACAGGCATCACTTCAGGATTCTAGTAATCAGTTTGATCAGGGTCAGAGCAGTCAGCGTAGTTCCAGTGGTCAGTCTGTGAGGGGTAGTACTTCTGGGGCATCAGGTCAAGGTGGCCACATGGGTTCAACGGGTTTGTCTTCACAGGGTGGGCCATCAGGGCTCTGCTATGAGTATGGAGTCAGCGGTCATTTTGCCAGTGATTACCCCCAGCAGGGTACAACATTTTTATGAGTGTGGGGTTGGTGGTTATTTTGCTAGAAATTGCCCCCAGTGGGGTACAGTTCAGCCTATTCTCTCCGTTCAGCCACCGGCTTGAGAAGGCGATGGTGGGGGTAGAGGTGGTGCTCCCCATTACAGAGCAGGTGGTAGGGATGACGGTCAGGCAGGTGAAGGTCATCGTCAGTTCTATGCGGTCCCTGGGAGACCAGAGGTAGAGGCCTCGGATGCCGTGATCACAAGTGCGATTTATATATGTCATCAGCCAGCTTATGCTTTGTTTGATCCTAGATCCACTTGTTCATATATATCTGCCTATTTTCTTCCTTGTTTGGGGTTGGCTAGTGAGCCATTATCTGTTGTTGTTTTTGTTTCGACCCCTGTAGGAGATTCTTTAGTAGTAAATCAGATTGTGAGATCCTGTGTGATATATGTTGGTGGTATGGAGAGTTGGGCTGATTTGATGATACTTGATATGTTAGACTTTGATGTGATACTGGGCATGGACTGGTTATCCCCTCACCATGTTGTTTTGGATTGTTATGCCAATACCATTACCATATTCATGCCTGGTGTATCCCCGATTGTGTGGCAGGGTTCCGTCAACTGTGCACCGTCTGGGATCATCTCTTGTCTTTGAGCTAAGAAGTTGATTTCCCATCGGTGTTTAGCTTATCTAGCATATGTCCGAGATATTAATGATGATCTTATGTCTCTTGAGTCCATTCTTGTGGTTAGAGACTTCCTAGATGTGTTTCCTACTGACCTGCCAGGCCTTCCACCTGAGAGAGATGTTGACTTTGCCATCGAGTTAAAGCCGGGCACCAGGCTCATTTTTATTCCTCCCTACCGTATGGCTCCTACTGAGTTGAGAGAGCTTAAGGAGCAGCTTCAGGATTTGTTAGCTAAGGGGTTTATTAGACCGAGTGTGTCTCCTTAGGGTGCTCCTGTTCTCTTTGTGAAGAAGACGGATGGGTTGATGCAGATGTGTGTTGACTATCGGCAATTGAATAAGGTGACAGTGAAGAATAGGTATCTGATGCCCAGGATTGATGACTTGTTTGATCAGCTTCAGGGTTCAGTCGTGTTTTCGAAGATTGATTTAAGGTCCGGCTACCATCAGTTATCCCTAAGATAGCATTCAGGACACATTATGGCCACTATGAGTTCCTGGTGATGTCTTTTGGGTTGAATAATGTCCCCGCAACCTTCATGGATTTGATGCATAAGGTGCTTAGCCCATACCTGGATATGTTCGTGATAGTCTCCATTGATGACATTCTGATATACTCAAGGAGTAGGGACGAGCATGAGCAGCATTTGAGGACTATACTTCAGACTTTGAGTGATCATCGGCTTTATGCCAAGTTCTCAAAGTGTGAGTTTTGTCTTGAGTCAGTTGCATTCCTAGGACACGTGGTGTCTAAGGATGGGATTAGAGTGGATCCGAGTAAGATTTTTGCGGTTCATGATTGGCCTAGACCTACCACTCCTACTGAGGTCCGTAGTTTTATTGGTTTTGTTGGGTACTATCGACGGTTTGTTGAGGGATTTTATTCTATAGCACCACCTATAACTATGCTGACTATAAAGGATGTTCCATTTCAGTGGTCAGATTAGTGCGAGGATAGCTTCCAGAGGCTTAAGGCCTTATTGACTTCACCTCCAGTTCTAACTTTACCGGTTGATGGGTCAGAGTTTCTCTGTTTATTGTGATGCTTCAGGGGTCAATCTTGGTTGTGTTTTGATGCAGTAGGGTCTAGTGATAGCATATGCATCGACATAGCTGAAGGTTCACGAGCGCAACTACCCCACTCATGACTTTGAGTTAGCGGTGGTAGTCTTCGCGCTCAAGATCTGGAGGCACTACTTATATGGAGTTCACTGTGAGATATTCACCGATCACCATAGTCTTCAGTACATTAAGAGTCAGTGAGAGCTGAACTCGAGGCAGAGGAGGTGGATTGAGCTACTGAAGGACTATGATTTCACTATTCTATACCATCCTGGCAAGGTAAACATGGTAGCGGATGTCTTGAGTCAGAAGGCGGTGATTATGGGTAGCATAGCTTCACTATTAGTTTCTGAGCAACCATTGGCCTTGGACATCCAGTCCTTGGCTACCCGTTTGGTTAGTCTTGACTTGTCGGATCCTAGCAGAGTTCTTGCCAGTGTTGAGGTTTGTTCCACTCTAGTTGATCAAATTCAGAGCTGAAAGTTTGAGGATTAGGGTTTGTGTGACCTTCGTGATCAGGTAGTTTGGGGTGAGGCCAGCCGGGCTACTTTGGGTTCTGATGGTATTCTGAGATTCAATGGTTGACTTTGTGTCCTGAGGGTTGGTGACTTGATTCAATTGATACTTTGTGAGGCCCATTGTTCCAGATATTCCATTCATCCGAGCGCCGCGAAGATGTATAGAGATTTGAGGCAGCTTTACTGGTATAGTGGTATAAAGCGGGACGTGGCCGAGTTTGTATCTCGGTGCTTGAATTGTCAGAAAGTTAAGTTTGAGCATATGAGACCAAGTGGTTTGATTCAGCGACTTCCTATTCCTGAGTGGAAGTGGGAAGGTATTACTATGGACTTCGTTGTTGGTTTACCTTGTACTTCTCATGCGTTTGGTTCTATTTGGGTGA
Organism: Jaltomata sinuosa; assembly: GCA_003996215.1. Classification (NCBI taxonomy): domain Eukaryota; kingdom Viridiplantae; phylum Streptophyta; class Magnoliopsida; order Solanales; family Solanaceae; genus Jaltomata; species Jaltomata sinuosa. Next base: position 173,961 of record QJPP01000424.1, read on the forward strand.
TCGTTGATAGGCTGACTTAGTCAGCACATTTTTTGCCGGTTCAGACATCATACGGGGTAGAGAGGCTAACTCAAATCTACATTCGTGAGTTTGTTTGGTTGCATGAGATCCCAACTTCTATCATTTCAGATCGTGACACTCAGTTTACATCTCAGTTCTGGAGAGCCATACAGAGGGATTTGGGTACAGAGCGATTTGGGAACAGAGGTTCAACTTAGTACTTCTTTCCACCCTCAGACAGATGGCCAGTCCGAGAGGACTATTCAGGTCATGGAGGACACGCTTCAGGCTTGTGTTCTTGACTTTGGAGGTGCATGGGATCAGTTTGTTCCATTGGTCGAGTTTGCATATAATAATAGCTTTCATTCGAGCATTGTCATGGCACCTTTCGAGTCCTTGTATGGTAGGCATTGCAAATCACCAATTGGTTGGTTTGACGGTTTAGAGTCCAGACTGCAGGGTACAGATTTGCTTAGAGATTCCTTGGATAGAGTTTGTTTTATTTAGGACAGGCTTAGAGCGGCCTAGAGTAGGCAGAAGATCTACGCTGATCGTAGACTTCGTGCCTTAGAGTTCAGTGTTGGTGATTTGGTTTTCCTTCGAGTATCTCCCGTGAAGGGTGTGATGAGGTTTGGTCGACAGGGCAAGCTTAGCCCCAGGTTTATTGGACCGTTTGAGATCTTACAGAGGGTTGGTAGTGTTGCCTACATGTTAGCTTTCCTCCGATGTTTGCAGCTATTCACCTAGTTTTTCATGTCTCGATGTTATGACGGTATATGCCAGATGAGTCTCACGTGTTGCATTAGGATTCGGTTCAGTTGGATGAGAGCTTATCATTTTTTGAGGAGCCGATAGCTATTCTGGCCAGGGATATCAGGAGATTGAGATCTAGGGAGATTTCGATTTTGAAAGTTCAGTGGAGGCACCATCCGGTTGAGGAGGCTACTCGGGAGACCGAGAGGGAGTTGCGTGCTCAGTATCTGCAGTTGTTCGAGCCTTCATGTACTCCCTTCTTCTTGACTTTCGAGGATGAAAGTTTTTTTTATAGTGGATGTTGTAATGACCCTTACGGTCATCTTCGCGTTTACGCATTTATTGTACTGTTACAGCTTTCCTTAGTGGCCCCAAGTCATTTATGTCTTGTTGGGACCGGTAGTTTGGTTCCCTGGCCATTCGTTTGGTTGTTTTTCCCTTTTGCCTATTTTAGAGCTTTAACTTAGTATATCATTGACTTTAGTCAACATTCTTAACCAGGGTGCTCAGAATTTAATTCTCATAGTTCTGTTAGCTCCGGAGAGATGAGTTTGGCCTAGTTGGACCTTCAATTGGGGCCTGAGAACTTCCAGTGTGGGCTTTGTGTGGTTTTCTCTGTTTTTAGGCCATTTCGAGCTGAAACTGTAACTTTGGGTGACTTTCGATGATCGAAGTGTTAGATTCAAAATCCAATGATTCCATCAGCTCTGGATTGTTGAGTTTGGGTTAGGAAGGTGGTTGGTTCGGGTTTTGGGTGAGCCGGACTCATTTTGAGCCTTTGGGTTCTTATTCGTTGGTGTTGATGTGGGTCAACATTTCTCTAAAATGACCTCATATGAAAGTTTCGTCAATTCTGTTGAGTCTGAAATAACGTTCTCACTCTGTTAGCATTATTGGTTTTTGAATATCGATTTCCGATTGTGACCGGAACACCCCGTACGGAATTCTAGTGTAGCTGGTTTTATTGCAGGTTGCAGGCCTTCAGCGCTAACGGCGCCCAGGCAGCGCGATCGTGCTAGCCTGTCGCCAGGACTTCAGCGCAATCGTGCAAGGTCCAGTGCGATCGGGCCTCAGCACCTGCAGCTGGCCAGCACAATTGCGCCATTTTAGCATGATAGCGCTTTGGCGCCATGCCTCCTTCAGCGCGATGGCATTGGTCTAGCACGATAGCGCTGACCAACGACCATCAGCTATATAATTCTGGTTGTTCATTTTACCAGCCATTTTCTCTCCACTTTTCTCACTCTGCAACTGTAAATACTCTCCCAAGTTACTCCATATCAATTCTAAACCTTGGGGAATCATTTGTTCGTCGCTTATCCGTAGTTCCTCGTCTCTTGGTAAGCTTCTTCTTCACTTGAATTCTTTGGTTTTCCTCTAAATTCCTCTATTGTTTCTCATTCCAAAGCTTGGAAATATTGTGGTAGTGGCTGCCTCTAAGCTTGTGCATGTTCGTGGGGGTGAAGAATTTTTGTCTTGGCTTAAATTCCATCTTTGTGGTAAGTAATTCTTGCCCAACCGATTTCATTCTTGAAATTTCAACGTTAAACCCCAACTTGAGCGGGCTGTTTTGGCGCCTTCCGCTTGGCCAATTGTGCTCATTTTTGTAGCATGCCTTCTTGGAATCATTGGGGTCATCGTTCCTCTTTTCATTTTTGGTTTCGAGTAGTGGGTCCCGCAGGCTCATTTTTTACTCGGATTTTAACCCGGCTACAATTGTAGCAATATGGGTATTGTTAGACTCATTTTAACATTTTATTTATGTTTATGATATTTTGATTGTCATTCGGGACCTCTCAGAGCGATTCATGCTTGGACGTTGTTGTTCGGGCAGCTTGTCGCCGGACGACATGTGGGTGACGGTCTTACTCCCTAGACTTAGCATATATCAGATAAATTGTACTAGCTGGAATCCTTGAGTTGGGCTATTAGGTTGGTACCATAGACCTTGATCGCTTTTCCTTGATTCGATCCATTTCTTTCCTCCGTTGTGTGTAGTACTCTTGGTATTTTGATATTATCACCCTTGTGGTCCGGTGAGGCCTTGTTGACTCTGGAACATAGATGGTAGGATTATTGGGAATGTCTGCAAGTCTCGGATATAGAAATATCCTTCTAGACTGGTTATGCGTGTTGAGTAGCTTCGGAGCCTGTGCAGGGCCGTAGGTTGATTATGAGCTGCGGGGCGGCTCTCTGTGTTTGATCATATCATGTACATGTATAGAAAGAGGTTTTACCTATGTTTTACTGTGGTTTTTGGCTTCAGGCCTACTGGGACTGTTTTTCTAAACCTTGCATAGCCCGTGGGGCCCATTTTGGTGAAAATTATTTAAAAGAGATTTGGTACCATTTTAGTGGATCTTCTTGGGGTAAGAAAGTTTTAAAGGATATTTTATCACTAGTTCCACTTATGTTGGACTCGATGGGGTTGAGGGGTAGACTTATTTGCTATAGCATCCGGGGTATTGTTGGACTAGGCAGGGTCGAGTGCTAGAGCTATTGGGCTTACTGTTTTAGACCTGGATACCCTCCAGGCAGCTTTACTTGGGTTTTGTTTTGAGATTGCGGGGCATCTAGTATGTTGGTCAAGGGCCTCCATGGACCTTGCTATTCCGGACCAGAAGTTGTGAGTTGCGGGTGTCAGAGGGAGGGTATACGGCGTAGTAGAGGTATACGGTTGCGATCTTCCATGGATCCTGTCTTCTGGGCCTTATAGGTTGCCGAAATCAGGTGACTAACGGTATTACTATCACTCTTTTTTTAGCATGGCATCATATCATTGATTGTTTGAGGTACCACTTGTGTTTGCTATTTGTTGATTGTACGCTCCGGTAGTATGGGATGTCGTAGGGTTTGTTTTCACTTATTTGCGTTCCTCGATTGTATGGGCGGCCAGGGGATTGTAGGTAGACTCTTGTTATTTTATTATGGTTATGAGTATTGGAATTAGATACTGCTAGGTGTTATTTTCTGGATTTGAGATTGATATGACTGGTTCGATTCTTGATTTCTGTTTTCCAAGCATATCTAACTTTATTCCTCTCTCCCATTCCTTATACTTGAGGTTACTGGTATACCATCCATTTTTAGAACTCGTTATGTATATACTGTTATTGCAAGGATCCCAGGTGCGTTGTTTCTTACTTTCACCTGTGCTTGTTGTGTATATATCATGCATGCTAGCCTTGTATGTTGTTCTTGTTGTCTTCCCTCTGGGCTAGTTCCTGTGTACTTTTCATTGATTTCCGTGACTGCTTGTTTCTATTTTGTCTGCTACTACTCTTTTGTCTCATATGTGCCCAGTCGGCCTATGATACCTACTGGGTACCTTATACTTCGCATTTGGTGCTCACCCTACACACTGCATCTTTTGGTGCAGATCCTAGTATGAGTCATTTACGCTAGCTCGTGGGAGATTCATGCTTGGAGTTTCGTGTCATCCAGACTGAGGGTGAGCTCTTGGCGACCGGAGCATGACTCTAGTTTATCTTTTGTATATCTTGTAGTCTTATAGCTTCGGAGATATGATGTATATATTACTTTTGGATCTTTTGTACTCCTTATGTAGATCGGGCTCTTATACACTATGATACCAGGTTTTGGGTGGTTTAGCTTCCGCTTTGTATTTATATTACTCATGTTACCCAGTTTATTCATTTTGTTCTCTTGCTTCCGTTTATTAATTTGTTCTTCCGCTTAAACTGTTAGAAGGTAGCCCATTACTAATTGTTCTGGGCTATAAGGATTGGTTCACCTACTGGGGGGTTGTAGGTGCCATCATGACCGAGAAATTGGGTCGTGACATTAAATTGATTAGCCAAATGTGACCGGTTATTCTCCAAAAGTACTTTTTCAAAAAATATTTATGACACAATAATGTTTTTTCAAAATTAGCAATTTTGAATGTTTGACGAAATAAGCTATTAGTTTGATATTTTTCTATCTCAATTACGTGATACATTTTTCTTGTTAATATATTCTTATATTTAGTAATAATTTATATTTAAAATTTCTCATTTTGATGATTTTTATTCTTTAAATATGTATAACTTATTATAGATAATATATTTCAAAGATCTTCCTTTTGTTTTTAAATTTGCCATACCGCCTCAATCCCATTTATTCTTCCCTTGGGAAAAATTATACTTTTGCTCCAAGACTATTTTTTGTAGAAAAATTTATAATTATATGAACCATAAGTTTAATTTGGAGTGTCAAACATATTTTGGGTGCAAATCTAGTAAATATTTCTAGTTTGACTCTTTCCGTGGCACTAGTTTCCCTCCCTAATTCATGTTAACAATTTCCATTTTCAAAGGATTGTGCTTAGCATTCAGGTTTCTTTTTCAATATCCATTAGCCCTAATATGAATTTCTTATTCTTTTTCATTGTTGATATCTCTAAGTATCTTCTAGTGTATTCAGGATTTTTGTTTCTTTCGACTTTGTTATAACAACTTTTTATTTGATTCCTACATTCATAATTCATGTTATTTTTAGGTGTTAATAATCATATAATGTATTTGTGTTATCATAAAATTATTCTCTATTATATTGTCATCAGCAAAACTAGGGCTTTTCCTAGGAAAGTTTTATGTTGTACCTACTTTATAAATTCCAGATGTTTGTGTTAGCAGAAGCAAGTCCCTCAAAGAAGTTAGGGAAGAGATCTCATCAGAGAGTTGATACTAAATCACACTCCACATTTAAGCGCCTAAAAGTTAATATGGAAAATTGTGGTCCATCCGTTCATGAAAACAATGGAAGAAGAGTTCAAGAACATCAAATGTTGGTTAATCATAGGTTAAAGGTCCCCAAAAAGCCATTGATTCATAGAGGAAATAGATGTGATTGGTTTTTGAATAATGGGCATGAATTGCCTGCTATTTCTAGTCTTCGATTGTTGTTAATTGAATATGAACATATTCAAAAATTGTAACAAGTTAGAGAGACTTGAAATCTTTTTGATGACCTATATACTAAACTTTCACGAGAAAATAAAGCAGATAAATATGAAGGACACTCTAAAAGAAGAATTTATATAGAGGCAACAACAATTTTGAGAAATTAAAAAAATAGGTAAATTGTGAATGGGCCTTTGGGCATGTTCCTGGAGTTCAAATTAGGGATCAATTTTGGTTCAGGGCAGAACTTTCTATGGTTGGACTACATCACCAATTTTTTAGGAGTATCAAATATGTAAATATTAACAAAAGAAATATTTCAACTAGCATTATTGATTCTTATCAATACGAGAATGAGACCATATCTTATCAAACATTCATTCACATACGTCAAGGTGGGAAACCCAAAGTATCTAGGAATGCCAAAGTGAAAGATCAAAGAATGAATAGGATAATCTAGCCTTGAAGAACTCCATGGATATGGGATATTCTGTGAGGGTTATTTGTCAACAAATATTGAATGGTCGAAAGACTGATACAAAATACATTTACGGTGGATTGTACATGTGACTAAGTGTTTGCAAAAAGAAGTTCAACTGGAAAATACATTTTCAAGTTTGAACTGAAAAGAAGTCTTAGCCAACCAAATCTTTCCCAGTAAGTCAAGGTCAATTATTTTTGTAAAAAATCTTAACAAGGCAACAAAATCTATTATGCAGTCGAAGTTTGTTGTGGATTATGATGTCTCACAAGGAAAGAAAAATATACATATCCTCACTATCAATGTAATAGATGATGATAGACCTCCACCATACACTTACATTACCAACATGAAGTTTCCAAATTGGTATCTGACTGCATAATAGATTTTATTCCCTTGTTAACATTTTTCACCAAAATGATCAACCTTGACTAATTGGGTAAGATTAGTTGGCTAAGATTTTTTTTTAGTTCAAACTTGAAAATGTATCTTTCAGTTGAACCTCTTTCTTTCAAACACTTAATCATAATGTACAATCCATCATAAATATATTTTGTATTAGTCTTTTATCCATTCACTCTTTATCGGTGAATGACCCTCAAAGAGTATCCCCAATACATGGAGTTCTTCAAGGCTAGATTATCCCCTTTAACCTTTTGATCTTTCACTCTCGCATTATCAAATACTTTTGAGTTCCCACCTTGACCTACGTAGATGAATGTTTGAGAAGATATGGTCTCGTTCTTGTACTAACAATAATCAACAATGCTAGTTGCAACATCTCTTCTGTGAATATTAACATAATCGATACCCCTAAAAATTGATGATGTAGTTCAACCATAGCAAGTTCTACCCTAAACCGAAATTGATCACCAAGTTTAACTCCACGAACATTCCCAATGGCCCACTTAAAATTTACCCACTTTTTATGATTTCTCAAAATTGTTGTTGCTTCTATATAAGTTCTTTTTTAGAGCGTACTTCATGTTTCTCTACTTTATCTTCTAGGAAAAATTTAGTATATAGGTCATCCAAAAGCTTCCAAGTCTCTCTAACTTGTTTTAATTTTTGAATATGTTCATATTCAGTTAACAACAATTTATTACCAGAAATGTCACGACCCAATTTCTCGGTCATGATGGCACCTACAATCCCCTGGTAGGCGAACCAATCCCCGTAGACCGAAATAATTAGTAATGGGCTACTATCTGACAAATAAGCGGAAGAACAATTTATTAAGCAAAAGAAAGGGAACAATATAAAGAGAATAGATAACAGAAATATATATATACACATATGCGGAAGCTAAACCAACCCCAAAAACCTGGTATCATAGTATAGAGCCAGAACTACATACATGGAGTGCAAACAATCCAAAATAATATATACAGATGTCTCTGAATGGTAATAGAGTGCTTAAAGCAAAAGATAAACTAAAGCTAAGCTCCAGTCGCCAAGAGCTCACCCTCAGTATGAAGTAGTCCCCAACAGATCTCCAAGCATGAATCACAGTGATCTAGCGATGATGGCCCAAGCTAGGATCTGCACCAAAAGATGCAGGGGGTAGGGTGAGCACCAAATGTGAAGCATAAGGTACCCAGTAGGTATCATAGGCCGACTGGGCACATATAAGATAAAAGCGTAGTAACAGACAGAATAGAAGCAAGTAGTCACAGAAATCAATGAAAAAGGTACACAGAAACTAGCCCAGCGGAAAGGCAACAAAAACAGCATGTAAGGCCAGCAAGTAGAATATATACATAACAGGCAGAGGTGAAAGTAAGAAAAGACACACCTGGGATCCTTATGATAACAGTATATACATAATAAGTTCTAGAAATGAACGGTATACCGGTAACCTCAAGCATAAGGAAAAGGGAATGAAGAGTAGAGATAGACATGCTCGAGAAAATAGAAATCAAAGATCGAACTAATCATGTCAATCTCAAATCCAAAAACCAACAACTTAGCCGTAACAGGGAACATTTCCTTCAATAAATAACAAAAGTCTACCTACAGTCCCCCGGCCTCCCATACAACCGAGGAACACAAACAAGTGAAAACAAACCCTCCGGCATCTCATACTATCGGAGCGTACAATCAACAAACAGAAAACAAGGGTGGAGCCTCAAACAATGAATGATACGATGCATGAAGATCTCAAGTGAAATGGTATCTCTGTATGTACCTCTTCCGGTGCTGATCCGGCCCAGCAGGTAGGTTCCATGGAAGGACATTGCTCGTATACCTCTACTCCACGTATACCCTTCCTCCGGCACACACAGCCCGAAGCCCCAGGCCCGGATGGCAAGATCCATGGAGGTCCCCGACCCCATACTAAAACTCAGTATCAAAACATATCATCCGGAAGCAAGTCCGGGTTCTAGATAGAGACCCAGTCTCAAATATGCATGCCCAGACCCTGTATAGGACTAAAGTAGTGGGAAAATATCTCAAAAACCCCTCCAAGAGTTCCCGGGCATAACCGAGTCTAAACAGTAGAAAGTCATCTCAGGTGCTCGGTCCAACCGAGGCTAAATCATCTCAAGTAGTAAGAAAACTCAACTAGCACCCCGGCCCTACCGAGTCTAGCGTTAATCGTAAAACTGGTGATATAAACCATAATTTTACATTCTTTTACCCAAGAATATTCACAAGTTAAATCAAACCATTTCCAATTCATTTCTATCAAAAATGGGCCCCGGGGCTATGCAAGGTTTAGAAAATAGTGCCAGTAGGCCCGAATCCAAAACCATAGTAAAAAATGGATAAAACCTCTTTATATGCATGGAAATGGTATGCTCAAACACAATAGCTGCCCAGCATCTCACAATCAACCTATCGACCCTGCAAAGGCCCACAGCTACTCAGCAAGCATAACCAGCCTAGAAGGATAATTCTATGCCCGGGACTCGCGGACATTCCCAATATCCCACTTTTTATGTTACAGAGTCAACAAGGCCTCACAGGACCACAAGGGTAAATAAAACGTATCGGCAAGTACTACAAGCATTGGGGGAACAAAAGTAGGCGGGCATGAATAAAGCAGCCAAGGTCCGTGGTACCGACCTAATAAACCCAACCCAAGGATGCCCTTTTATCCTACATATGCTAATTCTAGGGAGTTTAAACCATAACCTACCTGCCGTCCAACGACAAGCTGCTAGGACGACGATGTCCAAGCTCGAACCACTCCAAGAAGCTCCAAAATGACAAAAATACTTTCCAACGAATGTCTGAATGCCCGTAGTTCCTTCACGGAAATTGTTCCTTACGCCCTAAGATTCACAAACACTATATATACGCAGTTTATACTCACGTATAAACAGTTCATAATTAAGTTTAAATCGGCAAATTTCCCAAAAGAATCATAACTTAATGAAACGTCCATAGAACTTCATAAAAATGATCATAAAAGAGCCCCGAGATGGTTACCTTAGCAAACCAAGTGTCAAGCTTGAAGAACCACCAAGAAATATAAAGTCCTAACTTCTGAAACCAGCTCCAAACGTGGCTTATCGAAGGGGAAAATTGTTGTCACGCGTAGAGATCGCATTTCTAGGCACAGGGGCAAACTTTAGCGATAAAAAATCACCAAAAATGCATCTTGATCACTCAAGAACTCTCTTGGAACCCTCCCTTATATTTTCTCTCTGTTTCAAAACTATTTTGGTGTTTTAAAACGTGAATTGAAGATTTAAATCCATAGTAATCCCTTCCCACTTCCACTTAGGAATGGGAAGTCGCTGCATCAAACCCCGAGGTCTCATGTGCTCGAACTTAACCTGCTGACAGTTCAAGCACCGAGATACAAACTCGGCTATACCCCCCTTCATACCACTCCACCAGTTAAGCTGTCTCAAGTCTCTATACATCTTTGCTGCGGCAGGATGAATGGAGTATCTAGTACAATGTGCCTCACGAAGTATCAACTGAATCAAATCACTAACCCTCGGAACACAAAGGCGGCTATCAAACCTCAGAACCCCATCTGAATCTAGAGTAGCCCGACTGGTCTCACCCCTAACAACCTAATCACGAAGGTCACCCAACTGCTGATCCTCAAGCTGACAGCTCTGAATCTGATCAATCAAAGTAGAACGAACCTCAACACTAGTGAGAACTCTGCTAGGATCTGACAAGTCAAGCCTAACCAAATGGTTAGCCAAGGACTGGATGTCCATGGCCAACGGTCGCTCTGAAACTGAAAGAGAAGCTAGGCTACCCATACTCACTGCCTTCTGTCTCAAGGCATCCGCTACCACGTTTGCCTTGCCTGGATGATGAAGAATAGTAAAGTCATAGTCCTTCGGTAACTCAACCCATCTCCTCTGCCTCGAGTTTAGGTCTAGCTGACTCATGATATACTGAAGACTACGATGATCAGTGAAGATCTCACAGTGAACTACATATAGGTAATGCCTCCAGCTCTTGAATGCGAAAACTACCACCGCCAACTCTAGGTCATGAGTGGGGTAGTTGCGCTCGTGAACCTTCAACTGCCTCGATGCATATGCTATTACTCGACCCTGCTGCATCAACACAAAACTAAGACAAACCCCAGAAGCATCACAATACATAGAGAAGCTCTGACCCTCAACGGGCAAAGTCAAAACTGGAGCTGAAGTCAATAAGGCCTTAAGCCTCTGAAATTTATCCTCGCACTGATCCGACCACTGAAATGGGACATCCTTTCTAGTCAGCATAGTCAAGGGTGCTGCTATGGAAGAATATCCCTGAACGAAACGTCTGTAGTAACCTGTTAACCCAATAAATTTGTGGACCTCAGTAACAGTAGTGGGTCTAGGTCAATCAAAAACCGCTAAAATCTTTCCCGGATCAACCCTAATCCCATTCTTAGACACCACGTGCCCTAGGAATGCAACTGACTCAAGCCAAAACTCGCACTTTGAGAACTTGGCATAAAGCTGATGATCTCTCAAACTCTGGAGTATAACCCTCAAGTGTTGCTCATGATCATCTCTACTACGCGAGTACACCAAGATGTCATCTATAAAAACTATCACAAATGAGTCCAAATACGGGCCAAGAACCCTGTGCATCAAGTTCATAAAGGCTGTAGGGGCATTAGTCAACCCAAAAGCCATCACCAGGAACTCATAATGGCCATAATGTGTCCTGAATGCTGTCTTAGGGATGTCCTCCACCATAATCCTCAACTAATGGTACCCGGACCTCAAATCAATCTTTGAAAACACGACTGAACCCTGAAGTTGGTCAAACAAGTCATCAATCCTTGGTATCGGATACCAATTCTTCACTGTCACCCTATTCAGCTGCCGAAAATCAATACACATGCGCATCAACCCATCCTTCTTCTTCACGAAGAGAACAGGAGCACCCCAAGGTGAAACACTCGGTCTAATAAACCCATTATCTAACAGATCCTGGAGCTGCTCCTTCAGCTTCTTCAACTCAGCCAGATCCATACGGTAAGGAGAAATAGAAATGGGCCTGGTGCCCGGCTCTAACTCAATAACAAAATCAATATCTCTCTCAGGTGGAAGTCCTGGCAGGTCGGTAGGAAATACATCAAGGAAGTCTCTAGCCACAGGAACAGACTCAGGAGACGTAGGGTCAGCACTAGTATCTCAGACATATGCTAGATAAGCTAAACACCCACGGAAAATCAACTTCCTAGCTCGAAGACAAGAGATGATCCCAGATGGTGCATGGCTAACAGAACCCTGCCACACAACCGGGGATACACCAGGCACAGCTATGGTAATGGTCTTGGCATAACAATCCAAAATCGCAAGGTGAAGGGATAACCAATCCATGCCTAGTATCACATCAAAATCTAGCATATCATCAAATCACTCCAAGTCTCCAAATCACCAACAGATATCACACAGGATCTCACAATCCGATCCACTACTAAAGAATCTCCTACTGGGGTCAAAATAGAAATAGGAACAGATAATGGCTCACTAGCCAACCCCAAACAAGGCACAAAGTAGGAAGATACATATGAACAAGTGGATCCAAGATCAAATAAAGCCATAGAAGACTGATGGCACACAAAAATTGTACCTGTGATCACAGCATATGAGGCCTTTGCCTTCGGGCTCCCAGGGACTGCATAGAACTGACGACGACCTCCACCTGCTCAACCGCCATCCCTACCACCTTCTCTACCACGCGGAGCACCACCCCTAGCCTGACCACCACCCCCTCTAACCGGAGGTTGAACTGCTCGTAAAGGCTCGGCCGGCTGAACTTTACCCTGTTAAGGGCAATCTATAACAAAATGACCAATCATACCACAAGTAAAACAAGCCCCTGGCGGCCTACTCGGTCGGGATGAAGCATCATATCTCATATGACCACCACGGCCTGATACCCCAGAAACTGTACCCCTCGAAGACTGGCTGCTATAGCCCTGATGGCTGCTCTGACCCTGCTCGAATTGGGTACTACCAAAAGTCTGAAGAGGAGCTTGAACTGGTCGGCTGGACTGACCCTAGTGCTTCTGTGGCTGATAACCCCGGCCCCACTGGCCCGAACCCCTACCACCATATCTGGAACCACTGTGGCCACCCTAATGTCGAGGCCTCTTATCTCTGGCCCCCTGATCATGTCACTGTAAGTCCTCCACAGTATGGGCATAGTCTGCAATAGCCTGAAATAACCGACCACCAGCAACCAATATCTCAGCTGGCTGCCTAATCTCTGGCCTCAAACCCTACACAAATATGCGAATCCTATCTGCCTCGGTAGGAATGATCATAGCTCCAAATGGTGCTAGCTGATGAAAATGGGTCTCATACTCTGAATCAGTCATAGACTCCTGCATAAGGTGAGTAAACTGCTCCCTGTGACGCTCACGATCGATATAAGGCAAGAACTTGGCCATGAAGGCCTCATAAAACTAAGACCAAGTCAAATAAGGTGATGTAGAAGATCTGCGAGCAACCTGTGCCCTCCACCATAACTTAGCTGGACCCTCCACCTGATATGTAGTATAATCAACCCCATGAGCCTCCAACAAACCCAAATTGTGCAACATCTCCTCACAGGTAGTAATAAAGTCATGTGGGTCCTGTCCAGAAGTACCAACAAACCTCGGAGGTGCTAACCTCAAAAACCTACCCAACGCCTTCTGCTCCAACTCTGTCATAGCTGGGCGAGCAGCAAGAGGCTATGCAATAGATGGGACTGTAATGACCTCCACAAGGGGAGCCGCAGTAGTAGGCTGTGCTCCTGAACTCTGTGCACCCAAGGCTTTCCCCTGAGTGGATGTTTGTGCTACCTCAAAAGGCTACTCTCCAATCATACCCAAAAGCTGTAATAGTAATCCCCGAATATCTGGACACTGAGCTGCGGCTGGAGCTGGCACAGAAGTGGGCGCTGAAGCTGGTGGTACCTGGCCTGCCCCCTGATCCACATGCTGCTCGGGCTATATCTCAACTCTAGCAGCTCTAGCAGGTGCCGCTGCTCGAGGGCTTCCTCGACCCCTAACTGTAGTGGGAGGCTCATCTCTGCCCGATGTCGATGATCTCGTACAAACCATCTGCGGAAGAATAAAGTAGAACAAATGAGATTTCCAGAAACTTCAAGGGTCGTACACACGACACAGAAGTAATGGAAGAGTCAAATTTCCTAAAATGTCACTGTAGCCTCCCAAAGATTGATTACGGACGTCTTCACCCCGATCCGCAGGACTCTACTAGACATTGGCTTCTATACCGATGACACCGATGAACCTAGAGCTCTGATACCAAGTTGTCATGACCCAATTTCTCGGTCATGATGGCACCTACAACCCCCAGTAGGTGAACCAATCCCTATAGCCCGGAACAGTTAGTAATGGGCTACTATCTGACAAATAAGCAGAAGAACAGTTTATTAAGCAAAAGTAAGGGAACAAAATAAAGAGAATAGATAACAGGAATATATATATACACATATGCGGAAGCTAAACCAACCCCAAAAACCTGGTATAATAGTATAGAGCCAGAACTACATACATGGAGTGCAAACAATCTAAAACAATATATACAGATGTCTCTGAATGGTAATAGAGTACATAAAGCAAAAGATAAACTAAAGCTAAGCTCCGTTCTCCAAGAGCTCACCCTTAGTCTGAAGTAATCCACAACAGATCTCCAAACACGAATCACAGCGATCTAGCGACGATGGCCCATGTTAGGATCTGCACCAAAATATGCAGGGGATAGGGTGAGCACCAAATGCGAAGCATAAGGTACCCAGTAGGTATCATAGGCCAACTGGGTACATATAATATAAAAGCGTAGTAACAGACAGAACAGAAGCAAGTAGTCACAGAAATCAACGAAAAAGGTACACAAAAACTAGCCCAGCGGGAAGGCAACAAAAATAGCATGTAAGGCTAACAAGTAGAATACATACATAACAGGAACAGGTGAAAGTAAGAAAGAGACGCACCTGGGATCCTTATGATAATAGTATATACATAATAAGTTCTAGAAATGGATGGTATATCGGTAACCTCAAACATAAGGAAAAAGGAGTGAAGAGTATAGATAGACATGCTCGGGAAAATAGAAATCAAAGATCGAACTAATCATGTCAATCTCAAATCTAGAAACCAACAGCTTAGACGTAACAGGGAACAATTCCTTAAATAAATAACAAGAGTCTACCTACAGTCCTCCGGCCGCCCATACAATCGAGGAACACAAACAAGTGAAAACAAACCCTCCGGCATCCCATACTACCGGAGCGTACAATCAACAAACAGCAAACAATTGTGGAGCCTCAAAAAATGAATGATATGATGCATGAAGATCTCAAGTGAAATGGTATCTCTGTATGTACCTCCTCCGGTGCCGATCCGGCCTAGCAGGTAGGTTCCATGGAAGGACACTGCACGTATACCTCTACTCCACCATATACCCTTCCTCTGGCACACGCAGCCCGAAGCCCTAGGCCCGGATGGAAAGGTCCATGGAGGTCCCCGACCCCATACTAAAATTCAGTATCAAAAATGTCATCCGGAAGCAAGTCCAGGTTTAAGATAGAGATCCAGTCTCAAATATGCATGCCCAGACCTTGTCTAGGACTAAAGTAGTGGGAAAATATCTCAAAAACCCGTCCAAGGGTTCTCGGGCATAACGGGGTCTAAACAGTAGAAAGTCATCTCAGTTGCTCGGTCCGACTGAGGCTAAAATCATCTCAAGTAGTAAGAAAACTCAACTAGCACCCCGGCCCTGCCGAGTCCAGCGTTAATCATAAAACCGGTGATATAAATCATAATTTTACCTTCTTTTACCCAAGAATATTCACAAGTTAAATTAAATCATTTCCAATTAATTTCCATCAAAAATGGGCCTCCGGGGTCATGCAAGGTTTCGAAAATAGTGCCAGTAGGCCCGAAGCCAAAACCATAGTAAAACATGGATAAAACCTTTTTATATGCATGGAAATGGTATGATCAAACACAATAGCTTCCCAGCAGTTCATAATCAACCTATCGACCCTGCATAGGCCCGTAGCTACTCGGCAAGCATAACCAGCCTAGAAGGATAATTCTACGCCTGGGACTCGCGCACATTCCCAATATCCCACCTTCTATGTTCCAGAGTCAAAAACGCCTCATAGGACCACAAGGGTAACTAAAACATATCGGCAAGTACTACAAGCATCGGAAGAACAAAAGTAGGCGGGCATGAATAAAGCGGCCAAGGTCTGTGGCACCGACCTAATAAACCCAACCCAAGGATGCCCATTAATTCAATTTTATCCTATATATGCTAAGTCTAGGGAGTTTAAACCATAACCTACCTGCCGTCCAATGACAAGCTGATAGGACGACGATTTCCAAGCTCGAACCACTCCAAGAAGCTCCAAAATGACAAAAATACCTTCCAACGAACGTCTGAATGCCCGTAGTTCCTTCACGGAAATTGTTCCTTATGTCCTAGGCTTCGCAAACACTATATATACGCAGCTTATACTCACCTATAAATAGTTCATAATTAAGTTTAAATCGGCAGATTTTCCAAAAGGATCATAACTTGATGAAACGTCCGTAGAACTTTATAAAAATGATCATAAAAGAGCCCCGAGATGGTTACCTTAGCAAACCAAGTGTAAAGCTTGAAGAACCACCAAGAAATACCAAGTCCTAACTTCTGAAACCAGCTCCAAATGTGGCTTATCGAAAGGGAAAATGGTTGCCACGCGTAGAGATCGCCTTTCTAGGCACGGGGGAAAACTTTAGTGATAGAAATCACCAAAAACGCACCTTGATCACTCAAGAACTCTCTTGGAACCCTCCCTTATGTTTTCTCTCTATTTCAGAACTGTTTTTGTGTTTTAAAACGTGAATTGAAGCTTTAAATCGATTTTGACCCGACCTGGTTCGCGACCCGGTTTCTGCCAGACAGTCCGCGGTAAAACAGCCATAACTTTTTACTCCAAGATCGGTTGGACGTGAGGTTTTGTGAGTTGGAAACTAGACTCGTAGACCTTCGATTTGGTAGGTTGTAAGACTTCTAAATCTTTATATATTGAGATAAAAGCTCTGAGACATTTGACCCAAAGTTCAGAAATTTTATTAAAGAAACTTACGATAACTTTTGCCGACTTGCTTGACTTCAAAACTTATCATACGACCATAAAGACCAAACAAACGGCCCGGGAACCAAACTACCGGTCCCTACAAGCCTTAAATGACCTGGGGCCACTACAGACAAGCTCTAACGGTACAAGAAAGGCCAAAATGCGTAAATGACCGGAAGTGTCATTACAAGAAATAGCAGGCTATTCACGCTCACCATTTGAAAACCAATCACATCTATTTCCTCAATGAATTGATGGCTTTTTGGGAACCTTTAACCTATGATTAACCAAGACTTGATGTTGTTGAACTCTGTTTGCATTGTTTTCATTAATAGATGGACCATAATTTTCCATATCAACTTTTAGGCTCTTAAATGTAGAGAGAGATTTAGTATCAACGCTCTGATGAAATCTCTTCCCTTACTTTTTTGAGGTACTTGCTTCCGCTAACACATGCATCTTAAATTTGTAAAGAAGGCACAACATAAAAGCCTTTCTTGGAACAGGCCCAGTTTTGTTGATGACAATGTAATAGTGAATAATTTTATGATAACACAAACACATTTCATGATTATTTATACCTAACAAGACAAGGCATTATGAATGTAGGAATCAAAAAAAAATGTTACAGCAAAGCAGAAAGAAAAATCATGAATCCAGAAGCAGATACTTAGAGCATAACAAACAACGAAGAAGAGTAAGAAATTCATATTAGGGCTAAAGTATATTAAAAAAGAAACTTAAATGCAGAGCAAAATTCGTATATCCTTTGAAAATGATAGTTGTTAACTTGAATTAGGGAGGAAAATTAATGCCATAGAAAGAGGCGAACTAGAAGTATTTACTAGATTTGCACCCATATTACGTTTGACACTTCACATTAAACTTATGGTTCGTTATAATTACAACTTTTGCTACAGAAAATAGTCTTAAAACAAAGGAACAATTTTTCCAAGTGAAGAAGAAAGGGGGTTGAGGCGGTTTGACAAATTTAAAAATAAAAGAAAGATCTTTGAAATTTACTGTCTATAATAATTTATACATATTTAGAATAAAAATAATCAAAATAAGAAATTTAAAGTTAAATTATTACAAAATATAAAAATATGTTAACAAGGAAAAAGTATCAGGCTATTGAGATAAGACAAAATATCAAATTAATAGCGTATTTGGTCAAACATTCAAAATTACTAGTTTTGGGAAAAAATTATTGTCATAAATATTTTTTGAAAAAGTATTTTTGGAGAATAATCATTTGTATTTGGATAATCAATTTGAATTTTTTTTATTAATATTAAATCTTACTATTTAGTGTTGGACTATGTTCCAAGAATGCTTCTAAGAAAATTATTTTTTAGCTTTTGAAAAACAGTTTCAGTTACTATTTAAAAGCACGTACTTCTTTCTTTAAAGCTTGATTAAGAACCTATACTTTAAAAATAAATATTTTTGACTTCTCAAAAGCTTAACTAATGAGACTAATGGGTTTTCTAACAAAAAGATACGTTAAATATTTTTATATTTCTCATAAGATGAAAATTATCACAAATTCATAATCTGATTATCAGTACGCAAGAAATAGTAATGGTAGTATTATAAATGTGGAAAAGAGAAATTTAATCCAAAATTTGTGAGATAATTAAGATTTACTCTCCATTAATAGTTGGGTTACTTCTACCCTTATTATTTATAAAATGGGCTAGAATTACTCTTATTGTCTAATACAAAAGATATTCGATACATGATTAGGTAAAATTGGCCATTTACTTGCACAAAAATTTTGAAGAACGTAATCAATGTTCCAGCTGACATTACCATTTATTTGATTCTTGAATTTTGATTGTTTGTTAGGGTATAGATTTTTTAAAACAAATGTTTGACTATTTGGTTCAATGTTTGATTTAAGGGTCTTAAAATTTTGGTGTACCAAAAAATTAAACTTTTATTACATAGGTTAAAAAAATATAATATTCTTAACAAGCTTCAACCACTAGCCGCAAACTTAGGCCCAAAATATTTCCATCCAATCCAAGTCATCCTACTTTATTTCCTAACTTCCTAAATTTTAACTCCTATTGCAATCTCCACTGTCCAACCAGCAACCCTATTCCCTTAGCCATATGTGATTTCTTCATTCTTCTTTCTTTGAAGTGCAGGAATAAGTTATAATGTCTGATTTTGAATGTAGAAGCTATTGTTTGGCCCTAATTATTGACGTTGTTGTATGTTGGCTGCTACTGGTTATTGTTCTAAGTTGAGAAAATTTTATACAATAGTAGAATAGTATTTCTTTTTATCTCTCTTCTCTTAATGCGTTCTAAAATATAATTTATAGGATATATATTGTGCCTGGTGCCTACTACTTCTTATTTTTTTGATTCATTTCTCTCCGTTTATAACCTTTAATCTTATATGTATCATAATTTCTTTTAGAAGATCGAAAAAGCCATTTTTTGAAAATAAAAAAAAATCATTTTATAAAAACAAAACCTAACCATATCAAAGAACCAAAGAAGTTTGAAAAATCATAACCAAAGAACCAAATACCCCATCCTGATACAAATGAGTGTGACAAGAGGGAAATGTGAGTTAATTTTGAGTGTGATTGTTAAATTAGCAGTTGAACTAAACTTAAACATGTCAAAATAGGTATAATAAATAAATAATTGTATTGAGAAGGGTGGATCAAGATGGGTTAAAAATGAGTCATGACCAAACGGCCCAACTCTGATCAACTTTTGATTATCTTATTTAGTTTCTTATAATATTTGTTTGATTACCAAATAAAACTAATAAAACTTTATTTTCTCTTTGGTGTGGCTATTTATATAACCTATCAAAACGAAAATAATTATAAATATTTCGGCAAGTATTTTTAAAGTTTTAGATGGGATGACCGATTGTATCTAAAAATTCACTTAATGGACAGGTTAAGCATGTCATATTTTCAATTTTTATTTTTGAGTAATCACTATTTGAAAATTTATTGGAACATTACTGATAAGATAATTCCAACGAATTTAATATATGGATAGTTTTTAAAGTTCACCCATATATATAATTGTTCACAAAATTCAAATATAATAAATATGAGAAATAGGGACCTGAAACATACCTTTGAAAATAGAGTTGAAAATTCTCTTAACCTTATGCTTTTGCCCAATTAAGAGAACTCTTGTGATTTTTTCTAGTTGACTGAAAATACGATAAAAAATAAAAATACATTAGAGATTAGAATCGTTAAAAGAAAAACCTAGTACTATAGTTAAATGCATTACACCTTTTAATATTAAATTATTATAATTTTAGGATGCAATTAAATTCAGATAACTAAAATATATTCTTAATCCTAAAAACAATACGTAGAAGTAATAAAATTCCATTGTTATGAGTTTTCAAACAAGTAAATATGTAATCAAGAACTAACACACTTGCATCTTTTCTAGCCTCCCCCAACTGCATACGTAAAGAGAAAGAGATTCATGCCTTGTTCCCAAAAGAAGATCTATTTTTAACTAAACTGAAATTATCCACAATAAATCCAAAAGCTTAAATATTTGCAAGAGAACGGTGCCCAACTGTAAGGAAACTTAGGACAAAAACACACGGGGTGTAGGCTTCAGGATATAAGTGTCGAGTTCAAATAGAGAAAATATAATGAGTTTAGTGATATAAATATAAAGCTAAACCAATCAAGTTAAAATTTTGGCTCTGCCTTTATTATTCAGCATGCCTTAAGGAGTTTCTCAAGAGCCTCACCAAAGTTAAGCCCTCAAATTAAAATCATGGGTTCTCCTTCACTCCTCAGGAAGCCTTAGAGGTATTTCTCAAATACCTCACTCAGGGGCGAAGCCATTGTTGTTACAAGTTGGGAAAATCTTGTAGTAAAAAATTACTTGATATGTATAAATAATTTATTCAAAATTTATAAAAGCAAAAATAATTGTAATTCAAAATTTATAAATTAAAATTCTTGACCCCGCTTCTGACCGGCCTGAGATGAATCTTAAGAAATTCATTTTAAAAATTACATATTTAAACCAAACAAAAGGAACGGTATTATGCGGCATAGATACTGCAATCACATTATGTTCACATATATTCTTATATGCATCTGGTTCCTTGGTGAATTGTTGAATTCACTAACAAAGGGGAAAAAAAATTAAATAAGGGATATTAAACTAAAGAACTTAAAAACATCAAGAAAAGAAATAACTTACTTGAAATACAAATTCAAATGTTGGATCCAAAATCTTTTTAAAACCAAAACCCCACAACACAGAAGATTGTTATAGCCCAAAAATATTTGACAAAGATGGAACAAGTGTATGCCAATACCAAGCTCCTATTTATACTAATACAAGTGAAGGTAAAATAAGGTATGCATTTGATTTTTATTTTTAATTTTGTCTCTTTACATCAACAAGTTCCATATCAAACAAGGTCAGTCAATTACAACATTACCACAATAAAAGTGAAGGTAAAATAAGATATACCATTGATTTCTATTCAAATTAGATTTATTTATGAAACAAGATAAGTCAATTACAAAATTACCAGAATAAAAGTGAAGGTAAAATAAGATATCCAATTGATTTCTTTTCAAATTGGATTTCTTTATCAAATAAGGTTAGTCAATTAGAACGTTAACACAATAAAAGTGAAGGTACAATAACATATGCAATTGATTTTTATTCAAATTGGATTTCTTTACATCAACAAACTTGCAAATCAAACAATGTAACTCAATTACAAAGTTACAAAAAATAAAACTGAAGGTAAAATAAAAGGTATGCAATTGATTTTTATTCAAATTATGTTTTTTTACATCAACGAATGTCACGACCCAAAATTTACGGGTTGTGATGGAACCTACCCTACCCAAACCATGGTAGGTCAGCCAGACTAAAAAAACACGATAAATATAATAACGATAATTGATTAAAGAAAAAAATCATGATAGATAAATGTGATATCTTAAACCACTCATACTAAAACCATACAAGGTACAATTCATCCCACGACTCAGAAATCAGAAGTATAAGGAGGCTCTAAGTACAATATTTCAAAACCAGTACTAAACTATCTAAGAAGTAAGAAAAGACAAAAGTAAATGATTGCGGAAGATGGAAAAGTCTCCAAAACCAGAAGCTCAACGAAGCTTCAGAATCTACAGAGATCCACATGATTCAAGGACCGCATTGTCCACTCGTACTAGAATCTACATCATAAGCACGTAGAAAAGTAGAAATGAGTACAATCCACTTATACTCAGTAAGTATCATAGGATGACTGAGCTAAGTAGTTACCATATTGAATAAAGAATTTTTAAGTAACCTTGCACACAGAAAATTCTCAGCAGTTTAATATCAATGATAACCGATATAGCTCAATCACAACAATAATAAAAATACTAATATAATGTAATAATATGAAATGAAATACAATGGTCAGTGCCTATCAATATACAAGCCCTCCAGCGATTTGCTGCAAAGGTAGGACCAATGGGGGATTCGTGAGATCAATATATCATTTCTGGACTCGAATTGAGACTCCCAAGTATCATGCCCGAACTCAAACTGGGACTAATATCAATATCAATTACCCAGACTCGAATCAAGATTTCAATGTCTTTCCTGTACTCTATCTGGGACCAAAATCAATATTTTTTTCCATCCACTTCATTCAAATTTATTGTTTCCATGCACCATGAGATGAATGAATATGCATGTACATGAAAGTAAAAGTAATCCAAATATAACAGATATGTCCAAAACCTTAGAATCACAACAAATCCATAAACACGGGCTATGAGACTCAATATCAAGTCAAGAATCTATGACCTTATTACCCAAACAAATATAAGTTCCAATTTGGGCATCACAACGATGATCCACCACATGTAATACCAAAATCCAATAATTTATCCAACCCATGGCAGGCTTTACATGATAAGTCCCTATCCAAGCGAAGTCTAAAGAATGTCAAGCCATAATCTACTTCGAAGCAGAACACCAAGACTCTACCAAATCACACTTAATCCTTTCCTTTACAAATAGCCTCTGAATGCTTACACTCTATAAATAACAAGTTATACGCATAAGCACTAGTCTAATGATACTCATATTGCTAAGGTTCTAATCTGAGTCCAAAAAGCTAAACCAAAAGTCATCCCCGAGCCTACAAAGACAAAACTAGAATTTTATTAGAAAATCAATTTACCCAAAGCTTAAGGAGTATAAATATAAAATTTCATTAAAAACATAGTTAAAATTGTGTTTGAAATTATCAAAATATCATTCTTTATCTTTACCGAAAACCCCCAAAATTTTAAGTTGAAAAACCAAGATTTGAATGTAAAATCATAAAATAATTATTGGAAAATATGTAAAATTAGTATAAGAAGCTTACCTAATGAAGAAATCCTAAAAATCTCCTTTGAAATCGCCCAAATTTGAGTTCTAGAGCTCCAAAATATGGTGGGGAGAAAATAGATTGAAAAAGAAAAGGCCAATGGTTTGAACCCAGTGATCCCGCACCGGTAGAGGAATAACCGTAGGTATGGAGTTGCCAGTGTGGTCAATTCTTTGCTTCAGTGAAAAACACTTAAGTGGTCCAACGCCACAACTGCAGAGAAAAGATCACCACTGTGAGCTCGTAGGCGTGATAATTTGCTTCGTTGGTGGAACTCTCTTAGGTAAGTCGACTTTACCATTGTGGCCAATTGCAGCTGTTTTGGAGCTACTGGAGTGACAGAATTCCACAGGTGCAGACTCGCTATTGTAGTCTAGCCTTCGCCAGAGCAAAGCTCCTCTAGGTGGCTTAGCATCGTAGGAGCGACGCCTTGTCTAGAGGAGCAATGCCGCTAGTGCAAACTAAGGATCGCAGGTGTGATGCACTAGCACCAGCAGACACCATCAAACTAAGCAACCAAAAACACCCAAAATTAACACTCGAAACACACCTGGAACCCCACATACACAAACCAAATATGCTACTAGACAAAAATTGATATTTCAGACTCATTGAAATCATCGGATTTACCAACAGAAGTTATTATCACTGAGTGTTGACCATAGTATACTATTGTAATGACATGTTCCATCATTATAGTAAAGTAAGATCATAAGTACCCAACTAGAAAAGTTCTTGAGGTGAGAGTTGAAAAATCTCAAGCTAGAGTAAGTTTAGACAAAAATATAGTATTATGTGCCTTAGATGCTATTGGGTCTCATGTTTCATTATGTGGTAGTGTGGAGTCCATTTATGGATACCGAATGCCGTAGGGTCCTATAGGAAGTTTTAAGATGGGAAACAAGTTCATAAAACATAGAATATAATAGTTTCTATGTCGAGATTAATCCATGTTGTCTTGAAAAGAAGGTGTATTGTGAAATGAGGGCCTGGGGTTGAGAAATAGGCGGTAATCATAGGTGGTATACCGGTAACCTCAAGTAAAAGGGAGGGAAGGAAAGAAAATAAATGTACTCATGCTTGAAACTCAATTCTACTAACTAAAACATGCCAATAATACAACTCTCAAATCAGGAATAATCAGTCGATAGCCCAATTGTGACCATAAAGTGAACCAGAAGTATATATAACACAACTCCCAACTGCAAATCATTGAATAAGAACCCAATGTAACCATAATAAGAACCAGTACTATGATAGGATAGTAATAAGTTTACCTACAGTCCCAACGGGCGCCCATACACCCAAAGAACACATACAAGTAAAGATAAACCCTTCGGCATCCTATACTACCGGAGCGTACACTCAGAAAATAGTAAACAAGGGTGGAATCATACACAAATAAATTATATAATGCAATAGTGAAAACTAGGTGGAACAGTAGCTCTGTATGTACCTCCTCCGGCTCCTTTAGGCCTAGAAGGTAAGATCCATGGAAGGACACTGCATGTGTACCTCAACTACACTGTAAACCCCTCCTCTGGAACACTCAACACGTAGCCCCTGTCCGCATTGGCAATGTCCATGGAGGTCCTCGACCACATACTCAATCTCAGAATCTCAATATAGTATTCCAGAGTGTATTTGGACCCAAATAAGTAACCAAAGTCTCAAAAATGCATGCCCAGAGCTTATCGGGGTCTAAATTCATGAATCAAGTCTCAAAACCCCATCGAGGGTGCCCAGGGTGTACCTGGGTCTAAAACAGTAGTAAAACAAGTCTGATACTTGGCTTGACCAAGTATAGTGTCATTCTAATCAGTAGGAAATCATGTCTAGCACTACGGCCCAGCCGAGTTTAGTATATGTATGAAAACAGTGATAAAATCATCATTTACTATCTCTTACTCCAAGAAGATCCATGAAAATCAGTTCCAAACCTTTTATAACCATTTTTACTGAAAACGGGACCTTGGGGTCATGCAAGATTTATAAAATCATTTATAGTAGGCCCACAGCCAGAATAGTAGTAAAACATGCATAAAATCTCTTTATATGCATGCTAATGGTATGCCCAAACACAAACAGTAACCCAACGGCTCACAATCAACCTATCGGCCCTGAACAGACTCCAATCGCTCTACAACATATATAACCAGCTCTAAAATCGCAATATCGATGTTTGGGACTCACAGACATTCCCAATTAACCCATCATCTATGGTCCAGAGTCAAATACAATGCCACAAAGGACCACAAGAGTGATACTACAAACTACAACCATGGGAGCGAAAATAAGATGGATATGAAAAAGCGGACAAGGTCTGGGGGTGCCAAGCTAACAAAATCCAACCCAAGGATGCTAATTATTTTAATTATAGCCTATATACGCAAAGTCTAATATAGAAAAAATCATAACCTACTTGTCGTCCGACGATAAGCTACTAGAACGATGATGTCCAAGCTCGAACTGCTCTGAGAAGTCCCAAAAAGCAATCACGCTATCAAGAAGGTAATCTATGTGTTAAAATGAGACTAATGATACCCATATTGCTAAAAGTATATCCGGGTCAAAATTTGGGTCACAAGCGGGCTCGTGGGCCCCACAACTCGAAGTCAGAAATGAAAAATACCACAATATTTCCCACATTCCCGGGAGTTCATGCACCAAAATTGAGCAAAAATGGACCATAAAAAAAGGCTCAAACATCCCCTAAACTAGGGGGATTAAAGGGGGGAATTAATGGAATTAAGGAGAAATTAATAAAGAAACTTACCAATTTAAGAAGCCAAGAACGAGCACGGACCGGAAATATATAATCCTCCAAGGTTAAGGAATGATCAGTGAAGAAATGAATGTTTGAGTTATTTTCAATGGAGAATTCGTCTGAGGAAGATGGTGGAATAAGGCTGGAATTTGAAGGAATGCCAGCTAAATAGGCTACCAAGCCTAGGAGCAGGAGCGGTCATGCAGGTGCAGGCGCGCTGGCGCTGCAGTGGCCACACGCCGCAGGTACCCAGGCGGGCTGGCACGCGCAGGCGCTGGTTGCCGAGGCCTGGCAAGCACGCAGGTGCAGCACCAAGGTGCAGGCGCGCTAGCGCAGGCGCGGCCTAGGCCGCCCTAGCGGTATACTAGCAAGAAGCAACAGCTGATGCCAACTTAGGCAGATTTTTCTCGAATAGACCTTTGGGAATGAATTCGGGGTCCCGCAAACACAAATGAGTTGAGCTATTCGACTAAAAATTACATTCTGGACTCAACGGAATGGACAAAAATCCCAATGGAGGTCAATATAATGAAAAGTGGGCCCCATGCCCAAAAACCAACTTTAGGCCAACTTTTCCAAAATGGAACACCATGGCCTTAAATGAGTCTGGAAGCCTCGGGACCTGAGCCAAAGGTCCCTCTAGCCCAAAAATGATATTCCAGAGCTAACAACACTGACAGAATTTCCATCCAAGGTCGTCTTCTTCGAAAATTGACCAAAGTCAAACTTTCAAGTTCAACTGCTAGAAAACACAAAACGCAAGACAAAACAAAATCTAAAGCTCCCAGACCCTGACCAAGGGTCCATCCAGACCAAAACCCATGCCCTAGAGCTACTGGAACTGTCAGAATTTGATTCCGAGCGCATTTACCAAAAATATTGACTTAAGTTATTGATATTCTAAGTTTAGGCTCAAAAATAGGAAAATGGCAATAACGACCAAAGGAACGGCCAAGACACTGAACCACCGGTCCCATCAAGCCATAAATGACATGAGACCACTAAGCTTGTAATAGTTCAATGAAAGCGTAAATACGGGAATGATCGGAAGGGTCATTACATTATTCACTGCTAAAAAGGACTTTCATCCTCGAAAGTCAAGAACAAGATAGTACCTAAAGGCTCAAACAACTGTGGATACTGAGCCTCCATCTCTCTCTTAGTCTCCCTGGTAGCCTCCTCAACTGGGCGGTGCCTCTACTAAACTTTAACTACCAGAATCTCCCTATATCTCAACCTTTTGACATCTCTGGCCAAAATAGCAATCGGCTCCTCAACGAAAGCCAAACTTTCATCTAACTGAACTGTATCTCACTGCAACACATGTGACTAATCTGGAACATACTGTCGCAACATCGATAAATGGAATACGTGGTGCATAGCTGAGAACATCGGAGGCAAAGCTAACTGATAGGCAACACCACTAACTCTCTGAAGGATCTCAAATGGCCCAATATACCTAGGGCTAAGCTTGCCCCACCTACCAAATCTCATCACGCCCTTCATGGGTGATACATGGAGAAACACCAAGTCACCAAAACTAAACTCCAAGGCACGAAGTCTACGATATGTGTAGCTCTTTTGCCTACTCTGAGCTCCCCGAAGTCTGTCCTAAATCACTCAAACTCTATCTAAGGAATAACGAAGCAATTTTGTACTCTGCGGCCTAGACTCCAAACCATCAAACTGACCCACTGGCGATCTGCAATACCTACCATACAATGCCTTAAGTGGTGCCATGTCAATGCTAGAATGATAACTGTTATTATAAGCAAACTTTTCCAATGAACAAATTGATCCCACAAACCTTCAAAGTTAAGAACATAGGCCTGTAGCATATCCTCTAGGACCTGAATAGTCCTCTCGAACTGGCCATTTGTCAGAGGGTGGAATATGGTACTAAGCTAAACCTCTGTACCCAAGTCTCGCTAAATCACCCACCAGAATTGAGATGTGAGCTGAGTCCCATGGTATGAAATGATAGAAGTTGGGACCCCATCCAAATGAACAATATCATGAAGGTAAATCTGAGAGGTAAATCTTAGCCAACCTTTCTTCCCTGTAAGTAGAATGGACCGACAAGAAGTGCACTAACTTAGTCAGCCGATTAATAATAACCAAAATAGAGTCAAACCCTTGAGAAGTACATGGCAATCAAACTATGAAGTCTATAGTAATCACCGCCCACTTCTACTCAGGAATGGGAAGTCGTTGTATCAATCCATCAAGTCTCATGTGCTCAAACTTAACTTGCTGACAGTTCAAGCATCGAGATTCAAACTCTGCTATGTCCCGCTTCATACCACTCCACCAGTAAAGCTGCCTCAAATCTCTATACATCTTGGCTACACCAGGATGGATGAAATATCTAGAACAATGCACCTCACGAAGAATCAACTGAATCAAATCCCCAACTCTCGGAACACAAAGGCTACTATCAAATCTCAGAACACCATCTGAATCTAGAGTAGCACGGGTGGCTTCATCTTGGAAAACTTGATCACGAATGTCACACAATCATTGATCTTCAAACTGACGACCCTAAATCTGATCAACCAAAGTAGAACGAACCTCAATACAGGCAAGAACTCTGCTAGAATCCGACAAGTCAAGCCTAACCAAATAGTTTGCCAAGGACTGTATGTCCAAGGCCAACGGCTGCTCTGAAACTAAAAGTGAAGCTAGGCTGCCCATACTCACTGTCTTCTGACTCAGGGCATTCATTACCACGTTTCCTTGCCCAGATGATACAAAATAGTAAAATCATAGTCCTTCAGTAACTCAATCAATCTCCATTGCCTAGCTCTTGCTGACTCGTAATGTACTGAAGACTATGGTGATCGGTGAAGATCTAACAATGAACCCTATATAGGTAGTGCCTTCAAATCTTGAGCACAAAAACTATTGATGCCAACTCTAAGTCATGAGTAGGGTAGTTGCACTCGTGAACCTTTACCTATATCAACACATATGCTATCACATGACCCTGCTGCATCAACACACAACCAAGATCGCCCCCTGAAGCATCACAATATACTGAGAAGCTCTGACCCTCAATTGGCAAAGTCAACACTGGAGCCGAAGTCAATAAGGCCTTAAGCCTCTGAAAACTATTCTCACACTGATCCCACCACTAGAATGGGACATCCTTCCTAGTCAGCCTAGTCAAGGGTGATGCTATGGAAAAAACCTCCTTGACAAACCTCATGTAGTACCCTGCTAACCCAACAAAGCTGTGAACCTTGGTAGGAGTAGTAGGTCTCTGCAAATCACAAAGGGCTAAAATCTTCCTTCCCTAGGTTTACTCTAATCCTATCCTTAGACACCACATGTCCTAAGAATGCTACTGACTCAAGCCAAAACTCTCACTTTCAGAACTTGGCATAAAGTCGATGATCTCTCAAAGTATAAAGTATAACCCTCAAGTGTTGCTCATGCTCATCTTTACTCTGCGAGTATATCAGTATGTCATCAATGAATATTATCACAAACGAGTCCAAATATAGGCTGAGCACCTATGCATCAAGTCCATGAAAGATGTGGGGGAATTAGTCAACCCAAAAGACATCACCAGGAACTCATAGTGGCCATAATGTGTCCTGAATGCCATCTTAGGGATGTCCTCCACCCTAATCCTCAATTGGTGGTAGCCTGACCTCAAATCTATCTTTGAAAATATGACTGAATCCTGAAGATGATCAAACAAGTCATCTATGCGCAGCATCAGATACCTATTCTCCACAATCACCTTATTCAGCTGCCGATAATCAATACACATCCGCATCTACCCATATTTCTTCTTCACAAACAAAACTGGAGCACCCAAGGCAACACATTTGGCCTAATAAGACCCTTAGCTAACAAGTTCTGGAGCTGCTCCTTAAGCTCCCTCAACTCAGCTGGAGACATATGGTACAGAGTAATCAAAATAAGCCTGGTGCCCAGCTCTAACTCGATAGCAAAATCAATATCTCTCTCAGGTGGAAGGCCTGGCAGGTCAGTCAGAAACACGTCTAGTAAATCTCTAACCACGGGGACTGACTCAGGAGAAAAAGTATCGGTACTAGCATCTCGGTACAGCCTGCCCATCCCATAGGTATGGTCTTCTTGGCCCAAAAGCACGATAATATAATGTAATTGCTACCCCACAGGTATAGCTTTCCCATCCTGTAGGTAGGGTCTTCCCGGCCCAAAGTCACGGTAATAGTAACCAGAATGTAGGCTCCAAAACCCTGCAGTGTCAGTGTATAATGAGTCTAAAACAAGTTTATAGACGGCAGTAAGATGATAAAAATAACACAATAGTATCACAAAATCATAGGTGACATCAATATAATCATAACTTGCTCTTCTAGGATGCTAAGCAAGGAACAGAGTGCTGCTAATAGTCGCTATATGATGATGTGGGGAAAAACTCAATATTATAAAGCCACTAGTCAAATAACTATGTTACAGATGCAATACAATCTTTGACCTTGAAGGTCATGCCAAAAAGTAAAAAAGAAGCCTTAACATACCTTTCAACTGAAGCCCCAAAGGTGTTGCTATGAATCTTAACCAACCAAATGTAATGCAACAAATGTGAGAATCAACAAGGCTGCAAGAACGAGCCATAACCAATCGATAAGGCATCAATGTCACAGGCGTGACCAGCCAATTCCAAATCATAAAATGAGGCTACTAATAATAATAAACAGCAACTAAATCCAACAACAACATGCTAACCACATCTCGAAGGAGTGACAAGCTCTTGAGGCACTATTTCAAGGTGTACTTCACATTATTCAATCCAACAACCATCTTACATGACTCTGATAAGAATCAAACCAACCCCCAGTCCCTTCAACATCTTAACACCATCAATATACAATAATAACAACCAAACTCAATAAGACAAAGGGGCCGCCCGGAGTCACGGAATCCAAAATACCACTTCATGACTTAAAAATTATAAAATGATACTAGAACATAGAATTGTGAAGAAGGGTCATAGGAGGAAGATTACCCCAATAAAAAGCTTTGAAATATCAAGATAACAAAAATTTCTCCTAGCAGCAACAACAATGGAGCCAAAATCACAAAGAAATTACTACAAGTCATCAAAAATAGAACTTTTTTTAACTAGAAGCTTAGAATCTCGATTTAACAAATAGATGGGTGTATGAGATCCTTACCTTTCTAATATAACTCCATAGCTACTACCAAATACTCAATAAACATCTGATACCTCTCTTCCACAATACCCATGGTAATACGCTATGAAATCAATGGGGTAAACTATACCAAAATAATGAGTTCGCGACATAGAGTAACTTCCGTTAAACTTCCAAGTTGAAAGCACCAACATCAATGGAGAATTTAAGGGATTTATTCTCTAATTTTGTGTGATTTTTTGGTGAATTGTCTTAGTTAAAATGAAAGGAAATCATTCTTTATAATGCTAAACCGACATAGGGGATAGGGGGACCATCTTGACATACCTGCTTATGCAGTCTTACGATAAAGCGAATATCTCTCTATTCTGAAGTTGTATGGATAAACAGTTTAGTGTGTTAAGAACTAAACTCGTAAACCTTTGATTTGATAGGTTGGAGGACTTCTAACTCTTTATGTATTAGGAGAAGAGAATAGATATATTTGACCCAAATATTTTAAGAATTTATTAAAGGAACTTACAATAACTTTCCCCTAATTTTATTATGCAACTTGCTTGACTTCAAAACTTAATATACGATCATTGTGCGGATAAAATACC
Source organism: Jaltomata sinuosa (assembly GCA_003996215.1). Lineage (NCBI taxonomy): Eukaryota > Viridiplantae > Streptophyta > Magnoliopsida > Solanales > Solanaceae > Jaltomata > Jaltomata sinuosa. The sequence goes on from QJPP01000424.1 coordinate 205,604, forward strand.
TTATAAACATCCTCCCTATCATCTTATCACCTTATTCTTATCCCAAAAGTATGAGACAATTTAAATGTTTAAACGGACGGGGTGTTACAATTATAACAAACCATAAGTTTAGTTTGGAGTGTCAAACATATTTTGGGTACAAATCTAGTAAATGCTTCTAGTTCGCCTCTTTCTATGGTACTAATTACCCTCTCTAATTCAAGTTAACAACTACCATTTTTAAAGTATTTAAGAATATTGCTATGCATTCAGGTTTCTTTTTTAATATCCTTTAGGCCTAATGTGAATTTCTAACTCTTCTTTGTTGCCTGTTATGCTTAAGTATCTACTTCTGTATTCATGATTTTTCTTTCTGTGTTGCTGTAATATTTTTTTTGTTTGATTCCTACATTATTAATGCCTTGTCTTGTTAGGTTTTAATAATTATGTAATGTATTTTGTGTTATCATAATATTGTTGTCTACTACATTTTCATCAGCAAAACTAGGGCTTTTCCTAGGAAGGTTTTTATGTTGTGCCTGCTTTATAAATTCTAAATGTTTGTGTTAGGGGAAGCAAGTCCCTCAAAGAAGTTAGGGAAGATATTTAATCAGAGCGTTGATACTAAATCTCACTCCACATTTAAGTGCCTAAAATTTGATATGGAAAATTGTGGTCCATCCTTTCATAAAAACAATGGAAGCAGAGTTCAACAACATCAAGTATTGGTTAATCATAGGTTGAAGGTCCTCAAAAAGACATCGATTAATAGAGGAAATATATGTGATTGTGTAATAACATGTTCTATCATTATAGGTAAACTATTCGTGCAAATAAACAGGTTAGAAAACTTTCGGGTTGGGGATTTAGAAATTTTGGACTAGGCCAGTCTCGGATAATTTCTAAATAACATGAGATCTAGGGAAATCCAGGAAAGGATTAGGTATAATGTCTATGTTTGAGCTAAATTTTATATTATCTAATACATTAAGGAATCCATAGGACTTTTCAAAAGTGAATTCGGGTGAGTAGAACTCCTGGTATCGAACTTGACGTGAAAGGGTTGATCTGGAACGTCAAGGTTTGAAGGTGTGTTGTAAAATGGGAAAATATGGGAGATTTCCTGAGGTTCTATTCTGTGTCAACCACTATAGCGGTTGACATTCTACTACAATGATGATCGCTATAGTAGAGAAATTTCCGCTATAGAGGAAGTCAAGGCGATCAACCCCGCTATAGCAGGCAACTTCTGCTATGGCGGCGCCGCTATAGCGGAGTAGGACCTCTATAGTGGAGTAAGTCATAGTAAATGCAAAAACTTCCTAAAAATTTTCATAAATTCTCAAGAATATTTTGGGAAAGGGCAGAGGCAAAGAGAGGCAATTTCTACTGATTTTCCACCAAACTTCATAGTAAAAGTAAGGATTTTATTCCCCTAACTTACTACTACAATTTCTATGCCTTAGAATCGATAGTTTCGGGCTTAGGGGAGGATTTGGTTTTACCAATAGAGGAAAGATCTTGTGTAACAAGGATTCTAAGTTACCTAGAAATCTTGGGTTTTGTATATAATTGCTTATTCATGAATAATTTACCATAATTCTCTAAATGTAACCGTAAAAATGGTAGTTCTAATTGAGTTAATGATGGGAAAGCCTTGGAATGGGTGGAATGATCATGGGTTTGTCTTGGGGATTAGAATTTGGATATAATCCTGGAATAATTAGCCCACATTGATTGATTTTAGTGTTGTGTGGTTGATTGTAGACCAAGGGAAAGTGAAAGCTTAAAGAAATGGGAAGGCTCCAGTCTAGTAGAAATTTCAGACTAATTAGAGGTAGGTGATGGTTGATTGTTTTCCCATTTACGATATGTGTGCATTGTTAACTATTGCTTTAGTATTGTCTGTACATTACGTGGTTTAGGGAATAGAATGATAAATTTCTATGATATCCAGTGTTAATCATGTGGAATAAACTGTCTTAATTACTTGTTGGTTATACAAGTGTGGTTGTGTTCATTATTGTTGATTCATTGGTTGTCTGTGACATTCGGTTGGCTCGAGTACTATGATTGGTACAATATATTGGTTGGCTCGGGTACCACGCTTGGTACGGGATATTCATTAGTTGGCTTGAGTACGATGTGTCATGTCCCGAGGCTACCCCCTAGATGTAACACGGGACCTAGGACCGCAAGTGCACAAAGTTAACCCTTGGTCATAGCATAACTCAGATACTCATAAGAAAATATAGCGGAAGCATAAATAGAAAACTAGGCAACCCAATTCATAAATGATAAAGTCAAGATAAAACATAATCCAAAAAGGGAGACTCGAATACTGTCTATGTCTGAAAATCCTCTACACATGACATAAGGAGTTGCTTAGACAAGACCCTAGCTAATTCAAAGTATGAAAGGAACAACAATAAAACAACTAGGATCATAACTAGCCCTCGAATAATGAGGACTCACCGACACTGTATTGAATGGCCTTCGGTCTCTAGTCATGTGCCTGAGGGAGGGAACCTGAGTCTGCATCATCAAGAGGATGCAGCGCAAAATATGTGTTAGTATTATAGGATGTACAAAGTATGTGATAAATGCATAATCATGTTAAACCGTGCTTAAAACATAGTAGAAACTGAGATCATGCATAAAAGAGAAGGCATAAGAAATATCATAATTTAAGCATGAGATAAAAGATAACATAGCATAAGACTTAAAAAAATCATACGGAAGTTACTTATAATCGACAATAGACCATGCGAGCTACATGGAATCTAACTATATAACCCTAGTTAGAAAAGTTGTCCCAAATCCTTCCAAGGAACGAGACACCATAATCCAACTATATAACCCTAGTTGGCAAAGCTGCCCTAATTCCCGCTAAAGCACAGGACACCATGATCAAATGTTCAACCACTTTCATAAGCCCATAGGACGATTCATAACCTACACTGGCAAAGTAGTTTTGGACTTGGGTAGTCAAACCCTCATCGCTCGGTGCTAAATACTACTCCCAAAACATACATATAGCTCATAATATACTTATGGCATATCTGATGCCAAATCTGTTTGAAAAGCATAAGGGTATATCTGCTACCATGCAATTCACATAGCTTAGGTAAACATATCTAGATGCCCAACCTTTTCCTAAAACATAGGGAAATATCTGATGTCATGCAATTCATGCTTCAAAATCATTAAAACTTAGCATAGCCATAATTCAAAACATACTTTTCTTTCTAAATTCATAACTTGAAGAATTAGGCATGCACTTTCATAAATACATAAGGCCATGTTATCTAAACATGCCAATTTTCACTTGAAATCATGCAATTCAATGGAATCATGCTAGAAATCATCTTTAATGCATGGGCTTTTGAAATCAATTAAGAAACCTTAAATAAAACATAGACAAGCAATGAGAAACCATGAATTGAAGCTTTAAAACTGAACCCATAAGTTTTTCCCAAATTGGGTAAGAACCCTAATTTCATTAATTCATAAATCAAAGTAAAAATCATGGGTTTTGGGCATAAGGGTAAAGGGAATCCCTTATTGAATACCCACATACCTTATTGAAGCTAGCTTGATCTTTAGATGACAAGAATTAGAGGATTGATCTTGGAGCTTGAGACTTGGAGCTTGAAAGAGCTCTTTCTTCTTTAGGAATAGAAGTTCTTAGAATGAGAAGAGTTTAGGCTATTAGGGAATAAAACCCTACTAAAAATGGTTAAAACGACCTCACTTAGGAGTTAAAAGGGTGGGTAGTTACAAAAATACCCCTGGAATTTAATTAGGAAAAAGTTGTAAAAAGTTTGGCTTCAGGGATCATGGGTGCATTCCACGAGCCGTAGAATGAACCACGACTCGTGGTTTCCACTCGTGATTCCTGGCACAAGATTTAAGTTGCAGAATAGGTTCTATGAGTCAATAGGACAGACTGTAGTTCAAACTACGGTCCGTAGACCAACTTGTGATTATCATGGAATTTTGGCAGACCTCAGATCAAGTTTCACGAGTCGACAGGATGGTCCGTAGTTCAAACTATGGTCCGTAGAAGTCACTCGTGGTTCCTAGGAGAATAGACAATCCTCAAGTTTGATTTCACGAGTGGACAGGATGGTCCGTAGAATGAACTGTGGTTCATAGAATCCACTCATGGTTCTCATACCAGAAGCTAATCTTGCATAAGGCAAACCACGACTCCATTCCACGGCCCATTGTTTAAACCACGATCCGCGATTTGGACCCGTAATTCCTGGAAAGTTCAAAATTCTCAGATTTTCTAAGTTCGAAAGTTGGATCAGATTCCGAGGTATTACAATATATCCCTCTTGGGATCATTCATCCTTGAATGAAGACTAAGAAAGGAAAAATGGATAGAAAATAGACCAACCAAACAACAAAACATGAAATTCAAGGATAAACATGAAAACTGAGCTTTTCAACTTAAATCATGACTGAACTAACTTTAGAAAACATGAATGCATGCTGGGATCATGAGAGAAACTGATGGAATAGAATCAGAGGGACATACTAAGAAAGAAACTAGTACCTCAACCTGAAACTGAGTCAGAAGGAAAGAGGTAAGGGTACTTGTCTTTCATGGCTGCTTCTGCTTCCCAAGTAGCTCCCTCAACTAGTTGATTTCTCCAAAGAACCTTCACCGAAGTGACTTTTTTGTTTCTCAACCTCCAAACCTGATGATCAAGAATCTCCACGGGAACTTCCTTATAGGTAAGGTTATCCTTCACACTCACATCTTCCAAAGGAACAATCAAGGTCGGATCACCAACACGCTTCTTCAACATAGAAACATGGAAAACTGTATGAATCGCTTCTAGATCTGATGGAAAATCTAATTCAGAAGCAACACTACCAACTCTCCTCAGAATCCAATAAGTACCCATATAGCGGGGACTAAGCATCCCTTTCTTACAAAATCTCATCACACCTTTCATGGGTGACACCTTCAGAAACACCCAATCATCAACCTCGAACTCCAACTCTCTTCTCCTCACATCTGCATATGATTTCTCTCGTCTCTGAGAAGTCTTCAACCTCTCCCTAATGATATGAACTTTCTCCATAGTCTCATGAACTAAATCTGTCATGACCTAACCCTTTGGGCCGTGCGGGCGCCTACTCTAACCATCTAGATAGATGAACTCTCACCACCCGTCCAACAGGTAACATGCGGATAGTAGAAAGTAGCAAAATAACCTTCCTTTTATTATAAAAACCTTGTTATTATAATATTTGAAAACAGAAAATTGTATTACACTTGAATTTCCCCTCCCTAAGATCTAGTCTAAATAGGTACAAGAGCTACTATAAGATTTATACAGGAAAGAAAAGACACAACTTTCATCGTGGAATCAAAGGACAGAAGCTGTTGGAGATCCTCATCGCCATGAATCTATGAAACATCACCAATCGGCAACAAGACTATACCCCAAAAGGTATAGCAAGAGTAGAATCAGTACAAACACATGTACTAGTAGGCATCATCGGTCAACCCGAATCCACTCCTACCATCATATAACAAAAAAGGAAAAAACATGACTGCAAATAATGTAATTTAATTTCCATCCTTCAACCCCCTCCCCGTCTTATCCAATGCCATCCAGCCCTTCCTACTCCCTCTACTGGCAACTCCCTTACTCCCTGACTTCCCAAGTCACTACAGGTCCAACCACTAAGCCCTGACCTGGACTATCACCCGGTTTGCTCTACAAATCCCCAAGACTGCATATTTCGAAAACCATCACAACTACTGTCAGTCTAGAGCCATCGCCCTTATAGTACCCTCTATAACAATCTGGACCCCCTAAGGGTTCTCAAGAATCTCTCTTATGATAATACCCACAAGTGATGCAACACTCGACTCTCAACCATCTCCCTAACCTAGTTCTCTCATGCAACTCGACCAATCATATGACCATGAACAACTACAATCGATTAACCACACAAATATAGCTCGGACCTACCCAAGGATCCCCTCTAGATAACACCTAAGTGTTAAGCAGACAACCCTGCCTAATCCAAGACCAACTCAATAGATATAACAGGATTCCCGAACACTCAAGGACCACCAACAAATATCACATTTCAATAAAATAGCCCGTTCCACTCATGGAACCAATAACAGTCAATGCAATATAACAATATCAATGCAATGATGCAGTAAAATAAACTCGTACCAGGCATGGTACCCTAGCCAACAGTTAGTATCCTGTTCCAGGCCTGGTACCTAAGCCAACCATTTGTTATACCCGTACCAAGCGTGGTACCTGATCCAACCGTTAGTATTCCCTTACCAGGCGTGGTACCCGAGCCAATCGAATGTCAATTAATCCACAGTCAAATAATGAACAAACAACTTGTAAAACCAACAAGCAACACACCGTTCAATACACATACTGTAAAACAGGACCCTTAGACATTCTAAACAATTCCTCTAAGCAATGTAATTTATACAAAACCCTTAGATAAGAGTAAAAAAATATATAACATTCACTGGAATCGTAAGCCATCACCTACCCCATTCTGGGTAGACGGTGAACCATCAAATCCCATCCAAAGACTAACCCGGTTCACCCCCTTGTTATAGCATGACATAACCGATTCCCTTTCTTACTAAATATTAGCAACTACGTGAATTTCGGAACCTTACCACCACCCAACAACACAATGGAAACCTCCTCTTAGCAGTAAGACTGATGACTATATTCTTTCCACTTACATTCCCGAAAACCACAGCTAAGAGTTCCTGATTCTTATTACCCATGGTTTCCAAGCCTTTTCCCGGTTCCTTGAACCTTTCATTTTATTTTACCAAGACGACAACACAAGCATATTATATGCATCACTAACCAGCCACTTATTTCACGCAAACCAAATTCCCACAATAACCAGTATCCAAACCTCCAGACTCCTTGCCCGGAGGCCTAAAATATGAAATCTCCATTCCACTATACGATGAATACAGAATGTAAACAAGTCTAACTACTTATGAAAACCTAGCCTACCTGGATGCCAAGCAGCTGCAACCGTGCATTTCTGGCTCTGTGAAGGCGTTCCCGGCTGAATGATGGTCTTAGAATCCGATGTTCGCATCCCTCCAGCAATGACCCCTCCTCCTCATGATTCCCTAGCGTTGGAGCAGCATGGAGGGTTTTTGGATAAACCCTCGTATGTTTTCTAACTGAGGAAGAGAATCTTTTTAATAAAATCCCATTTTGAGGCTACTGCCTCTCGTCATTCCGCTATAGCGGTCTAACCCTCCGCTATAGCAGTTCTGCTATAGCAGAATAATTACCGCTATAGCGGAGTGACGTCAGCCCAAATTATTTCCAAATATCAGAAATTTTCCCATGACATCACCCTACTTACTTCAAGCATATTTTTAATCGTTTTCCCCAAATTTATGAAATCAGAAAATTTATATAACGATGGACCCGGTCGTTACAACAGATACTAATTTACCCATCGTTCATCTATGAACGATCCTAAAATAAAACCAGAGGAGAGAGACTAACTCGGGGCTCTCACCACCCCAAGTGACCGCGTAATTAACGAACCTACGCAAGTTTTTAACCCTTCCCCTTAATAGTCTAACCAACCAGAGGGAAAAAATCTACTATTATCCTATCCCGATGAGGAATTTAGGAGCCTCTCAAGGAAAAATTTCACGTGTCCCCATTCCGAGCACCCAAGAAATCTGGGGCCTCGTGTCATATTGGGACGGACGAATTTGAAAAGACCCGGGAGAACCTTTCCCTTACAAATAACTGACTGACCATCCTCTATAGCGGACTGCTGACCGCTATAACGGTTGACAGCAGAATAAAATAAGGGAGAAAACAGATTTCACCCCCCATTCTCCCCACATTCCTTTCAAAAACTCTACATTCTCTCTCGATCACTCCACTCCCGACGTTGGAAATCTCAGGTAAACATTGAATTTTCTTACTCCCTAACTCTCTTGCATGATTTTGCTCATGAATATGGTAGAAAACTAGGAACTTGTAGTATATTTAAAGTGGGTTTTTGAACTTAAACCTTTGGTTGGATTTTGTTGAATTCCCGAAGCATGGATTCTTCCCTTACGTTTACAATGCCTCCAAGGCGTTCCGGGCGTAAGGATTATGCTATTATTTGCCAAAAATGGGTGGAATGTGAGGGTTGTTCTTGAACAAAAGTGGTGATTTGGACGATTTATAGGGATTATAATGCCCAATTTTTTGTAGAAAATAGTAATGGGGTACTTTGGGTGGGTAGATCTGAACTGGGAATGTCAAAAATAGAGTTTTGGACCAAGGGGCGTCATTGACAAACCCCTTAAAGGTCTGGGATGATGAAGACCGCTATAACGGTTGGGATCCGCTATGGTGGTCTCGCTACAGCGGTAACCCTCCACTATAGTGGTTCCACTATGGCGGACGCGCCATCTGCTATAGAGGAAGGCTGTAAAATAGTGGCCTCCCCAAGCCAACACTTAGAGAAAAAAATTCTCCCTTTTTATGCTCTATTACTCTTCTAATCCCGCCTCCTTATTACTTTTGCAGGATAAGAACGATGGCTGAAGGACAATGGCCCGAGTATGACTATGAGAGTTTTCCTAATGAAGCTATTCGAGAGAGGTTCTTGGACTACCAAAAGTTCGGTTTATGTTACGAGAGGGGTTGCAAAATGACTGGGGTGGATGGGAAAGCAGCTGAGTTTCACCGCAGAGTTCAAGAGTTTGGTTGGGGTCCTTTTCTAGTGGCTTCTCCCCCCGCGTTAATAGGCTGGGTGCGGCAGTTCTATGCTATCCTCTCCACCATCCGTTGGGATGAACCCAACCCCACTATCAGGATTCGAGGGGTGGATGTGCCTGTGGATGCCTGGACTATAAATGAAGTGCTAGGGCTGCCCCATGTCTCCAATGAAGTGTACGAGGCTAAGGCCCGGCTGTGGGACATGACTTGGCTGAGGAATACCTTAGTGGGACCCAAATTCATATATAGGGTGTACTGGGTCAGCCCTGAGGGCGTCACTAGTGTCTACTTCTCCTCCGAGGCTAGGAGGTGGCTGAACTTGGTGTCCCGGAGGATCCGTCCATCAGGAAACCAGACCGACGTGACTTATGCCAGGGATTTGGTGATTGCTTGTGCTATGTAGGGTATTATCATGAACGTGGGGGAGCAAATCATCTCTGAGTGGAAGGAATTCTACCGGGGTTATAGGAAGGGCCCTTATCTGCCTGGTTTGGTGTCGGAGATGTGCAGGCGAGTTAGTGTGCCTCAGGACCATACTGACTCAGAGGTGACCATGGACAAGCCCTTTGACCCTGTACGAGTGAAGGACATCTCCAAGAAGAAGAGGAAGATAGACGAGGCTGGAAGCAGCCAGCCGGTAGAGGAGGCCGACGATGATGATGATCATGATTGCACTCCTGCCCCTTCCCAGCCCCAGACATCGATATCTAAAGCCCAGCTGGAGGTGAATTTGGCAGTTTTTCAGAGGTTTATGGAGGATCCTAACGCCGGAGGTGCATCCCCACACCCATCTGATCAGGACCTTGCAGCACTCCGTAGGGAGTTTGAGGAAGAGAAGAAGAAGAGAAGCTCTCGCAATCGCATGTTTTTCCAGATGTGGAAGACCGTTAAGGTCATGTTCCCTTGTGTTGCCCTGGGCCAAGCGCTCCCCCACTTAAGCCTGAGGACACGTAAGAGTTCCCCTTCCTGAACGATGATGAGGCTTAGGAGCCCCCCCCCCCTATTTTACTAGACTCTTTACTGATTTGGGTTGCCCCCATTTGGGGATTGTTAATACAATATTTCCCTTTCCCCTTTTTCCTTTCATTTTAGCATGTGGATGCTAGTTTTAGACACTATATTCCTTTTATGCATATTATATTAGATATAAACATGCTTTTCCTTGGTTTACATAGTGATTTTGTAGCCTATTACTTGCTTTTATCTTGTCCCCAGGAGGGAACGAAAATAGGGGGAAAATAGAGCAGGCTCATTGCCTCCCGCACCTCCGCTATAGCAGTAGTCACTCCGCTATAGAAGTGGTCACTCCGCTATAGCGGTTCCTCCATAGAGGTTGGCTTCCTCTATAGCGGTCCCGATGGTAACAGTATAGGAAATTTGATTCCCAGCTAAATGCACTCATCCCCCTTCTCGGTTACCACTGTCCAAACCTGTAAATATATCCATGGTCTTAAACCACCCTCAAGACCATTCCTGGCATCAAACGTATAACAATCAGGCATAACACACTATCAATTACAAAGAAATCACAACAATAATTGTTTCCCGATAATACCTTCCCACCATTACACTAATGACTCATTTGTTCCCATGGTTCCCAACCAAGTCCCGACTGTCCTGAAACTGAAGCTTCCCTACAGTCATAGTTCCCAATCCCTTATCATATTAACCGATGATAAGCCCTTTTTAACATGCATTACCTCTCTTTAAATCAGGACATTTAACAGATTACCATAGCCTAAGGTACACAAAATGACTTAATGACTTTCTGCATACTCTACATGCACAACAATTATCAATTCACACACATTCCAAATAAGTCACACCAGAATCGTACAACACCACATTTCAAATTCAAGTCACAACCAAACCAATCACAACCAAATCAAACCATATAATTCGCCTTCGTTCGTACCATGAATGACCATTAGCCGATTATCCATGCTTGCCACAGCCTCTCAGGCCAGATACCAATTGGAACCTTCCTGGTTCTAATTTATCTTGCTTGTCTCATCATAACTGAAGTACCATGACCTCCTTTACCTTGCTGAGATACCAATTGGAATTGACAGATACCAATTGGACTCAACCCAAACAAGCAAGTAAACAAAACCGCACAAAAAGGAATGAAAGAAAGGAGGTGCTTCCTAGAATGCTTCATAGCTTCCCAAAGATTAGATGTGGACGTCAACACACCAATATGTAGGACTATATTCAACATTGTGATCTTATACTGGGATACCTGTAACCTAGGCTCTGATACCATCTGTCACGACACAACCCATAGAGCCGTGCAGGCGCCTACTCTAACCACCTAGAGAGACGAAACCTCACCACACGTCCAACAGGTAACATGGATAATAGAAAGTAGCAAAATAACCTTCCTTTTATTATAAAAACCTTGTTATTACAATATTTGAAAACAGAAAACAGTCTTACACTTGAATTTCCCCTCCCTAGGATCTAGTCTAAACAGGTATAAGAGTTACTACAAGATTTATACAGGAAAGAAAAGACACAACTTCCGTCATGGAATCGAAGGACAGAAGCTGCTGGAGATCCTCATCGCTGTGAACCTTTAAAACATCACCAACCCTGCAACCAGACTATACCCCAAAAGGTATAGCAAGAGTAGAATCATTACAAACACACGTACTGGTAGGCATCATCGGTCGACCCGAATCCACTCCTACCATCATTTAACAAAATAGGGAAAAACATGACTACAAATAATGTAATTTAATTTCCATCCTCCAACCCCCTCCCTGTCTTATTCAATACCATCCAGCCCTTCCTTCTCCCTCCGCTTCCAACTCCCTTACTCCCCAACTTCCCAGGTCACTACAGGTCCAACCACTATGCCCTGACCCGGACTATCACCCGGTTTACTCTACAAATCCCCAGGACTGCACATTCTGGAAACCATCCCAACTATTGTCAGTCTAGACCCATCGCCCTTATAGTACCCTCTATAAAAGTATGTACCCCCCAAGGGTTCCTAAGAATCTCAACCATCTCCCCATCCTAGTTCTCCCATGCAACTCGACCAATCATATGACCATGAACAACTACAACCGATTAACCACACAAATATAGCTCAGACCTACCCAGGGATACCCTCTAGACAACACCTAAGTGTTAAGAAGACAACCCGGCCTAATCCAAGACCAACTCAATAGATATAAAAGGATTCCCGATCACTCAAGGACCACTAAAAAATATCACATTTCAATAAAATAGCTCGGTCCACTCATGGAACCAATAATAGTCAATGCAATACAATAATATCAATGCAATAATACAGTAAAATATCCCATACCAGGCGTGGTACCCGAGCCAACTATTAGTATCCCGTACCAGGCGTGGTACCCGAGCCAACTGTTAGTATCCCGTACTAGGCGTGGTACCCGAGCCAACCATTTGTTACACCCATACCAGGCGTGGTACCTGAGCTAACCATTACTATTCCCATACCAGGCGTTGTACCCGAGCCAACCATATGTCAATTAATCCATAGTCAAATAATGAACAAACAACTTGTAAAACCAATAAGCAACACACCGTTCAATCCACAGACTGTAAAATAGGACCCTTAGACATTCTAAATAATTCCTCTAAGCAATGTAATTCATACAAACCCTTAGATAAGAGTACAAAAATATACAACATTCACAGGAATCGTAAGCCATCACCTACCCCATTCCGGGTAGATGGTGAACCATCAAATCCCGTCCGAAGACTAACTCGGTTTGCCCCCTTGTTCTAGCACGACATAATCGATTCTCTTTCTTACTAAACGTTAGAAAGTACATGAATTTCGGAACCTTACCACCACCCAACAACACAATGGAAACCTCCTTTTAGCCCTTAGTAAGACTGACGACAATATTCTTTCCACTTATATTCTCGAAAACCACATCTAGGAGTTCCTGATTCTTATTACCCGTGGTTTCCAAACCTTTTCCTGGTTCCCCGAACCTTTCATTTTATTTAACCAAGATGACAACAACAAGCATATTATAAGCATCACTAACCAGGCACTTATTTCACGCAAACCAAATTCCCATAATAACTAGTATCCAAACTGCCAGACTCCATGCCCGGAGGCCTAAAACATGAAATCTCCACTCCCCTATACGATAAATACAGAATGTAAACAGGTCTAACTACTCATGAAAACCTAGCCTACCTGGATTCTAAGCAGTTGCAACTGTGCATTTCTGGCTCCATGATGGCATTCCCAGCTGAACAATGGTCCAGGAATTCGTTATTCCGCATCCCTCCAGCCATGACCCCTCCTCCTCATGATTCCCTAGCCTTGGAGCATCATGGGAGGGTTTTTGGAGAAACCCTCGTATGTTTTCTAACTGAGGAGGAAAAGATTTTTAATATAATCCCATTCTGAGGCTACTACCTCCCATCATTCCTCTATAGCAGTCTAACCCTTCACTATAGCGATTCTTCTATAGCAGAATAATTACCGCTATAGCAGAGTGATGTCAGCTTGGATTATTTCTGAAAATCAAAAAAATTCCCATGATGTCACCCTTCATACTTCAAACATATTTTTAATTATTTTTCCCAAATTTATGAAATCATAAAATTTATATAATGACAGACCCGATCGTTACAGAATCTGGACCAATCAAAGCTGCCTCACCTACCTCAAACCAACCGATAGGAGATCTACACCTCCGACCATAAAGTGACTCATAAGTAACCATCAGGATGCTAGAATCAAAGTTGTTATTGTAGGCAAACTCGATAAGAGGTAAGTGATCATCCCAATTTCCTTTGAAATCAAGCACACAAGATCTCAATATATCCTCCAAAGTCTGAATAGTACGCTTTGCCTGGCCATCCATCTGAGGGTGAAAAGTTATGCTAAGCTTAACCTGGATACCAAGACCCTTCTGTAATAATCTCCAAAACTGAGATGTAAACTGAATACCCCTATCTGAAATGATAGACAATGGAACACCATGCAATCTGACTATCTCCCGAATGTAGAGTCTGGCATAATCCTCTGTTAAATTTGTAGTCTTAACAGCTAAGAAGTGGGATGACTTAGTCATCCTGTCTACAATCACCCAAATAGAATCATATTGCCTATGAGTACAAGGCAAACCAGTAATGAACTCCATATTGATCGCCTCCCACTTCCAAGTAGGAAGATCAATATCCTGAGTGTTACCACTCGATCGCTGATGCTCTACCTTCACTTGTTGATAGTTGGGACACTTAGCCACAAAACCTGCTATGTCCCTCTTCATGCCATTCAACCAATAGACTTCCCGTAGGTCATGGTACATCTTGGTGGCACCGGGGTGAATAAAATACCTGGAGCTATGAGCCTCTGTCAAAATCCACTATCTCAACCCATCTATGTCCTGAACACACAATCGACCCTGATATCGAAGCACATTATCTCCTTCTTGGGAGAAAAGCTCTACCCTTTACTGATGAACTGCACCCTTCAGCTGGTGCAAAATAGGATCACTGTCTTGCTTTTCTTTTACTTTGGCTACCAAAGATAATTCAGAACCATTTTGAACAATAACACCACCTTCAGTTGAATGCATAAGGCGAACTCCCAATCAAGCAAGTCGATGAACATCCATGGCTAATTCTTTCTTTCTGTCTTCAACCAAAGACATACTACCTATGGAAAATCTACTAAGTGCGTCTGCCACGATATTGTCCTTACTCGAATGGTAAAGCACACTCATATCATAATCCTTAATAAGCTCAAGCCATCTTTTTTATGAAGATTCAATTCCTTTTGTGTGAACACATACTGAAGACTCTTATGATTGGTGAATACGTTCACATGAGTACCATACAAGTAGTGTCTCCAAATCTTCAAAGCAAAAACCACAGCCGCTAACTCAAGATCATGAGTAGAGTAGTTCTTTTCATTAATCTTAAGTTGTCTCGAAGCATAAGCAATCACATTGCCATGGTGCATCAACACACAATCCAAACCAATCCTAGAAGTATAACAATACACAACAAAATCATCTAGGCCCCGGGTAGAACCAACACTGGAGTTGTGACCAATTTAGTCTTCAATTCCTGAAAGTTCTTCTCACATAGATCAAACCACTAAAATTTAACCTTCTTCTGAGTCAACCGAGTCAACTGGGCAGCAATAGAAGAAAACCTTTTCACAAATCGCCTGTAGTAACCAGCCAAACCCAAAAAGCTCCTAATAACAGATGGGGAAGTGGGTCTAGGCCAGTTCTTTACTGCCTCAATCTTTTGAGAATCAACTCAAATACCATCTCTAGTCACAATATGACCCAGAAAAGCAACAGACTGCATCCAAAACTCACACTTGCTAAACTTAGCAAATAACTGTTGATCCTTGAGAGTTTGCAACACCACTCTCAAATGGTCTGCATGCTCCTCCTCATTCCAAGAATAGATAAGAATATTATCAATGAACACAATCACAAACATATCCAAATATTGCTTGAACACACGGTTTATCAAATCCATAAAAGTTGCAGGAGCATTCATTAGTCCAAAAGACAGAACCACAAATTCATAATAACCATGCAGAGTTCTGAAGGCTGTCTTTGGAATGTCACACTCTCGAACACGAAGCTGATGATAACCGGATCTAAGGTCGATCTTGGAGAACTAACTAGCACCCTGAAGCTGATTGAACAAGTCATCAATCCTAGGAATGGGATACTTATTCTTGATTGTAACCTTGTTCAACTAACGGTAGTCGATACACATTCTGAGGGAACCATCTTTATTTCGCACAAAAAGGACTGGAGCACCCCATGGAGAGATTCTAGGTTGAATAAAACCCTTATCAAGAAGGTCTTTCAATTGGTCTTTCAACTCCTTAAGTTCTATTGGATCCATTCTATAGGGAGGAATGGAGATAGGATGCGTATCTGGAAGAAGATCTATTCCAAAGTCGATCTCCCGCTTGGGAGGGACTCTGAGAAAATCCTCGGGAAACACTTTTGGAAACTCACTCATAATACGGACTGACTACAGAGATAGGGTTTTGGACTATGTGTCCATAACCTAAACTATATGATAGACATAACCCTTATAAATCATCTTCCTAGCCTTGAAAGATATGAAATTACCCTTTGAAGATGGAGGACTACCCTACCACTCTAGGACAGGTTCATTCAGAAACTTGCAACTAAAAACTCGAGTATGGCAATCAACCAAGGCATAACATGCATACAACCAATCCATACCAAGAATAACATCAAAATGAGTCATCTCTAACTCTACTAGATCCGCTGAAGTGACTCTATAAATAACTGAGATAGGGAAATTTCGATAGATTCTTTTAGCTAGGACTGACTCACCAATAAAAGTAGAAACAAAAAAGGGTTCTAAAGAGTTATTCAGGACTAATCTCAAACTTGCAAGCAATATAAGGGGTCACAAAATATAAGGAGGCACCCAGATCCAATAAAGCATACACATCGAGAGAGAAGATTTTCAACATACCGGTAACAATGTCCAGTGAACTCTCCTGGTCCTAGCGAGAGGACATGGCATAAAGGCGGTTCTGGCGCTGACCACCAAAACTAGAAGTAGTGCCCTGCTGGGCTGGTTGACCTCCTGATGCTGCTGGGGCAGACTGAGTCCTACCATCTCCCTGTCCCTTCCTGGCTGAAAGGCAATCCTTTATTCGATGTCCAGCCTGACCACACCCCAAGTAACCATCTGATTTGGCTAGACACTCACCCAGATGATTCTTATCACACTTGCCGCAAATGGGGTAGGAAGACCCCTTAGAAACACTCCCTTATGAATAGGAACCAGATCATTTACCAGTCTAATCATGACGAGGCCTGGGGGCCTGGGTAGGAATACTAGCTGAAGAATAAATGGGCCCTGATGATTTCTTCTGAAATAAGGAGCAATATCCACCTTCGTACCTCTAATGGCCAAAACCTGAACTCTCCAATCTAACTCACTTGTTCTCCCTTTCCATATCTCTCAACTTATCTCCATCAATCTGATAGGCATGAGTCATAATTCAAGAAATATCCATGTCAACCAAAATCATTACGGATTTACACTTCTTCTTTACCAAATTTGATACTCTATAAACGTACTTACTCATCTCATCCCATGGGTCATCCACTAAGGAAGGAGCATACCTAGAAATCTGGGTGAACTTCAACCCATACTCCTGAACCGACATAGAACCTTGCCTCAAATTCACAAACTCTTTGACCTTAGCTTGACTCAACTCCCTTGGGAAGAACCGGTCAAAAAAAGCCCTCTCAAAACATTCCCAAGTCATAGGTACCACATCCCTAGTCCTAGCATATTTCCATTGAGTGAACCAAATATGAGCCACATCCTTGAGTTGATAGGAAGTTAGCTCAATACAATCAACACCACCCTCTTGCATCACACCAAAGATATTTTTTACCTCGTCCAAGAAATTTTATGGATCCTCACTAACTTTCGAACCCCAGAACTTAGGTGGGTTCACGCGAATGAAACCTTGAACTTGGGCTACTATTACACCTTGAGAGTCGATAGGGATAGGAGCTTGTTGATTGGCCTGAGATGCCATAGTATGAGCTTGCATATGGATGGCATTTCTGAACTTTGCATTTGTGACTTTGGGGTCTTAAATTAGAGGGTCAACATTTTGAGCGGCTCAGCGAGGCATGGCACGATGAGGAGGCATAATCTGAAATGCATAAAGAATGGAATAGAGGATTAATAAAGTTAAACTCTATCGCGTGATATTGATCAAAAAAGAAGTGAAGTTTTTCCTAAGACACCTCATAGCTTCTCTCTCATAAGTGTGGCACTCTTCACACACATGAAAGAGACTCTACTCGATGCGGCTTTTAGACATCCTTGGACTCTTGAACCTGATGCTCTGATACCAAGTTTGTCACGCCTCGAGGCTACCCCCTAAACGTAACACGAGATCTGGGACCGCAATTGCCCCAAGTTAAACCTTGGTCATAGCATAACTCAGATAACCATAAGAAAATATAGCGGAATCGTAAATAGAAAACTAGGCAACCCAATCCATAAATGATAAAATCAAAATGAAACATAATCCAAAAAGGGAGACTCAAATACTGTCTATGTCTGAAAAGCCTCTACACATGACATAATAAGTTGCTAGGACAAGACCCCAACTTACTCAAAGTACGAAAGCAACAACCATAAAACAAATAAGATCATGACAAGCCCTCGAACAATGAGGACTCATCGACACTATCTGGAATGGCATGCAGTCTTTAGCCACGTGCCTGAGAGAGGGAACCTGAGTCTGCATTATCAAGAGGATGCAGCGCAAAATATGCATTAGTACTATAGGATGTACCGAGTATGTGATATATACATTATCAGGTTAAAACATACTTAAAACGTGCTTAAAACATAGTAGAAACTGAGACCATGCATAAAAGAGAAGTCATAATAAATATCATAACTTAAGCATAAGATAAAAGATAACATAGCATAAGACTTAAAAACATTCATGCGGAAGTTTCTTATAACCGATAATAGACCATGCGAGCTACATGGAATCTAACTATATAACCCTAGTTAGAAAAGTTTTCCCAAACCCTGCTAAGGAACGGGACATCATAATCCAACTATATAACCCTAGTTGGAAAAGCTTCCCTAGTGCCCACTAAAGCACAGGACACCATGATCAAATGTAGAACCACTTTCATAAGCCCGTAGGGGGATTCATAACCTACACTGGCAACATAGTTTTGGACTTAGTTAATCAAACCCTTATCGTTCGATGCTAAATACTACTCCCAAAATATACATATAGCTTACAATATACTTGTGACATATCTGTTTGAAAAGCATAAGGGTATATCTGATACCATGCAATTAACATAGCTTACGTAGACATATCTAGATGCCCAACCTTTTCATAAATCATAGAGACATAACTGATGTCATGCAATTCATGCTTCAAATCCTTAAAACTTAGCATAGGCATAATTCAAAATATACTTTCTTTCTAAATACATAAGGTCATGTTATCTAAATATGCCAATTTTCACTTAAAATTATGCAATTCAATGGAATCATGCTAGAAAACATCTTTAATGCATGGGCTTTTGAAATCAATTAAGAAACCTTAAAGAAAACATAGATAAGCAATGAGAAACCATGAATTGAAGCTTTAAAACTAAATCCATAAGTTTTCCCTAAATTCGGTAAGAACTCTAATTTTATAAATTCATAAATCAAAGTAAAAATCATGTGTTTTGGGCATAAGGGTGGAGGGAATCCCTTACTGAATACCCACATACCTTATTGAAGCTATGTTGATCTTAAGATGATAAGAATTGGAGGCTTGATCTTGGAGCTTGAGACTTGGAGCTTGAGACTTGGAGCTTGAAGGAGCTCTTTCTTTTTTAGGAATAGAATTTCTTAGAATGAGAAGAGTTTAGGCTATTAGGGAATAAAACCCTACTAAAAATATTCAAAACAACCTCACTTAGGAGTTAAAAAGATGGGTAATTACAAAAATACCCCTGAAATTTAATTAGGAAAAAGCTGTAAAAAGTTCACCTTCAGGGATCACGAGTGCATTCCACGAGCCATAGAATGAACCACGACTCGTGGTTTCCATTCGTGATTTCTGGACCAAGATTTAAGCTGTAGAAGAGGTTCTACGGGTTAATAGGATGGATTGTAGTTCAAATTATGGTCCGTAGACCAACTCGTGATTCTCAGGGAATTTGGGTAGACCTCAGATCAAGTTCTACGAGTCAACAGGACGGTCCGTATTTCAAACTACGGTCCATAGAAGTCATTCATGGTTCCTAGGAGAATAGAAAACCCTCAGGTTTAATTCCATGAGTGGACAGGACGGTCCATAGAATGAACTATGCTCCATAGAATCCACTCATGGTTCTCAGATCAAAGGCTAATCTTGTAGAAGGCAAACTACGACTCCATTCCATGTCCCGTGGTTCAAACCACGGTCCGTGGTTTGGACTTGTAATTCTTGGAAAGTTCAAAATTCTCAGATTTTCTAAGTTTAAAAGCTGGATAAGATTCCGAGGTGTTACACCATGCCTGGTACAGGTTCTAATATAATTGGCTCGGGTACCACACCTGGTACATTTTTTGACTGTGCTTGTTTGGTGGTTCCATGACTGGACTGGGTTTGTTCCATGTATTTTAATTATTGCATTTTTATCCATAAGTGGTTGGGTTGTTGTGGTAAATGTTGGGTTAGTTCTTGTGTAGACTAAGGTTGCATATTAAACATTATATATTTGGACTTAGAGATCCTTTGTTGGTTTGGGTTACTTAAAAAGTGGTAGATGTGCATACATAATTGTGGTTGTTGTGGAGTCTGGACATGTTTCATATAGCTGATAAGTCAGGTTGATGACTGAGAGTCTAGGTTGTATTTGCTGGCTTATTTACATATGTTTTGTCCTGCTTTACTAAGTTCTAGTTGAATGTTCATATTTTTCTTATTGGAGCTGGCTTATGATCCTATCAGTACACTATTATTTTGTGTACTGATAATACATTTGCTCTTATTTTGTTGAGTACATGGCATATTTTGGCAGCGGCTGCGCAACCTCAGTTGTGACACAATCGTTATCTGAATCTTAGGGTGAGCTACTTCTTTCGAGCTGCCATGGATTTTTCATTTCCTTCTAGTCCATTGTTCGGACTCAAACTACTTTTCTTTTGGGGTTGCATCCCCGTATTCTAGACTTGTTAAATATTTTGGTACATGACTTTCAGATTCTAGGGGTATTTTCTGCAGGATTCTCTTTTTAATTGTTTTAGATATGAATACTTAGTTTTGTTCAATGCAACTGGTTTCAGTTGCTTAGTTTTGATAAGTGTTGGCTTGGTTACTTGGTTCGCTCACTGGGGTTATCAAGTGGGTGCCACTCGCAGTGGTTTAGGTCATAACAAAGATGGTATCAGAGCCAAAGGTTCGTTGATCTCATTATACCAAAGCGGGTCTATTAGAGTCTTGCAGAATGGTACGGATATGTCTGTACATTTTTTTGAGAGGCTATAGGACTTTAGGAAACTATTTCTTCATTCTTCTTTCGTGCTATAACTTGCTTCCAATTGGTATCTGGAGATGCAAATTGGTATCTAAATTCCTTCACTCTTTTGTCCGTAGATTGTTAACACTAGGCATAATGGAATAAGGGCAGTAGCTCCAGCTGCGGGACTGGTGGCTAAAAGGCGAGGAAAGGGAAAAGGAAGGGGCAGAGGAAAAGCAACACCCGCCAGGGGTGGAGCTCAGACAACAGTTGAGCCAAGAGCAGCGACCCCTCCCTCACCCTAGGATGCTGTTGAGGAGGAGGTTGAGGTTATGCTTGAAGAGGCACGGAACAGGAGGAGGCAACACCGGCCGGAGGTTCAAGTCTTCCCCCTATGTCGTCGGAGGTAATTCAACATGTGTTGGCCTTTCTGAGCGGGCTGGTAGGTACAGGAGCCACCCCTACTAGGCCAATAGATGAGGTTTTGGGTGCTCATCCAGTTGTTGCCACAGCTCCCAAGATGGATGAAGTATCAGTACCAATGTATTCTTTCATCTGGTACTAGGACCTATTATGATTGGGACCGAGCAGGAGCAGTTGACCAAGTTCTTGAATTTGAAACCTCCATCGTTTCCTAGTATAGAGAAGGAGGATGCCTTTGAGTTTATTCTGAACTGCTATGAAAGGTTGCACAAGTTAGTTATTGTACAGCAGCATGGGGTGGAGTTTGTGACTTTTCAGCTACAGGGTGATGCCAAACAGTGGTGGAGGGCTCATGTAGAGTGTCGATATTCAACCTTGCCTCTGATGACTTGGGCTCAGTTTTATGACCTATTTTTGGAGAAATATATGCCTCGCAGTTTGAGTGATCGCAAGAAGGATTAGTTTTTGGCCCTTGAGCAGGGAAATATGTCTATTTCAGCTTATAAGGCTAAGTTTCATGCCTTGTCTCATTATGCTACCCAACTATTAGGCACTGAGAAGGAGAGGTTTCATCAGTATGTTAGGGGTTTAAATACTAAGTTACAGGTTTTGTCTGTTCATATGACTTTGGCAGGGAAGAGCTTTAATGAAGTGACTGACTATGTAAAGAAACTGGAGGAGGTCAGACAGGTTGGGCAGGCTAAGGTGTTAGCTAAGAAGTCCTGGAATGAGGGTAACTACAGTAGTTCTTACTCTAGGGGTCCCAGTAAGCAGGTCTATTCAGCTCGTCCTATTCAACCGGCCCTGCTAGCTTCTATAGGTGGTCATCCAGGGGCCAATCAGTAGTTTTCAGCTCCTAGAGGTCAGGGGGCTTCTTATACTTCTATCGGCATGCCCTCTCTTGATCATGAATGTTTTTATTATGGCGATCCAGTTCATTTCAAGAGGGAATGCCCTTTCGGATAGGAAGGAAATCAGATACAGCAGTAGACTAAGGTTGTGCTTCTAGCAGGTGGAGGTTGCCATGTGAGGGTGATAAGTTTGTATTCTACCTACTTATTTAACTCTTAATCTTATGCTTTTGCTAAGTAAAAATTGGAAAAATAGTGCAATTGACACAGATTACTTCTATTTTATAGGTTTCTGTGTTTTAGAAGTGTTCGGGAAGGGTTCGGGTGAAAACAAGTTAAAATGGAGCTAATTAGAGTTGTTGGTCACAGATAGTGAAATGCTCATCGCGACCATGAGGAAAAAGCCACGCGACCGCGGTCAATAATGAGTCAAAGCTACACGACCGCAATAGTGAAGTCACGCAAATGCATTGAAGGAGAAGTCAAAGCCTCACGATCGCGAGGTGAGGTCACGCGACTGTGTTGAAGGAATTAATAGGTCTCCATAATCGCGAGCAATATTCATGCAACCACGATGAAGAAATCAGCAGTTGTAGGGCATAATTGGAAAATCCCATTTTTGGAAACCCCAATCCACATAAAAGCACATCCCAACCATTTTGGAAAGATAATCTGGATTATTCAAAATTGTTCTTCAACCAATTCATCCTTGGTCTTAGAGTTAGCAACTTAGGGCTAGCTTGGGGACCAAGTTCATCCTCCAACACCATTGGAGTGAAGATTGGAAGCTTTATTGTAAAATCTTTAGTTCCTTTCTTCAACTCTTGCTCTGTATTGCTAAATTCATTGGTTTGTTGGTTGATTTGAGATTTGGATATTGTGAAAAATATAAACAATATTTGGGTATGATTTCATATATTGTTCTTTTACAATTTATTAAATATTTTCTAGTTTATGAATTGGGTCTTTAATTCTCTAATTAATCTTGTGCTTGAATTGAATCTAAAGGGAGTGATCAACCCTTGGACTTGCCCCTTTTACCTTGGTTTGGCTTGAAAGAGTGAATTAAGGTGGGGAAAGGTTAATTGGCACTAAGTTGAGGCTCTAACCCTCATTTAAGGAGTTAGCTAGAAATAGTGATTCTAGTGTTGTCACAATAGGAATACCTTTGTTAATGCTTGGCTAGGTTTGAGATAACTGGTTGAGGTATATTTGTCGATGGTCAAAAGACGTTGGTAAATTATCAATACTTCCAAGGCTTGTTTCCTTTGACCCATAATTAATCTAGTTTGTATTTGATAAACTTGTAATGGATTGTATGGATTTGAAGTGATACCCATTCCCAAATCTCCCTTGAAATCTTTGCGTTGGGAAGATTGGTCGACTTCACTTGCAATATCGTTTGTGTTTTCAACAACAAAACCCCCCAATCATTTTATTTCCTTGCATTGCTTAAACTTCAATAATTTGCTTTAATTCTTTATTATCTCAATCGTAATTACATTATTCTATGTGGGATCGACCCTGACTCCCATCGGGAATATAAATTTTGTTTTGCTCTGACAATCACAATCACCTCCTATTGGAGAGTGTATTTGAGAATTATCAAAAAATGGCACCATTATCGGGGACTTGGTTTTGAGTAGCCTTTTGATTGATGTTTGTAATCACTTTGTGAGGTTTTGTTCATTTTTACTTTTTTGTTGTTTTTGATTGTTGAGCAGGAAGCTCATGAGTGAAGTGGGCAATAACAAAAGTGTAGAAGGATTCATGGATGCAGCCCCTGAGCTCAAAATTCAAGAAAGAGTAGGTGCAATCTGCCTACCTCCCATGGTTGGCAACGCAGTGTTCCATGTCACTAGTACCATGCTCCACCTCAACAAATGAAGGGGTTATTTGGAGGGGCTGCACATGAAAATGCAAATAGGCATATCCAGAATTTCATCGAGCTATGCCATCCCTTCATATTCTATAACATTCCCCAAGAATCCATCTGTCTTTGCTTGTTTCCTTTCTCTCTCACAGGAGAAGCCATGCCATGGTTAGAGGAGCTTCCGGAAGGATCAATCACTTCATAGAATAGTCTTGTCAAAGCATTTGTATTGAGATTCTTCCCTCCCTCAAGAATGATGCAACTGAGGGATGAAATCACTAACTTTCATTAACTCTAAGACGAACCATTACATAAGGCGTGGTTGAGGTTTAAAAAGAAACTATTGTTATGCCCCAATCATGGATTGGCAGATAATGTCCTCCTCCAAAGTTTTTACAGGGCTTTGAATTCAATGAATAATTCCATAGCCAACAACCTTGCGGGTGGTACATTCATGAACCAACAATATGAAATCGCCTCAGCTCTTCTAGAAAGGATGACCAAGATGAATCGTGGTTGGCACACAAAGGAGGAAGATGTGCCCATGGGAGTGACCTCGACTATATTGACGAATGAAATGCATCACAAGGATGACGAAAGAGATGAAACTATGGCCATGTTCAACACCCTCTTTGCACCTGGATGCCAACATCCTTGTCCTAGAATGGATTTTTATAATTCGGGAGTGGGTACGCAAAATCTTTAATTTCACGGTGGAAAATGATAGGACGTGGATCTGTATGGCCAACATTTAAGGGTGGAGGAAAAAACATGGTATGTATAGTTCCTCGCGTTTTGCTCTATCCTAACTTCCTTCTTTTCGGCCTTCATATGGATCTTACATCATGCACATGTCTTACAAAGAATTCATCTTTTTTTATCCTGGCGTCAACAACTAATGTTGCTACTGAAACTCATCATAATTCTAGCCATGGTAGCACAAAATGAGTTCCCAATCCAACCTTAATTGAAGACACAACTCTGGTAGAACCCGAATCCTAGTCTCTTAAAATAAAGAAAAGTGACCCAGTCTTTCCTATCACCTCTAAGTGTAGGCCATTAGTTACCTCCCTGGGGGCATTGTTGTGCTATCAGGGGACTCCGATAATAAAGGCTTCAAAGGCCTTGGGTCCAAATAAACCTCTAGAGATGAATCTCCCTCAAAGATAAAAAGTAGGAAGACTATTGTTGTTGTCATGGTTTCAAGAGAAACTGATAAGCTGTATTTTGAGTTAAAGTATTCTTCTTGGGACAACTGCCTTTCTCATAAGCCTTTTGTTCCTAGTAGAACTTGCTTGAGCACTGCCAATATTCTGAAAAAACTTTCTCATACCCTCTCTAATCTAACATTGAGTCGGGTGAAGCGTTCATAGACCCACAGCTTTTGGGGAAGAGTCTGAGATCAGAACTTTCCGCCACTCTAATGAAAAAGATGAAAACTCATGCTGCATAGGGGCAGAATTCTTCTGGAGTCCCTGGTGTGCATGTTTTTTCTCCCTCTGTTCTTCCAGAAGTAGCTCCACGAGTACAATCTGAATCCCTTGATCATTATGCTCTAGTTGGAACTTACCTAACCTCTATGCATGATCCCTCATGGAGGCACTCGGCCATTTTTCTATACCTAAAAAAGTTAAATCTTTTATTCAGAACAAAAGAGGTTTCCCTCTATCCGAAACCCATGGTCTCCCTTAAGGATCAAAGGAAAATGAACGTTGTCTCCTCCTCGTATCTCCTTGATAACAGTGCACATGTTAGTGCCAAGGTATGTAGTTCTCTTCGCTTCCTTTAGTCGTTTACTTGCTAGGGTTAATATCACTTCGAACCAAGTAGTTTGATTATTCTCTTTTCATTCTAGTGTCATGGCCATAGAAAGATTTCATTGAGTGTTAGAAGAGAAATAGGAGTTGGAGAAAAAAAGTAAGCAACTTGAGGAGGCCCTAGCTATTAAGAGGGTTCGACCGACTATGGCCGAGGCTCTGGCCTCTCAGGCTTCTGGGATCAAAACACTCATAACAAAGCTTGTGTTGGTCATGATCGAAAAGGACACTTATAGCCTAGAGGCTAGTCAACTGGCTGAGGAAGTATGTACCATACAAACATGGTATTTTCTCCATACCAGATGTATTAACAATAATATGTGTATAGCTGGGTTCTCAAACCCATATTCTCACAAGATATCCAGTGCCTAAGACACTATTCATACTTAGCCATTTCAGCTCATTTATCACTTCCTTTTCATTTAGCCTAATCATAAAAGCACAATAGTGAAAGCATATATAATACAACCACATCTGAAGACCAATCACAAGTCATACAGTTTCACTACAAACATGCAATAAGGTGAGTCTTAACTCCAATTCAAGCCATAACCTACCTCGAGTGAAGATATAACACTCGCAAGCTAGTACACCACTTTTTTGTCCTTTCTTAACTATACGAAATGCACTAGGTCTAGAAATAATAAATATATAAACATAATCAGCCAATTATCCTTCATTTCAGGCCTTGGGAATCAAACCCAACCATTTTACTCATTACACAAGGTTTTTAGCGTTCCCCAAGGATAACAAGTCATAAATCAGCCCTATTGCATTCATAGAATCAGTCTTTAAGGTTTCTAACCAAGTTCATACATTTTCCACCATTTTAAGTCTAAAGGTTTCATCTTTATGGAACCCCAAGGTTCTCCACTAGTCTTAAACATGTTAAGAACTAATAATCTCATGTTAAAACTCATAGAAACACAACTTCAAATCAATTCTAGGTGATTTTACACTTCTCCATAGGGTTCTTCCCCAAGTTCATACTTTTAGGGCTTAATTGAATGAAATCCACCATTATTTCTTCCCGCCCTCCAAGGTATAAGGAAAATAATTAATCAATAAATTATGAATTCTATGGATTACTTACCTCAAACGATGGAGTTTGCCCTAGCATTCTTGGAAAAACTGCTTTTGAGAGCTCTAGAACAAAGTTGAGTTATGAGGGAAATAACTCAGAAAACTGCAGAATGCCCAGGTATACTACCGCATAATCTCATCAAAATGGATACTTCCTTCATCATAATAGATCATCACAATGAGGACTGCTTGTCGCGATGGACCATCACGATGAGGTATTCTTCCATCATGGTGAAGTAAAATTCTAAAACACCACGATCTTGCTCCCAAGCCCTTATTTTGCAAAAACACATTATTTTATAGACACCACAAATTATTCCCAATGTGCCAACTATGATATTCGGAGTTCTATGACTCTTATTCCCATCCTGAAACTTCCTATGAGCTCCTACAGCAGTTGTCTATCCAATTCCAGATATCATACTACCATACAATATGTCACAAAACATAAATCACCTCTAAGGTACAAAACACTATATTTTAGTTTAAGCTCACCCTAGCTTGAGATTTTCAATTCTCGTCTAGGGACTTTTCTAGCCTGATACTTATGCCTTAATTTAGTGTAATGATAGAATAGGTCATTACATTAGATACCAAATAAACAATCATTCATATTTGAATGACAATCGAGAAGAAAAAAATAAAACAAGGGAAAAGCGAAGGTTACCTTAATTGATGAACAAGTGAGGATACTTGTTCCGCATGTCTGTATCAGCCTCCTAAGTGGCCTCCTCAACAGGATGGTTCTTCCAATGGACCTTCACATATACAATTTCCTTGGTTCTCAACTTCCAAATATCTCAATCAAGAAGAGCAATGGCCTCTTCTTCATAAGAGAGGTTCTCATCTAACAAGATCGAATCCCAGTGAATGATGTAATTACCATTACTATGGTATTTCTTAAGCATAGACACATGGAATACATGATGAACCCCTGACATACTAGGTGGTAAAGCCAACCTATAAGTCACTGGCTCCACTTCTTGAAGAATCTCGAAGGGTCTAATATACCTCGAACTCAACTTATCTTGCTTTCCGAATCATATAACACTCTTCATGTGTGAGACTTTGAGTAAACCTTGCTCACCTTTCTCAAAGTGTATGTCTCTAACCTTCCTGTCTGCATACTCTTTATGTCGTCTTTGAGCCGCTAAAAGTTTCCCTTGGATGGAATTTACTCTTTCATGGAGTTCCTTACCAATTTCATACCCAAAGGTTTCACTTCAAACGAATCAAACCAACCGATGGGAGAACTACACCTCCTCCCATATAAAGCTTCAAATAGAGCCATGTATATGCTGGAGTGGTAACTATTATTATAAACAAACTCTGTAAGTGCTAGATATTGATCCCAATGACCTCTGAAGTCCATCACACATGCGTGAAGCATGTCCTCTAACACTTAAATTGTACGCTCGGACTACCCATTAGTCTAAGGGTGAAAGGTTGTACTCAGGTCCAATCTTGTCCCCAACTCTTCATGCAACTTCTGCCAAAAATTGGAGGTGAACTGGGTACCCCTATCAAAAATAATAGAGATAGGCACCCCATGCAATTGAACAATCTCATTCAAATAGATCTTGTCCAGCTTGGCTGCATTATAAGTCACATGTACAGGGATAAAGTTGTAGAATTACACAGTACAGAAGTCGAGAAAGAAAGGGAGAAAGATTTTTTTGATTGATTATTGATCTGTGCATACATCTATTTATACATAGTTGTTGTAGGCTGATTGAGTTAGAGTCCTAGTATCTATACACTTGTAGTGCTACACATGTTGTAGACTTACACAAGGACTCTAACTCAGTGTAACTCTCCTACTCTATCACTATCTAGAATTCACTGACAAAGTGCTAACACTTTGATCATTATCTACTACACAGTGATCATTATCTTCAACACTTCCCCTCAAGCTAGTGAGAGGTGAAAGATCCACTTCTAGCTTGTCCTGAATCTTGCAAATTGTTGCTTAGTCAATCCCTTGGTGTGAATATCAGCTAGCTGATCCTTTGATCTAACAAATTGTGTAACAAACTATCCACTAGCCACCTTTTCTCTGACAAAGTGATAGTCCATCTCTACATGTTTAGTTCTGGCATGTAGAACTGAATTGACTGTCATATACAGTGCACTGAGATTGTCATAGAATAATGTAGGAGTTGTCTTCAAATACACGCCAATGTCTTTTAGAACATATGTTATCCAAGTAAGCTCAGTTGCAGTTGATGTAAGGTCCCTGTATTTAGATTCAGCACTAGACCTTGCAACTCTATGTTATTTCTTTGAGGCCCAAGATATGCAGTTTGCTTCTAAGTAGATTGTATACCCTGTAGTTGACCTTCTGTTCTTGGTACAACCACCCTAATCTGCATCAGAGAAGACATATAATCTGAAAGGTTATCTTGAAAGTAGCCTCAGTCCATAATGGACAGTTCCTTTAACATATCTAAGAATCCTTTTCACAGCTTAAAGGTGCTCACTGTTTGGAGCTTACATAAACTAGCTTGCCAAATTAACTGCATGAGAGAGGTCATGCCTGGTCAAGGTAAGGTACTGGAGACTGCCTATAATGCGTCTGTATACTGTGGCATCAATTGGAGTTCCTACAACTTCTTGTATTCCATGCTTCTGAGCTAGTGGTGTGCCAACTGCCTTTGTAAGTGCCATATTAGTTTTGTTAAGTAACTCAAGAGAATATTTGTTTTGATTGAGGTGAATACCTCTAGTGAAGTACTTTACCTCAATTCCTAAGAAGAAATGTAGTTGTCCAAGGTCCTTCATTGCAAACTTTTTGCTAAGATTTGCAATTATCTCCATAATGAACTCATAAGAATTCCCTGTGACTATAATATCATCTACACACAGGAGTAACAAGATAGTACCTCTCTTATCGTGGAGTGTGAACAATGATGGATCTGATGTACTACATTTGAAACCAATATATTGTAGGTGTATACGAATCTATCAAACTAGGATCTTGGTGCTTGTTTCAGCCCATACAGTGCTTTCTTTAGGGAACAGACATGACTTGGAAATTTAGGATCTGTAAAGCCTGGTGGGTGGCTCATATAGACTTCTTCCTAGATATGTCTATGCAAGAAGGCATTTTTAACGTCCAGCTATCTCATAGGCTAGTGTAGACTCACTGCTACTGATAAAACCAATCTTATGGTAGTTGCCTTAACCACAGGGCTGAAAGTTTCTTCAAATTCCACTCCTTCAAGCTGAGAGTATCCCTTAGCCACTAATCTAGATTTGTGTCTGTCTATAGTTCCATCTGACTTTAGTTTGGTTTTGAACACCCACCTTGATCTAACTACATTCATATTTGTAGTTTTGGGAACTAAGGTCCAAGTTTGATTTGTGTGTAGTGCTTTCACCTCTTCCTACATAGTTGCATACCAATATGGAATATCAAGTGTTTCTTTCACTATCTTGGGTTCCACATATGTTGATTCTCTTGCTGCTACAAGAGAAGTATGTGCTACTAGAAGCCCTTATGTCTAGTCACCATGTGATGTCCTTCTTCCTCATGTTCAGTGGTCTCATTTGTATCTGATGAAGGGTTTTGGACACCACTTTGATGTCCAGTGTCCTTAGTATTCTGATCAACACCCTTGTCTGCATCATCAACACTATTTTCAGTGCTATCACTGATATAAAGAGTATCAGTAGCAGCATCATTATCAACATCATAGACAACAGGCTGAATATCTACATCATCAGGGACATCTGGAGCTATATCATCAGGAAAATCTGATGGCAACACTTCCCCTGAAAGGGTACAATTTGTACCATTGTTTTCTCCATCTCTGTCCTGCAAGTCAGAGAAAAACTCAAGAAAAGTAGCCAAGTGAGTAGAGGTATTTAAGAGTGGTTGATCAGACTGCACATAAGGCAGTATGAGTACTTCAAAAACATGTCTTGATACAAAGACCCTTCTAGTCGGAGGATGGTAACACTTGTACCCCTTGTGTAAACTGCTATAGCCAATAAAAACACATGGATATGATTTAGGTGAGAACTAAGTGTTGCCTTTCAAATATGGGAAGCACCTGCATCCAAAAACTTTCAAACTGTTGTAGTCAGGAGATTTACCATTGAGCTTTATAAAAGGAACTTCATTATTTAAAATTGAAGATGGCAGCCTATTTATAATGAACACAGCAGTTTGGAAAGCTTCAACCCATAGAAAGAGAGGCAATTTGTCATGGAACAACATGGTTAATCTAGTTTCCACTATATGTCTGTGTTTTCTCTTAGATATTCCATTCTGTTGAGGAGTGTTGGGACATGAGATATGTCTAATGATACCACAACTTTCCAAGTGTCTAATGAATTCAGTTTTAATAAACTCACCACCACCATCACACTGAAAAACCTTTATAACTTTGGAAAATTGTCTTTCTACCATCTTTTGGAACTTGATAAAGACTTCATAGAATTCTGATTTTTTTCTTAAAGGGTAAAGCCTAGTGAATATTGTATTGTCATCTATAAACACCACATAGTATTTCATATGTTGAGATGACTCAACAGGTGCTGGTCCCCAAAGATCATAGTGAATCTTGTGCAGAAGCTCATTCTTAATTTTATTTCTCAAACCAAAATGAAGGTTACAATTTTTTCCCTACTAACAAATAGCACAGACAGTAGGCAACTTATTCCAACTCCTAACATCAATATGTCTATTGCTACTCAAAGACTTTAAAGACTTCAAACTAGTATGTCCTAATCTATTGTGCCAAATGTTGTCTGACTTTCTCCAATCCTGTGTTGCAGTCAAGGCATAGAGGTTGTTATCTTTCGGTGCATAGAGTCCTTCCTTCTTAGTGCCCTTGGCTACTGGTCTCCCTGACATCTTGTCCTTACCAACAAAATCATTTTCATCAAACTCAAGGGTACAAGCATTATCCTTTGCTAGTTTGCTAACAGATAACAATTTCTTATTGATATCAGGAACTACAAGCATCTCCTTAATTTTCAATCCTGACTTTGTGGTATTTACAACATGTGTGATTTCAAGATGTGATCCATTCCCAACAACTATTATATATTTTCCATTATAAGGTTTAAGATCTGATAAGTTACCTGTTGAATTGGTCAAATGAGTAGTTGCACCTGAGTCCACATACATTGTCTCATCTTCAGCATTGTTGCCTTGCAAATTCACAATTGCTAAGGCTTGTGGGAGATCTTCTGTAGCCTGGTAAGAGTAGTCCCACCTGTAGAAGCATTTCATAGTTGTGTGGTTGTTCCTACCACATATTTTACATGCACTGCTTGAGTCTTTCACATTCTGCACTATTATCTTTGTAGCATTCACATTCTGGCTAGTGTTTCCTTGTCCAGCAGGTCTAAAACCTCTTCCCTTAGAGTTAAAGTTTCCTATCCTTTGATTGAAATTCCCTCGACCTTTGCCTCTATGTGCAGTTAAGGGCATTTCATGATTGTGTTGAGTTGAGTCTTCCTCTTCCACCCTCATGTCATATCCTCTAAGATAATTGACAAATTGACTCAGGGTAGGATAAGGTGCTTTTCCCAGTATCACAGTTCTGAAGGTCCTGTATTTTGGACCTAATCCTCTAGCAAAGTTGATCACCTTGCTGTCTTCATTAACAGGTTTGTGTATGGCTACAAGACCATCACAAATTCCCTTAAAACTCTTTCTGTTACTCATCAAGTTTCTTAGTTCCTAACTTAATGTCTTGCAATTGTTGCTTAAGTTGGAAATCTTTGTCTTTTGTTACCTACAGGTATGTTTCTTCCAAACATTCCCACATTTACTTTGCTGTGAAACATCCTAAAACAAGGTACATGATTTCTTCAGTCATGGTTCCTGAGATCCAAGTCCTCAACAAGAAATCATTCTCTTCCCAATCATTCTCCTCACTTGATTTTTCACTTTTCTTTGATGTAGACGAGTCACTCTTCTCTACAGCAGATGTTGCACCTTTGTCAATTCTATCCTCCTTGACCAATGTAGTCACTTTCATGACTTACATAGCTGCATAACTTGCATCCTCCAAATGAGATAATTTGTGGGCTTAAGTTTGATGGGACAAGCAGCAATGAGGTGATTCAAAGAGACTACTAAAAGTGACAATAGGGTTGAGTAGGATGCAGTATTTGATGCTATTGTTTTGGACAAGTGATCTAAATAGAGTATTTTCAGCGTAAGGTTAAGAACGCTCTGAAACCATGTAGAATTACACAGTACAGAAGTCGAGAAAGAAAGGGAGAAAGCTATTTTTTTTATTAATTATTGCTCTGTGCATACATGTATTTATAAATAGTTGTTGTAGGCTGATTAAGTTAGATTCCTAGTATCTATACACTTGTAGTACTACACATGTTGTAGACTTACACAAGTACTCTAACTTACTGTAACTCTCCCACTCTATAACTATCTAGAATTCACTGACAGAGTGCTAACACTTTGATCATTATCTACTACACAGTGATCATTATCTTCAACAAAAGTGTGCAAATTTTGTCAACCTATCAACAATGACCCAAATTGAATCGTACTTCCCCAAAGTCTTAGGAAGTCCAACCAAGAAATCCATGGCTATTCGTTCCCACTTCCATTCATGGATGGTCATTCTTTGAAGTGTATCGCCAGGTTTCTTATGCTCATATTTTACCTGCTGGCAGTTTTGGAACTTAGACACAAAATCCACTATATCCTTTTTCATTTTTCCCCACCAGTAATATTGCTTCAAGTCTCGATACATCTTTGTCACACCAAGATGTATGGAATACTTTGAACTGTGAGCCTCTGCCAAAATGGTGGGAATAAACTCCTCAACATGGGGTACACAAACTCGCACATTGATCCTTAGGACACCTTCATCACCAATGATGTCCTCCTTGGCCTTACCTCGTAACTCCTTGTCACGAATCCTTATCAATTTCACATCATCAAACGGCGTACCTTTGATTTGCTCGAGGAAAGATGACCTCACCTCTACACATGCTAGTAAGCCACCTCTCTAATAAAATTCCAACCTCATGGAGCTATTACCCAGAGCCTGAATATACCTAGCCAATGGTCACCTAGCAACGTTCAAGTAAGCCAAGCTACCCATACTTTTAGTCTTCCTACTTAGTGCATCAGCCACCACATTAGCCTGACCTAGATGGTACAAGATGGTGATGTCATAATCCATAAGTAGCTCCATCTGCCTCAGCTGCCTCAAGTTTAAGTATTTTTGGGTGAAGATATGTTGCAAGCTACGGTGGTCTGTGAAAACTTTACATCGGACTTTGTACAAATAGTGTCTCCAAATCATAAGAGCAAATACCATTGTAGCCAACTCTAAGTCATGAGTAAGGTAGTTCTTCTCATGCACTTTATGTTGTCTTAAAGCATAAGCAATGACATTCCATTCCTTCATCAACACAATGCCTAAACTAGACCATGATGCATCATAATAAACAATAAACTCTTTACCTTCAACCGGCAAGGCTAGGATAGGAGTTGTGGTCAACAAAGTCTTGAGCTTTTTGAATCTCTCTTCACAATCTTTTGACCAAGCAAATGGCATATCCTTATAAGTCAAGCAAATCAGGTGAGCAGCAACGGATACAAAATCCTTGACAAATCGGAGGTAGTAGCTAGCCAATTCCATGAAACTTTGGACATCTGTCACTAAAGTGGGTTTAGCCCAATTCTTAACAACTCTATTTTCTGAGGGTCTACCATCACCTCATCCATCAAAATCACATGGCCTAAGCAGGACACAGAAGATAACTAGAACTAACACTTCAAAAACTTTACATAAATTCCTTCTCTTTCAGTAATCCCAACACAATTCTAAGATGATCCTCATGTTTAATGACCCTTTTAGTCATTTATGTGTTTTCTCCTTCCTTGCAATGTTAGAGCTTGCCTGTAGGTCTCCAAGTCATTTATGGCTTGTTGGGAATGGTAGTTTGGTTCTTGGGCCATCTGTTTGGTCTTTATGGTCGTTCCTTGTTTTAAGGATTTAAACTTTGGAAATTATTGACTTCGGTCAACATTCTTAATAATCATGCTCAGAATCGAATTCTGACTATTCCATTAGCTCAAGAGCATAGACTTTAGTCTTGTTGGACCTTTAGTTGAGATCCAAGATCTATTCAGCTTGGAATTCTCTCTCGTTCTGTGTTTTCAGGCCAGTTGGGATTGTTTAGTTGACTATGGTCAACATTTGGAGAAAAAGATCTCGAATGAAATTCTGTCAATGTTGTTAGCTTTAGAATGTCGAGTTTAGTCTAGAAGGACCATTGGTTTATGTCCCGAGGCTCCCGGACTTGATTTTAGCCCTTAGGTTCCATTTTGGGATTGTTGGCCTAAAGGCTGATTTTTGGTGCAGAGCCCACTTTTCGATAAATTGACCTCTGATGGGATTTTTGTCGATTCTGTTGGATCTAGAATTCCATTTCTAGTTTAATAGCTCAGGTCATTTGTGTTCACGGGACCTCGAATGCAATACTGAGGGTCCATCGGAGTTAAAATGCTAGTGGGCATGGCTGTTGGCAGCTAGTTACTGTCATGGCACCAGCAGGCATATGCCAACACATGGTCATGGATGCCTATGCGATACAGCATGCCATTCACCCCAAATTTTGTCCATCGCCTATGCGGCACCTCGGCCGAGTCCGCGTAGGGCATGCTAGCCGCCCTATTGTTCTTGGCCATTTCCTAGGCAGCGCCTGGGCCGCATACGCTGCCCACATAGGCAGCGCCATGGCTAGCGTACGCACAGGTCTAGGCTGGCCAGCTTAAATAGTTGTTGGCCTCATGATTTTTAGCTTTAGTCATCATCTTCAAGCTTCGATGTTTTCACCATTTTAGCTTCAAATTGCTCCATTTCTTCAACTACTCTCTCCCATGGCTTGGAGGAATCTTTTTTGCTGATCCAGGTGTGTTCTTGAATTCATGAATAGGTAAGTTCCCTTGTTATTTCCATTGATTTCCATAAAATTCTCCCCTTTAAATTCTTGATTCTTGGGGTTGTTTCAACCCCTTTCCATGGTCCATTTTTGCTCAATTTTTGGGCATGTTCTCAAAAACCGTGGTGTTTTCTGTTTCTGGTTACAAGTTGTGGGGCCAACAAGCGCGCTTGTAACCCAGATTTTGATCTGGATATATTTATAGAAATGTGGGTATCGTTGGTTTCATTTTGACGCCTAGATTATTATGTTGATAGTGTTTTCATGAATTGGAGCTTCCCGGAGTGGTTTGAGCTTGGACGATGACATCTTTGCAGCTAGTCATCGGATGACAGGTATGTTATGGTCTTCCCTACCTAGACTCTGTGTATATAGGCTATAAATGCATTAATTAGCTTCCTTGGGTTGATTTTCTAGGTTGGTACCCTCCGACCTTGTCTGCCTTTTTTCGTCTATTTATTTCATACATTGATTATAGTATTCGTGTGGTATTGCTATATTACCCTTGTGGTCCCGTATGTCCATTGTATATGCCTCTGGACAATAGACGATGGGATAATTAGCAATGTTTGTGAGTCCCAGACATCTAGACGTTGCTTTAGGCTGGATCTTTGTGCTGTAGAACTGATCGTGCCTGTGCAGGGCCAATAGGAATGTTCGTGAGCCATGTTAGGCTAATTTATATTGTTTTCAATCATATCATTCATCCAAAGTTTTTCTACATATTTTATTACTGATTTGGCTTCGGGCCTACTATAAATGATTTTCTAAACTTTGCATGGCCTCGGGGGGACCTCTTTGGTAAAATGATTATGAAAGAGTTTTAGTACTGACTTTTATGAAAACTCTTGGAGTATAAGGGATATTATGATGATTTTAATCACAGGTTTTTATACTGATACTAGGATCATCCATGTCATAGCGCTAGACATGGTTTTCTACATATTTAGACCCGAATACGTGTCGGGCATCCTGTTTAGGGATTTTGAGACTTGATTACTATTTTAGACCCAGATATGCTCCAAGCACCCTTTATAAGGGTTATTGAGAGTTGACTGCTATTTTATACCCGATTCAATTCTGAGCACGTACTACGACATTTCAATTATTGAGTTATATGTTGAGATTTATGGTTTTTAGTATGTGGTGTATGAGTAGACCCATATGGACCCTTCCGTTCCTAGGACAATGGATATGGGACAATGCAGTGTGCAAGGAGGAGGGGTACACGGTCGAGTTAAGGTATATGGATGAGCCTTTCATGGGTCCTTCCTCTATTGGGCCTTCTAGGTACCGGATGGGGTAACATACGGCACTATTATCATAGAAGATTTATCATACCATCATCATGCATATTATATTCCAATTCCACCCTTGTTTGTTGTGTACTTAGTGTACGCTCCGGTTGTATGGGTGGCAAGAGAGTTTGTTTTCACTTGATTGTGTTCTTTGGTTGTACGGGGGGCCGTTGGGACTGTAGATAGATTATATTACTCCCTTCGCCTTATAGAGCTTATTATGAGCTTCAGTTCCAGTTGGATTAGTGGTTTTTAGTCTGTTGATGCTCCATTTGTTAGATTTCTTAATTATTGAGGTCCTAGATTATTGAGGCACTATTTATGTGGCCTTATGAGTGGACGTGGGCTATCAGATTCTACTCCTTATCATGGTTCTTAACTATGGATCTCGGTACTTGTGGCTTTGTTATTTACATCCTATGGTTATACTTGAGAGATTGTTTTGCGTCTATTCTTATCTTGAAATTGATGTTTTAAGCATGATTCCATTAGTGTATGGCTTCCAGTTGATTATGTTGGCTTTATTTCCTCCTTTCCCTTTTTACTTGAGGTTACCGGTATACCGCCATATTTCTAAAACTCTCTCTCTTTTTATATACTTTTGTTGCAGGGATCCTAGGTGCATTCTTCTTTCTTTCACCTGCTGCGTTATGTATATCTTTTATGCTAGCACGTATGTGTATAACTCTTGGTTGATTATTCTCCATGCTAGTTTCCATGTGCTTTCCCTATTTTCTTTGGTGACTGCTTTCTTGTTATCTTCTACTTACTATTTTTACATCTTATATGCACTTAGTTGGCCGATGATGCCTACTGGGTACCCATTGCTTAGCAATTGATGCTCATACTACACTTTTGCATCTTTTTGGTGCAGATATTAGTGTGAACATTCATCGTTGATCGCGTGGAGACTCATGCAGCTTTTGGATATTTGAGACTAGGGTGAGCGCCTGACGATCGGGGCTTGACCATATCTCATATTTTGCATTGTTACTCTTTATTTGTTCAGAGATAGTTGTATACTCTATTTGGTTACTTTTAGAACTTGTATTCTATTAAAAGCTTATGTACTATCGATACCAAGTCTTAGGGTTGGTGTAATTTCCTTATGATTATATATTCAGGTTGTTACTTTCGCTTTGTTTTATCTTTATATTCTGCTTCCACTTATTTCTACTTATTGTGCATATTGGTTAGGTAGTAACCCATTACTAACCTTTCCAGGCTACGAGAATTGGTTCGCCTACTGGGGGTTATAGGTGTCATCATGATCTGATAAATCGGGTCGTGATAGCTTGGCATCAGAGCTCTAGGTTCATCGGTGTTGTGGTATAGAAGCAAGTGTCTAAGTAGAGTCTCGTAGATCAGTACGATGACATATGTATCCTATCTGCGGGAGGCTACAGGGCATTGTTAGGAAAAGTTCCATCTTTTTGCCTATTTATCATGTGTTCCTGGCTCTATTGACTTCTAAACTTCGATTGTTTCATTCCTTCTCAGATGCCTAAGATGAGTTTGACAGCGGGTGATATCGAGGCTTTTGTGCCTATTACTTTAGTGCTTCTGTCAATGCCGAGACTTTAGAGTGAGAGCAGATTACATCAGATAAGGGGTTTGGGGATAGCCCAGCCTACGATTGGATTTATGGCTACCCCAGTTCTTCAGGACACCATGGCTAGGACTCTAAGTCCTCCAATGGGTATTACGGTACCTGGTTCTTCGAGCGGTTCTTCAGTTAGGGTTGAGCTACTAGTTCTTCAGCAGGGTTGTATGTCAATATTGGAGTATGAGGCAAGATTTCACGATACGGTTAGGCATACTGCTAGGACTCTACCTTCAGAGTGTGATAGATTCCAGAGTTCTATTGGAGGTTTGATTTCACCACTTAGTTTGGCAACCAAACACTTGGTTAAAGTTGGGACTACCTTTCTCCAGGTAGTTGATCATGTTTGGGATATTGAGGGGTTATGTCGCGAGGCGTATAGAGGTAGTGCTAAGAGGCGCCATTGTTAGGATTTTTTTTGAGGTTCTCAAACTCGAGGTAGGGGTTTCTTTGCTAGGGATCAATTCCATTGCTTATTGTCTAGTAGACCAGTCCCAGTTGCTCCACAGGTTCTAGAGGTAGGTTGTATAGAGCATGTTAAGCCGAGTAGGCATAGTGCAGGTCGGGGTTCTCGTGGTTCATATTCAGGACATGTAGGCCGGTCAGGTTCAGTGAGGGCTTCCCGACCGACCTTGTTCAATGGGATTTGTTTTTAGTGTGGTGAGCATGGGCACTTTGTTAGGGATTACCTCACGATTCCACCTTCCAATCAACAGGTGTTATCTTTAGGGATCCAGTACCATGGGCTAGAGGTAGAGTGCAGGGTAGTAGGGGTGTTCCCCAGGTAGCAGGAGGTAGCGCACAGAGTTGTAGGGGTGGTCCCCAGATGGTTAGAGGTGGCTCTCAGCCAGGTGGTTCAGGTATCCGTCCAGAGTTGACAGGCACCGTGAGAGCCAGGCTTCCTTGGATTGTTACGATTGTGGAATGGTTGGTCACTTTGCTAGAGATTATCCCTTGTGAGGGATGACTGAGCCTTCAGCTTTGACTACTCAGTCTAGAGTTAGGTCCCATCAGTCTGATGCCCTTCTTGGTGGGCTCAAGGTAGAGGTTCCTGATATTATTTCTCTAGGTATGGCTTTTTTTACCTTCGATTGGTGATAGCATTGTTCGCATTGTAATTCTACTTCCTTTTTTGTGTTTATGTTTACGTGCCTACCTGTTTTCCTTGTTTAGTTATTTTACTACTTGTGTTGTAAGTGTTTTTGCGTGTTTTTTTCTCGATGGGTTTATTCTTTAGTAGTGGATGGGGAGAGTTATCCTTGAGAGGTGTTTTCCCAGAGTTGTAGCTCACAGGTAGGTCTTGTTAGCCTCTTTTCTAGTTGATTTTGTTCTCGATTTTGTTATGGTTCTAGACTTGGGTTGAGTCTTCCTTTTCTAGTGGTCCTAGATAGTTGTTATCTAGGTGATTATCTAGCATTGTCTATAAGTTTTGGTTTGATGTGCTACTGGTGGTTTATGTCGGAGATTGAGGTCCTGTCTTAAGTCGCATGGTGTTGGTTATGCTATAAGCATTAGTTAGTTTCATTTTCTCAGGTGATTGAGTCAACCCTCATTGTTTGATTAGTTTAGAAGGTTAGCAGGTGTGGGTTGCTTTCCTGATTTTCTTCAGTTTCTTGTTTCTCCCCAGTTTCAGTTGGTTTGACTTTCGATCATTGTATTTTGGTCGAGTTATTGATTGTGGCATGGTGGTTGGGTTCCAACTGTAGCATTATGTCTAAGTGTTGACTATAGTATTGTGGTTTAGTTTAGACTATGGAATTGTGATTAAATGTTGTCAGTAGCTTTGTGGTTGAGTCAAGCATTCGGCCTACTCTCTTCCCGACATGTCTGGTGTTGCCAGTAAGAGTTTTAGGAGCTAAGGGAACAGCTCCAGAGTCTTTTGAGAAAGAATTTGTGGAATTTAGTGTATCCTTGGATAGGGTTTTGTTTGGTTTGCAATGGAGGGTGATAACTCATTGTATGTATGTATGTGTTCTAGCAACTGACTGAGGTGGCAACCGAGAGTTTGCTTTGTTTTGTATATTGGTGCCTTGTGTCGACCGAGTTCATATTGTGGTGTCATTTCCTTTGATAGATTCAAAGTCAGAATTCCTTCTAGTATGAGATTGAAGTAGTGGTCAATTCTAGTACTACCTTTGGGAGCTTGTTGCATCTACCCTGTCTTCCTTGTCATCTTCTTCGGGGGAAACCAAGTTTCAGTAGCATCTACGGATTGGGAAAAAAATTGTGTATTCATGGCCTAGTGGGCTCCAGTTTCATTAGTGTTCTTCGATGGCGAATGAGTCTACTCGTGGGTTTGACAGGAGCATCGATTGGTAAAATAGGTGATGGATTTCAGAATCATGGCTTAGCGGACTACTTTGGGTGGTTCATGAAAGTTTCCCTTTGGTTGCAACATCCTTGTGCCGGAAGGCAGTGGGTGCGGGCAACTTGACTTTTTTACTTTGATTTTAGAGTGACAGTAGGCCTTAGATACCAAGTCCTTGGCTAACCTTTGAGTTAGGCTGTATATTCTAGATATCAGCACTGTTTTGATAGTACGAGGTTCCTTCTACCATGGTTGGATAGACTCAGCGGCGTAAGTTTGAGTTTCAGTAGTGGTGTATGCTATATGTGACCAGGTTGTGCGGGTTGAGGCTAGCAATGCTAATTTGGATTCTAATGATACTTTGAGATGAGTGGTCACCCTTGTTTGCCGAGAGTTAAAAGCTTGATTAGTTAGTTCTTCACGGGTTAGCTTTTGTGTGATACTCCAGCATTAGTTAGACTCTGCCAATGTGGGCCAGGAAATGTAGTGTGTTTGATACTCTCGAGGTTGGTGGTTCGTGTGCGGGTATAGTAGACCAAATGGTTTTGAGCCAAAGAGGCAAGTTGAAGGTTTATGCAAAATTTTGATAGCTAGATGGCGACCTTGGGCATTAGACATCTTTCCCTTGCCTACAGAGTGTTTTACTTGACATTCGTGGTGTGGTGGACTTCTTTGTGAGTTGAGACTAGTAAGGTGATCTTAAATTCGAATTGTGTTTGAGTAAATCAGAGCGGTAATGGTACTTATAGAGCTTGGAGCTTGATTATTAGCTACAGACTTTGTGGTAGGCTTACCACACTCCTTGTAGGGTCTTGGTTTGGGTCTTTTGGGAAGGTTGCCCTGGTTCATTCCTTTTTTGTTTGTTCAAACTTGGCATGGTTCAGCGAGGGTGGTTTTTTTGGACAGTTGGGAGACTCCTCTATTGACATAGTGTTCCTACATGCCTTTCCCAACCCTGAGTGTGCAAGCTTCAGTCGAGTTCTAATGGTTGGTTCAGACGGGTTCAGGTAACGAGGTTGGGTTAGCAAAAGTGTTCATTCATTAGTTGATGGTCAGTTGGGACATGTAAATCCATTTTTTGATGATATGTTACGAGTCATTATCTTGGATGGCAAAGGCTAACAGAATAGAGCTTAACTTGGTTAGAATTCAAGTATAAAAGTGACTTCATTCGTGGTCGATTATAAGAGGAAACTGTGGATCTCCAGTAGGTTATAGTCTTCCCTACCTAGACTCTGCGTATATAGGCTATAACTACATTAATTAGCTTCCTTGGATTGGTTTTCTAGGTTGGTACCCTCAGACCTTGTCCACCTTTTTCCGTTCATTTATTTCATACGTTAATTGTAGTATTCGTGTAGTATTGCTATATTATCCTTGTGGTCCCGTGTGGCCTT
Source organism: Jaltomata sinuosa (assembly GCA_003996215.1). Taxonomy (NCBI): domain Eukaryota; kingdom Viridiplantae; phylum Streptophyta; class Magnoliopsida; order Solanales; family Solanaceae; genus Jaltomata; species Jaltomata sinuosa. Next base: position 247,958 of record QJPP01000424.1, read on the forward strand.
TATATATGCCTCTGGACCATAGACGGTGGGATAATTGGGAATGTTTGCGAGTCTTGGACATCTAGAGGTTGCTTTAGGCTGGCTATATGTGTTGTGGAACTGATCATGCCTGTGCAGGGTCGATAGAAATGTTCATGAGCCATGTTGGGCTAATTTATATTGTTTGAGAGCATATCATTCATGCAAAGGTTTTCTACATGTTTTACTACTGATTTGTCTTCGAGCCTACTATAAATGATTTTCTAAACTTTGCATGGCCCCGGAGGCCCCTTTTTGGCAGAATGATTATGAATGGGTTTTGGTACTGACTTTTATGAAACCTCTTGGAGTAGAGGGATATTATGATGATTTTATCACTGGTTTTCATACTGATACTAGTCTTGGCCATGCTATAGCGCTAGACATAGTTTTCTATGTATTTAGACCCGGATACATGCCTGGCACCCTGTTTAAGGATTTTGAGACTTGATTACTGTTTTAGACCTGGATACGCTCTGGTCACCCTTTATAAGGATTATTGAGAGTTGACTATTATTTTAGACCCGGTTTAATTTCGGGCATTTACTACGAGGTTCCAATTATTGAGCTATATGTTGAGATTCATGATTTCTAGTATGTGGTGTACGAGTAAACCCCCATGAACCCTGCCGTTCCTAGGCCAATGGCTATGGGCCAATGTAGTGTGCCAGGAGGAAGGGTATATGGTGGAGTTGATGTATACGGGTGAGCCTTCCAAGGGTCCTACCTCTATTGGGCCTTCTAGGTACCGGATGGGGTAACATACGGCACTATTATCATACCAGATTCATCATATCATCATCATGCATATTGTATTCCGATTCCACCCTTGTTTGCTATGTGCTCAGTGTATGCTTCGGTAGTATGGGCGGCCGAAGGGTTTATTTTCACTTGATTGTGTTCCTTGGTTGTATGGGCAGTCGTTGGGACCGTAGGTAGATTATACTACTCCCTTCGCCTTATAGAGCTTGTTATGACCTTCAGTTCCGGTTGGATTAGTGGTTTTTAGTCTGTTGAGGCTCCATTTGTTAGATTTTTTAATTATTGAGGGGCTAGTGGGTCCTATATTATTGAGGCACTGTTTATGTGGCCTTCTGAGTGGTCGTGGGCTATCGGATTCTACTCCTTATCATGGTTCTTGATTTTGGATCTCGGCACTTGTGGCTTAGTTATTTACATCCTAGGGTTATACTTGAGAGATTATTTTACGTCTATTCTTATCTTGAAATTGATGTCTTAAGCATGATTCCATTAGTGTATGTCTTCTAGTTGATTAATTTGGCTTACTTTCCTCCTTTCCCTTTTTACTTGAGGTTATCGGTATATCTCCATATTTCTAAAACTCTCTCTCTCTTTTTATATATTGTTGTTGCGAGGATTCCAGGTGCGTTCTTCTTTCTTTCACCTGTGTTTTTGCGTTATGTATATCATCTGTGCTAGCATGTATGGGTATAAATCTTGGTTGATTATTCTTCGTGCTAGTTTCCATGTGTTTTCCCTATTTTCTTCGGTGACTGCTTTCTTGTTATCTGCTACTTATTATTTTTATATCTTATATGTGCTCAGTCGGCCGATGATGCCTACTGGGTACCCGTTGCTTAGCAATTGGTGCTCATACTACATGTTTGCATCTTTTTGGTGCAAATATTAGTGTGAACTTTTTTCATTTATCGCGTGGAGACTCATGCACCTTTTGGATATTTGAGACTAGGGTGAGCGCCTGATGACCGGGGCTTGACCACATCTCATCTTTTGCACTGTTGCTCTTTATTTGTTCAAAGATAGTTGTATATTCTATTTGGTTACTTCTTGCATTTGTATTCTATTAGAAGATGTTGTACTATCGATACCAAGTCTTTAGGTTGGTGTAGTTTCCTTAGGATTATATATTAAGGTTGTTGCTTTCGCTTTGTTCTATCTTTATATTCTGCTTCCACTTATTTTTTCTTATTGTGCGTATTGGTTAGGTAGTAGCCCATTAATAACCGTTCTGGACTACGGAAATTGGTTCGCCTACTGGGTGGTTGTAGGTTCCATCATGATCCGAGAAATCGGGTTGTGACATCATGCTCCTTATCATCCTTAGAGTACACCAGGATATCATCAATGAAAACTATGATGAAGGAGTCAAGATAGGGCTTGAATACTTCATTTATCAAACCCATAAAAGCAGCTGGGGCATTGGTCAGCCCGAACAACATTAACAAAAACTCATAGTGCCCGTAATGGGTTTGAAATGCAGTCTTAGGAATGTCTAAAGGCTGGATTTTTAGCTGCTGGTAACTAGACCTTAAGTCAATATTAGATAACACCAAAACCCCCTGTAACTGATTGAACACATCATCAATGCGAGGGAGAGGGTACTGATTATGGATAGTAACCTTATTCAGTTGTCTATAATCTATACACATGTGCAGACTGCCATCCTTCTTTTAAACAAAGAGCACTGGAGCACCCCACGGGGAGGCACTCGGATGGATGAAACCCTTACTCAAACACTCTTGCAATTGAGCCTTTAAGCTCCCTCAATTTAGTCGGCCATCCTATAGGGAAGAATGGAGATAGGACGAGTGTTTGGCTCTAAGTCAATGCAAAAATCAATATCCCAATCAGGTGGCATGCAAGGTAGATCTTCAGGAAATGCCTCATAGAACTCACACACTATCAGAACTGACTCAATAGATGGGACCTCCAAACTGGTGTCCTAAAGATGAGCTAGGAAGGCCAAACATGCTCTTCCCATTAGACTCTGAGCACGAAGAAAGGACACGAATTTTATTGGATCCAGACTATACTTACCCTCCAGCTCTAACATATCCAACCCTGCATAGCCATAGACATTGTCTTAGCATGACAGACCAAAATAACATGATGCAGAGATAACCAACTTATTCCCAAGATGACATCAAAGTCTACCATGTAAAGAATAACTAAGTCAGCTAAGGTCTCTCGCCCTGCGAATATGACAGGATAAGCCCAAAAGACCCTGTCCACCACTACAGAATCCCCTACCAGAGTAGACACAATAACAAGAAAGTCAAGGGATTCACACAACATATCAAAACTTTCAACAAAATTAGCAGACACATAAAAAAGGTAGACCCAGGTTCAAACAAAACTGAACCCATAAGACAAGAATGGTACTTGTGATCACCACGTCTGAAGCCTCTGCCTCTGATCTACCTGAGAAAGCATAAAATTGATTCTTATCTCCTGTCTATGCACCACTCCTATTGGGCTGATTACATTCTCTACCACCGCCTAAGTTGGGTTGAGCGCCACCCCTACCTGTCATGTCACCACCTCTCCCATCCTGCAGACGATCTATGTCATAACCATTACCTCTACCAGCTAGAATCAAAGCTCTAGAAGCCTACTGCGATGATGCCTATCAAAGTCGAGGACAGTTCCTTCTCATGTGACCAAGCTCACCATACTCAAAGAAAGCACGGTCAAAATTAGGTCGCTGTGATAAAGCGAACTGAGCTATATACACACCAAAGTCTAGTGTAGGCTAACTAGTCCCTGATGGACTCCCAGAAGAAACTAGATCCAACAAACAAATAGCACACAGGGTATCCCTGCAAACTCCGACACTTCAAAAATTGACCATTGTACCCACCTCCAGACCAAGGCTTCTTCGAGGCCATCCTTTCCTGACTTTTCTGCTTCACCCCTTCAACAATCTTTATGAACTCAACCACTTCCTAAAACGACCTACCTGAAGATGCTACTTGCAAGGCAGTGATCTAAAATGTTGTATTTAAACCTTTCACAAAGCGATGGATCCGCTGTTATTCTATATCAATAAGCTGAGAAGAATAACGAGCTAAGGCATGGAAACGAGTCTCATAAGCATCCACCGATGAACTCTCTTGCTCAATATTTGTGAACTTATCTTTCTTCCTGTCCCTCAAGGTCTGGGGAACATACCTCTCTAGAAAGACCTAATAGAAGTGACTCCAAGTCATATGGAGTGCCCTAGTAGGCCTGCAGTCCATGAATGCCCGCTACCACATCTTGGTATCCCCTTGAAACTGAAATGATAAAAAGTCTACCCCATGCCTCTCGATGATAACTATTCTATGCAGCCTCTCATGATAGTCTATGATGAACTCATAGGCATCCTCAGATTTCAATCCATGAAACACATAAAGCCTCATCCTTACAAACTAGGACCTTTATACCTACAACAATCAGAAATACAAGGATGTTACCCTTTGTTAGACATTGATGCATTTATGGGGAATTAATGTTGGGATTATGATTCTATGCAGGATCATATTCCTAAAAACATTGTTGACTATGTGAGGGAAAACATAGGCCAGTTCATTCAATCCAATGAAGGGGACAAACCTTGGTGGACTAAACCTAATTCTGGTAAGTTATCTATAAGGAGTGCTTGGGAGATTCTGAGGAATAAGGAGGAGCCTACAGATTTCTTTCAACAAATTTGGGTGAAAGGGTTGCCTTTCAAGATTTCTTTCTTTAGTTGGAGACTCTGTACTTCCAAAGTCCATGTGGCAGCAGTGATGCACAGATGGAATCCTAATATTTCCTAAAATTGCACTTGTTGTACAGTTCCTGTTACAGAAACTGTAGAACATCTTTTTTTAAAGGGTAAATTGGCTTCTAGTGTGTCGAGGTACTATACTAGAGAAGTAGACATCAATGGACCCTGGATTCAAATGACGCAAGCTGTGAAGAAGTGGTGGGAAGCTCATGGGAATACTATAATGAAAGTAGTCAATCAAGATGTCATGCCCCAAACCATGGGAGGAATGACCGACACCCGGAGCCCCAAAAGGCCGAGGGTGTCAAAATAGAGTGTATCCCTATTGAACCTGCTGGGGGTCTGAGACCGACAATGTCTCTAAGAATAGCAATTTGAAACACTAAAATCTCAATAGTAGGTAAGAAACTCAAGGCCGACAAGGCTATTATCATAGTAGATAGCTAATAACAAGGCCGACAAGGCCATACCCAACACTGATATACATATACACGTCTACAAGCCTCTAGGAGTAAGTAAAGTATCTCATATCCAGGACAGGGCCCTGGACTACCCAGAAGTTGTACATATACATAACCTGGTCAAAATATAAGCTATACCTCTTACTCGTCAGCTCCAGGAAGAATGGAGCTTACCAAAATGGCTGAACTCTGCAACTCCTACTGAAGAGGTCAATCTGGGCATTTGTCTAGACCTACAGGCATGAATGCAGGGCCCCAGGCAATGGGTACGTCAGTACGATAATAATGTACTGGCATGTAATGTAGAAACTTAAAAGCAAGTCGCAAGTAGTAAATCTGAACAAGATATAATATGAAACTTGTAAACTGTAATTGGTAAGACTCGTTAAGCTCTTTTCTCCTTTATTATTTTTAGAACACAACACATGCATTAACTCACACCGCAACTCACTCTTTATAACCCATGCTGAACCACAATACAGCATAATGTTGAACCACAATACAAAGAAGAAACTTGACAAAAGGATAACTTACGTTTCATGCAAAAAGAATCAGATTTTTATAAGAAGGCGACTTGAATCAACATAATGTATAACTTAGTTCCTTAAGACTTGTTGAGTTACCAAATCAGATCTCTTACAACAGAATACTCAAATTCCTTCTTTCTGAGATTTAGAGTTCTATTTCTAGATTCATGCCGATAAGGAATAAAGAAGCCTTAACATACCTCGTTCCTTCCGAAGATTGCGCTTACCACAACTTGGACTTTCCTTTATTAAGTTAATCTACAACACAAGGGTATAATGAAGCTAATATTAGCTCTTAAACCTAATGCAACCTTTCCAAAACAGTAGCTAAACATTTCCCAAGCAGATTTACGTTTTACATTAATTAAAGGTGTATCGTCACACCTTTCTCCCCTGTCCAATACACATAACACACACACCAACGTACTGCCTCCAATAATATAAAACACATCAAACATCCCCTACACAACTCACCATGCCTAAATACAATAGCAACACATTGAACTCACGGCTTCCTATCGTCGTCCCGTGAGTTCTTAACAATAATTCAACAACAATTGTCCATCCGAACTTCAATCCAAAAATATGATTATGGGCGGAGTACTTACCACACTTGAAGGTGTGTTTTTATACTCTTTTTATTGATGCCTTGAAAAGCTTAAGTACCCCCTACGCATACACCAACAAGAGAAGAAGAAATCTCTTAATTGTTACACAATTTCTATGTGTTAAATCTTAAGAAAGGGGCTGCCATAGTTCATGTATTTCTTACCATAGGATATCCTAGATATATGTAGTAGATTAATACCAAGATAACAAGTTGTGTAACTCACCTTAAGCTTGAATGAATCTTAATCTTCTTAGAACCCTAAAGGGAGAGAGGGGCTGCCAAAGGAAAGGAGATAAGAGAGAATTATTTCCAGCTTTTTGTGATCAATATTGATAAACAAAAGGTCTGTATAAAGGGAACTTTTTGGCCGACTTTTTTGAGTATATTTGGGCCAAAATGGGTCAAGAAAGTTGGACCAAAATTACCCTTTGCTTGGGCCTCAAAAGGGTTAAGTTTTGTGGCTGATTTTGGGCTTCTCTTGGGTCAAAATGTGGTCAATATTGGTGGCTACCTTTTGTAGTTGTTTGGGCCAGATTTGATTCTGATTTGATGGGCCAACTTTAAGCTTCATTTGGGCTACCATTAGGTCTAATAATCCATGGTGTTGCTGCCCGTAATTGGCCCTCGGAACTTAGTTCGTTAGCATAGGTAGGTGATGCACCTACTTGTCACCTAAGAGCTTAGATAAGTCGAGCAAGTACCTCACTTGTTTTATCTCATTTTCAAAACCCTCATCCTTATAATTTAACTTAACACTTATATACATTTGACCATTTCAAATTCTAGGCAAAAGTACCCCTTCACAATCTCGAGCTCAAATACCTTCGTCGATATTTACTTAGTCACATAGGTTTTGAAAGGTACGGGGTGTTACATCCTTCCCCCCTTAGAATCACTCATCCTCGAATGAGGGTAATGCATATAGAGCTCTAGTCCCTTAGAATTTTTTTGAAATTTTGGCATAGTTTCCTTTATAATTGGGACTATCCAAAAACCTGAAACTCAGCAAAAGTCCAGCACGATTCCTCACAGGGCGATACAAGTATATACAATTAAATGTAATCATTTTCACATGTTCAAACTTGATCATAATTGCATAGTAGGAAGAGTATAAAGAACATAAGAATATGACTTACCTCTATACTATCTTCAAGTCATAAATAATTGGGGATGCTTTTTCCTCATTTCTTCCTCGGCTTCCCACGTTATTTCCTCGATATTATTATTTCTCCACAACACCTTTACTGAGGCTACTTCTTTGGTTCTGAGCTTCCTAACTTGATGATCTAGGATAGAAATTGGTATTTCCTTATAGGATAAGTCTTCAGAAAGTTGAACATCTTTGATAGGCATAATACGTGAAGGACCTCCTATGCACCTTTGTAGCATCGATATATGAAATACAGGATGGACTGTCTCCAATTCTGTGGGTAAATCTAGCTCATATGCCACTTTTCCTACCCTCCGAATGATCCTTTATGGTCCAATATATCTTGGACTAAGCTTTCCCTTTTTACCAAATCGCATAACGCCTTTCATGGGCAAAACCTTTAGGAAAACCCAATCACTAATATTAAATTCCAAATCCCGACGTCGCACATCTGCATATGATTTCTGCCTACTCTGGGCTGTTAGTAATCTTTCTCGGATTAGCTTCACCTTCTCCATTGCCTGATTAACTAGGTCTGGCCCTAATAATCCTGCTTCTCCAATTTCAAACCATCCAATCGGTGATCTACACTTTCGTCCATATAAAGCCTCATAAGGAGCCATTTGAATGCTTGCATGGAAGCTATTATTATAAGCAAACTCAATTAGTGGCAAATGGTCATCCCAACTCCCTTTAAAATCTAGTACACAAGCTCGTAGCATATCTTCGAGTGTTTGAATAGTGCGTTGAGCTTGTTCATCTGTCTATGGATGAAAAGCTATACTGAGACTTATTTGAGTACCTAAGCCTCTATGGAAAGACCTCCAGAAATTTGCTGTAAACTGAGCACCCCTATCTGAAATGATGGAAATTGGGACACCATGAAGTCGAACTATCTCACTAATATACAACTTGGCATAATCTTCAACAGTATAAGTTGTCCTGACTGGCAAAAAGTGAGCTGATTTTGTAAGCCTATCTACAATCACCCATATGGAATCATACTTCTGATAAGTACGGGGTAAGCCTGTAATAAAGTCCATGTTGATCACCTCCCATTTCCAGGTAGGTATCACTATACTTTGAGTTAGACCTCCGGGTCTCTGGTGTTCAATTTTTACCTGTTGATAATTCGGGCATTGGGCTACAAACTCTGCAATATTTCTCTTCATATTATTCCACCAATAAATCTGTCAAAGATCATGATACATCTTCGTCGCTCCTGGATGGATTGAATAGCGGGAATAGTGAACTTCTGCCAAAATTTTCTCCCAAAGCTCCCCAACGTTAGGTACACATAGACGACCTTGATATCTCAAAACCCCGTCTTCCTTAAGCTCTATTAGTGGTTGCTTCTGTTGTGGAATTTCCTCCCTCAATCTTACTAATTCTGGATCATCGTATTGTCGTTCCTTTACCTCTATTATAAGTGAGGATTCCGCTGTGCTTTGAATAACAACTCCCCCATTACCTTGGTCTAGTAGTCGAACCTGCAAATTAGCTAACTGATGTAGTTCTCTTGTCATCTCAATCTTTCTATTTTCTACATGGCTCAAGCTTCCCATGGATTTGCGGCTAAGTGCATCGGCCACTACATTGGCCTTACCTGGATGGTACAAAATATCAACGTCATAATCCTTTAGTAACTCTAGCCACCTTCTTTGCCTTAGGTTTAAATCCTTCTGTTTGAATAAATACTGTAGACTTTTGTGGTCCGTAAACACGTTTACATGGACTCCAAACAAGTAATGGCGCCAAATTTTCAAGGCAAATATGACTGCTGTCAATTCAAGATCGTGAGTAGGGTAATTTTGTTCATGCTTTCTTAGTTGTCTCGAGGCATAGGCAATAACTTTACCATGTTGCATTAAAACGCAGCCCAACCCAATCCTTGAAGCATCACAATAAACAACAAAACCTTTCGTGCCCTCTGGCAGAGTTAAGACAGGTGCTGAAGTAAGCCTATCCTTCAACTCCTGAAAACTCTGCTCACATGCATCAGACCACTGGAACTTGGCATCTTTATGAGTCAACTTTGTCAATGGTGCAGATATAGAAGAAAATCCTTCCACAAACCTTCGGTAATAACCTGCTAAGCCCAAAAAACTACGGATCTCTGTAGCATTCAAGGGCTTCGGCCAATTCTTTACTGCTTCAATCTTTTGGCTGTCAACTCTAATACCTTCGTCTGTAATTATATGGCCAAGAAAAGCCACTGAAGTCAACCAAAACTCACATTTGGAGAACTTCGCATATAATTTATGATTCTGAAGTGTTTGCAATACTGCACGTAAATGATCAGCATGTTCAGCTTTGGACCGCAAGTAAATCAGGATATCGTCAATAAATACGATCACGAATACATCTAGGAATGGCTTGAACACCCAATTCATTAGGTCCATAAAAGCTGATGGGGCATTAGTAAGCCCAAAAGACATTACTAGAAATTCAAAGTGGCCATTCCTTGTCCTAAAGGCTATTTTTGGAACATCTACCCCTTTAACACGTAACTGGTGATACCCCGACCGCAAGTCAATCTTTGAAAAACATTTGGCGCCTTGCAACTGATCAAAAAGGTCATCAATCCTTGGAAACGGATACTTATTCTTGATTGTAAATTTGTTCAGCTGTCAATAATCGATACACATTCTCAAGGACCCATCCTTCTTACGAACAAACAAAACTGGTGCGCCCCATGGAGATGTACTAGGCCTAATGAAACCTTTTTCGAGTAGATCCTTTAACTGTTCCTTTAACTCTCTTAATTCTGCAGGAGCCATCCTGTAAGGGGGAATTGATATTTGTTGAGTATATGGGAGTAGGTCAATGGCAAACTCAATTTCCCTTTCTGGAGGGATTCCTGGAAGCTCATCCGGGAATACATCTAGAAACTGACTCACCACGGGAACCGATTAAAGAGTCGATGGTCCATCCTCTGTGCTTCTTACTTGGACTAAATGATAAATATATCCTTTAGAAATCATTTTCTGGGCCTTAAGGTAGGAAATAAACCTACCCCTTGGCGTGGCAGCATTACCTTTCCACTCCAGGATTATCTCTTTCGGAAAATAGAAATTGACAACCTTAGTTCTACAATCGATATTAGCATAACATGCAGCTAACCAGTCTATGCCCATAATGACATCGAAGTCAATCATATCTAATTCGATTAGATCAGCTGAAGTGAGACAGCCATAAATCCACACTGCACAATCTCGATAAACTCGTCTAGCCATAATAGATTCACCAACCGGCGTAGATACAACAAAGGGTCTAGGCAATAACTCAGGGCCTTCCCCCAACTTACCAGCAACGAGCGGGGTAACATATGAAAGAGTAGAGCCAGGATCTATAAGTGCATAAACAACATGAGTAAAAATAGTCAATGTACCTGTAACAACATCAGGTGACGATTCCAAGTCCTGGCGACTGGCTAGAGCATAAGTGTGATTCTGACCACCGCTTGAACTGGATGCTCCTCCTCCTCCTCTACCTCTACCACGACCTGGTGTAGCCTGTTGGCCTGTCCTAGGGGGACAATAGTAGATGAAGAAGTTGCCATCGACCCTGTAGGTTGGGACATCTCACCCCTACCTCTATTCGGACAGTCTCGCATAAAGTGACCAAGATGCCCACATGAATAACAAGTATCTGAACCCAGGCGACATATCCCAGGATGCTTCCTACCGTACTGAACACAAGGTGGCAAAGGTGGCCTCATCTGACCTGAATGCTCCTGGCGATAGGAACTGGATGCACCTGAACTGTGGCCTGGTCCAGTCTGAGAAAAACGATCATACCTCTGCCTTTGCAACTGATATGGGGCACCACTAGTAGGGTGGGGTGATCGCCTATTAAAATGTGGCCTAACATTACCTCGTTGCTCTACATAGGACCCAGTAGATCTAGCCCTCTTATTCTGATCCCTTTCTCGGCTTTGGTTATCTCCAATTTGTACTTCAAGATCCTCTGCAGTCTGAGCAATAGCCTGTATCTTAGAAATATTCATATCCTCTTGTGTGGCTGCTATTGTTAATCCCTTAATCAATTCATTCTTAAGGCCATGCACATATCGATGAACTCTAGCTCGCATCGTACTCACAATATTGGGGGCATACCTGGCTAATGAATTAAACCTGAGGTTGTACTGTCAAACACTCATATTGCCCTGCCTAAGGGCTAGAAATTGATCAAGTCTGGCCTCTCAAACCTCCTGTGGAAGATAGTGAGCTAGGAAGGCCTCTGAAAATTCCTCCCATTCAGCTGGGGGTGCATTTCATCCCCTAGACCGATCCCAAGCCTCGAACCATAAAATGGCCACATCTCGTAACCTGAAATATGCAAACTCCACTGCCTCCACTACTGTTGCATGCATGACTCGAAGTACTCGATAAGTCTGATCAATAAACTCCTGAGGATCCTCACGTGGGTCAGAGCCTGTAAATATAGGAGGACTTAGGCTGATAAACTCTCGAGCCCTAGAACTTTCTGAGCCACCTTACCTAGCACTCGTTGATGCCTCAATTTGTTGTTGTTGTGTGGCTACCATCTGGGTCAATAATCGAACATCACTCTTGATGACCTGGTCCTCTGCTTCAGGTGGAGGAGCTACAGGTGCTGGTTCATCTCTAGCTATCTCAGATGCCACTGGAGCAGGTGGGGTCAGGGGTACTGGATCCCCTCTAGTCTCATCAGGTACTTGATGAACTGGGATCTCTGGTGTCGGTGATTCACTTTGAGCCTCAAATCTATCCATTCGGATAGGCCGGGAATGACTAGTACTTTCCCTCATATTCGTGCTAACCCGTCGGCTACTCATTTGTCTGGTCACAGGCATTTCTGTAAACAAGGAATAGAAAAACATGAATTAGACTTCAAACATCTTATGATCTCGCTCTGTTGTACGATCTAGCAAATGAAAGAAGGATAACAATTCCTAAATGTCCTGTAGCCTCATGATTATAGGTATGGTGCATAACACACCCATAAGCAAGACTCTACTAGACACGGCTTGTAGACTCTCTGGGATTTGACGTGCTCTGATACCAAGTTTGTCACGCCCCAAACCATGGGAGGCATGACCGACACCCGGAGCCCCAAAAGGCCGAGGGTGTCAAAATAGAGTGTATCTCTATTGAACCTGATGGGGGTCTGAGACCGACAAGGTCTCTAAGAATAGCAATTTGAAACACTGAAATCTCAATAGTAGGTAAGCAACTCAAGGCCGACAAGGCTATTATCATAGTAGATAGCTAATAACAAGGCCGACAAGGCCATACCCAACACTGATATACATATACACGTCTACAAGCCTCTAGGAGTAAGTAAAGTATCTTATATCCAGGACAGGGCCCTGGACTACCCATAAGTTGTACATATACATAACCTGGTCAAAATATAAGCTAGACCTCTGACTCGTCAGCTCCAGGAAGAATGGAGCTTACCAAAATGGTTGAACTCTGCAACTCCTACTGAAGAGGTCTATTTGGGTATCTGTCTGGACCTGCAGGCATGAATGCAGCGCCCCCAGGCAATGGGGACGTCAGTACGACAATAATGTACTGGCATGTAAGGTAGAAACTTAAAAGCAAGTCGCAAGTAGTAAATCTGAACAAGATATAATATGAAACTTGTAAACTGTAATTGGTAAGACTCGTTAAGCTCTTTTCTCCTTTATTCTTTTTAGAACACAACACATGCATTAACTCACATCGCAACTCACTCTTTATAACCCACACTGAACCACAATAGTGCCTCGGCGCACCCTATATATAATAGCCTCAATATGGCAGTAGCGCCTCGGCGCACACTATGTATATAATGGCCTCAATATGGCAGTAGCACCTCGGTGCACACTATGTATATAATGGCCTCAATATGGCAGTAGCACCTCGGTGCACACTATATATATAATGGCCTCAATATGGCAGTAGCACCTCGGTGCACACTAACACACAAACCACGCATAATGAGTGTATTACTAGATTGACCTTCAAAGCTATTCTTGTTATTTATGAAGGTTCATTTAGATAACTTCTTTAGCCTTGGCTTACTAGGTGTTGGACTCAACATACCAAACACATATAAATGGGTATTTGACTTGCTAACTTTCCTTGTATACTTTCTAAAGCTTGATTAGGGATCACAATACAAAGAAGAAACTTGACAAAAGGATAACTTACATTTCGTGCAAAAAGAATCAGATTTTTATAAGAAGGCGACTTGAATCACCATGATGTATAACTTAGTTCCGTAAGACTTGTTGAGTTACCAAATCAGCTCTCTTACAACAGAATACTCAAATTCCTTCTTTCGGAGATTTAGAGTTCTATTTCTAGATTCATGCCGATAAGGAATAAAGAAGCCTTAACATACCTCGTTCCTTCCAAAAATTGCGCTTACCACAACTTGGACTTTCCTTTATAAAGTTAATCTACAACACAAGGGTATAATGAAGCTAATATTAGCTCTTAAACCTGATGCAACCTTTCCAAAATAGTATCTAAACATTTCCCGGGAAGATTTATGTATTTTGCATTAATTAAAGGTGTATCATCACACCTTTCTCCCCTGTCCAATACACATCACACACACACCAACCTACTGCCTCCAATAATACAAAACACATCAAACATCCCCTACATAACTCACCATGCCGAAATACAATAGCAACACATTGAACTCACGGCTTCCGATCGTCGTCCCGTGAGTTCTTAACAACAATTCAACAACAATTGTCCATCCGAACTTCAATCCAAAAATATGATGGTATCCCCCTTGCTGGTTGGTTGAAATGCAACACTAATAAGGCATCCAGAGGTAACTCGGCGCCCAACTCTACTGCTTTCTTTGTTAGAGATTGTAATGGTGATTTGGTGGTTGCTAAGGGATTGAAGATTCCAGATACAATAAATATGGTGGCTGAAGTTATTGCTATCAGAGAACGTTTGCAATATTGTTTGGACAGTCACCTCTCCAACATCATTGTAGAAACTGACTCTATGGCTATTGTCCATATTCTAAACGGGAGTTGGGAGATCCTATGGAGGACTATGGAGGTCAACTCCATCAACAGGATTAGAAATTTCATGTCAGTTAGAGTACAACACTTCTTAATAGAGGAAACTACTCTAGCTGGTTTGTTTGCTAATCTAGTTTTTGTTTTTGCAGGTACATTTTAATTAAATTTATTTCAGGCTATTCCAAGTACAAGCACGAAGATAATAAATCTAGACAAACAAAATACACCACATTTGAGGGTCAGACAATCAGAATTACTATAAGATTCTAGGAAGTTATTTTCAAGTTCCAAGACAGCTTAGTCACTGAGGATAAGCTACAATACCAAGTGGAGACAAATCGTTTAAATTAGTATGACGGTGATACTCACTGAGGATAAGCTACAATACCAAGTGGAGACAAATCGTTTAAATTAGTATGACGGTGATACTGATGCATTTGACTAGAGTTTGAAGCAATTTCATATGGTTTATAGTATCACACACCTGGTGACAGCATAGAGGTGTCCGTGTGATACGAAACCAGGACTCAAAGATTGCTATTATAACATAGTCGACTGATTTCTACCTTTTGTCTCCTTGTCATATCCAGATCTCGCATCAACAAAATAACACAAATTTGGGTTAGATATCTTTTCTAAAGTTTTGATTTTAGATGGTGGTATTAATTTCTTTGAGAAATTCAACCCATCGAATGATGGATTATAGAATAGATTTCCGACTTAAAAAGGGTGCAAGTTTAATTACCTCTTCAGCTCCAGATCTATAGCTACAGCTCAACAAAGTAGATGAAGAAGATGAAGTCACCACTGTCCTTCATTTGTAGAAAATCCACTCCGAACTTCATGTACAACTCCGTCTTAGCTGCAGAAATGGAGTTATAGTCGACAACGGACTGTTATTTTTAGCTATAACATTTGTCAAGGGAAGAGGAAGCAGAAGCTCCTGATCTGCATATTGATCGGCGATTGGTGGCCACTGAGGAGCTTCAGACCAGAGACAACGCTTCATCTTCTTCCCCATTTCTGTCTTTTTACTTGCCTAATTGATATTTGCCCTTTATGGGCTATATTGATTGGGCTAGTTTAGTGCTTTTTAGTTTGGGAAAAGTACATGCATGACCAATAGGAGCAAACTATCTATAATTAAATACCCACCTTACAAAAAATATCCCCTAACTAATTATAGAAAATGCCCCCTTCTATTATAGCTTTTATACAGTAGTTATTTAGCTCCTTTTTTATTCTTTTTTTATTTGATTTCTCTACTTCTTTTCTCCTTTTCTTTCTCATTTTTTTTTCCTTTTTATTTTTTTTATTCATTTTTTTTTTCTCAAATTATATTATTTTTTATTTTCTTTTTACATTATAATTTAATTCATCCTTAGTTTTAAATCTCTTTTTCTCTCCTTTTTTGGTTGTTTATTTTTTTATTTCTCTACTTGTTCTTCTTTTTTCTACTCCCCTTCTTTTTTCTAGTTTTTTCTTCTCATTTTTTTCCTCCTTTATTGTTCATTTATTTGTTCACAAATCATGTTATTTTTAATTTTTTCTTTCACCATAATTATTTTTGGCTCTTTTTTTTGTTTTTGTTTTTTCTGTTTTCTCTTTATTTTTTAATTTCTTTATTTCTTGTTCCTTTTCTAGTTTTTATTTTTTCTTCCATAATCTATTTTTATTCATGATTTTTTCTCTTTTTCTTTTTTTCTTTTTTTTATATAACAATAAAAGATAACTGATATAGTAAATATTCGTTCATATTTTTTATTTTCTTACTCTTTTTTCCTCATTTATTTCTTTATTCTTTAATATTTTTTCTCCTATTTTGTTCATTTATCTATTTTTCTCAAATCACATTATACTTTTTTTTACCATAATCTAATTTCATACTCAATTTTAACTCCTTTTTTATTTTTCTATTTTATTATTTTTATTTTTATTTTTATAATTTATTTAATTCTTTTTTTCTTTTACTCAATCTAATTTCATTCACACTCATTGAGATCTGCTTCAGTCATTCAATCTGACACTTTCCAGTCCTTCATGATACTATCACAATATATCTATATGCTGACATAGTATCATTGAGAATTGCTTTGGTCCTTCATTGACATACTCCTTAGTATACCATCACAATATATCTAGATACTAGCATAGTATCATAGAGGATTATTTCAATCCTTCAACGAGACACTCATCAGTATATCATCACAAATATCTATATACTGACATAGTATCATGTAGGACTATTTTAGTCCTTCAATAAGACACTCGTCAGTCCTCCATGATACCATCACAATGTATTTATATACTGACATGATATTATCTTTTAATGAGACACTCTTCAATTCTCCATGATACCATCACAGTATATCGATATAATGCGATAGTACCATGGTGGGCTGTTTCAGTCCTTCAATAAGACACTCCTTAGTAGACCACTATAATATATTTATATACTATAATTATATTATCCATCAATGAGAGAGTCATTAATGCTACCATCACAATATATCTGTATATTGATATGATATCATGGATAACTATTTTATCCCTTCAATGACACACTACTCAGTATACTACCACAGTATATCAATATACTGACATGGTATCGATGATGACTACTTCAGTCCTTCAATAATACACTTCTCAATCCTTCATGATACCATCACAATATATTCATATACTATCATGGTATCATTGAGGTTGTCTTCTGGCCTCAATGATACCACGATAATATATAGATATATTGTGATTGTATCATTGATGTCTGCTTCAGTTCTTTGTGAGACCTCTATGATACCATCATAGTATATCTATATACTAACACGGTATTATGGAGGACTGTTTCATTCCTTCAATGAGACATTCCTTAGTATACCACCACAATATATCTATATACTGGAAGGGTATCATCCATCAATACAATCTTCAATCCTCTATGATACCATCACAATATATTTATATATTGGCACGATATCATGGATAACCATTTTAGTCTTTCAATGAGACACCACTCAGTATACTATAATATTATATCTATATACTTGCATGGTATCATTCTTTAACGAGACACTACTCGGTTTTCTATTATACCATCACAGTATATCTATATACTAGTATAATATCATTGAGGACTATTTCTGTCCTTTAATGAAATACTATTTGTAATGAACCTTCTGGTCATGTACGCATTTTTGCCTTTCTTGTACCATTAGATCTTACCTGTATCGGCCCCAAGTCATTTATGGCTTATCGGGACCGATAGTTCGGTGCCCAGGCCGTTTGTTTGGTCTTTATAGTCGTTCCTTATTTTAGAGCTTTAACTTTGGAAATCATTGACTTCAGTCAACATTCTTGGTAATATCAAAGAATTAAACCAAGGTTCTAGGTCAAAGGAATCCCTTACACAAAAGTTTGAGTTAAAGAAATGCCTCGTGTAACATCTCGCCCGTTTGGAAGGTTTAAATTAACCCGTACCTTCGGGGTAAGACTAATAGTGTCTAATATACTAATAAAGATGTGTTATGAGGTATTATAATTGCAAAATAGTCGTATGATAAGTTTTGAAGTCAAGCAAGTTGCGAAACAAAAGTCGGAAAAAGTTATTGTAAATTCCTTTAAGGAATTCTCTTTAAGTTTGGGTTAAATGTCTTGGGGTGTTTCTCCCAATCAACAAAGAATTAGTGGGCTCACTAAACCGTTCATCCATACGACTTCATAATAGAGATATATTCATATTTTTGTAACACTGCACAAGCAGGCACGTCAAGGTGGGCCCCCCATCCCAAGTCGGTTTAGCTTTATAAAAGCTGATTTTCCTTCAATTTAACACATACTTTTCACCCAAAATCTACTGAAAATCATAGGGAAAGTCCCTAAATAATCCATGGACTTTGATGCTTTCAATTCGGAAGTTTAACGGAAGTTGCTCAACGTCGCGAGCTCATCATTTTGGTGTAGTTTATCCCGTCGATTTCATGGCGTATCTTTGTGGGTGTTGATGCAGAGAGCTAGCATATGTTTACTAGGTATTTAGCAGTAGCTAAGTAGTTATATTGGTAAGGTAAGGATCCCGTACACTTATCTATTTGTTAAATCGAGATTCTAACCTTCTAGTCACGAAAAGTCATATTTTTCGATAACTTGTAGTAGTTTCTTGTTGGACTTGGATCTGTTTGTTGTTCCTGCAAGGAGGCAGGTTGTTTAGCTTGGGATATTGAATATTTTTGTCCAGGAAATCTCTCCCCTATGATCCTCCTTCGTAATTACATGTTCCAGTATCTTTTCTTCAGCTTTCCGAGCCACAAAGTGGTGTTTTGGATATTGTGGCTTTGGACAACCCCTTTATCTTATTATGTTTGGTTATTGTTGTGGTGTACTAGTTATGGTAAGGTACTGGAAGAATCGGGAAGTTTGTACGATTCTTATTGGGATCGCATACGATAGTGAATGGATGGAACAACGTGAAGTACGCCTTGAAATAGTGTCTCGGGAGCTCGTCGCTCCTTTGAGATGTGGTTCACATATTTTTGTTGGATTTAGCTTCCATTTATTATTATTATTGGCCTCATTTGATGCTTTGGAGGTTGCTGGTTGCAAGTGTGACATTAACACCTTATCAATTGGCAATGGCTCGTTCTTGCAGCCTTGTCGATTCTAGAAATTGTTCCATTATCTTGATTGGTCAGGCTTCATAGAGACGCCTTTGGGGCTTTAGTTGAAAGTATTTTTTTTGTGATTCGGAGCTTCCCGGAGTAGTTTGAGCCTGGATGACGCCATTCCCGCAGCTAGTCATCGGATGACAGGTAGGTTATGGTTTCCTACGTAGACACTGTGTATAGGCTATAACTGCATTAATTAACATCCTTGGGCGGGTTGTTATAGGTTGGTACCCCAAACCTTGTCTGCCTTGTTCGTCCATTTAATTCATACGATGTTTGTAGTATTCGCGTAGTATTGTATATTACCCTTGTGGTCCTGTGTGGCCTTATATTAACTCTGGAACATAGATGGTGAGTTATTTGGGGAATGTCTGTGAGACCTGGACATAGAGATAATCCTTTTAGGCTGGTTATGTCTGCTTAGTAGTTGTTGGGCCTGTGCAGGGCTGATAGGAGTTGTTGTGAGCCGTTGGGCTACTTTTGTATTTGTGTGTGAGCATATCATCCATGAAAAAGATTTTTCCCCTGCATGTTCTACTACAGTTTTGGCTGTGAGCCACTACCGATAGTTTTCCTAAATTTGCATGGCCCCGGGGGCCCCTTTTTGGTACTGTTGATAATAGAAAAGGGGATTTTTGGATGTTTTCGCACTGATTTTATTACTGGTATTAGTCTCTCCCGGGTAGAGTACTAGACTTGATTTTATTACTGATACTAGTCTCTGTCGGGCGGAGCACTAGACTTAATTTACTACAGTTTTAGACCCGATTATGCCCGGGCACCCTTAGAGGAGCTTTTGAGGCATTTTCTACTACTTTAGTCTTGGACAGGGTCTGGGCATGTATATTCGAGAATGGGTCTCTATCTTGATCCCGGACTTGCTTCCGGATGACATATCTTGATACTGAGTTTTAGTATGGGGTCCGAGACCTCCATAGACCTTGCCGCTCTGGGCCTAAGGCTTCGGGCTGTATGTTTCAAAAGGAGGGTATACGGCGGATTAGAGGTATACGGGCAGTGTCCTTCCATAAAACCTACCTGCTGGGCCTGATCGGCACTAAAAGAGGTACATACAGAGATACCATTTCACTTGAGATCTTCATGCATCATATCATTCATTGTTTGAGGCTCCACCCTTGTTTCCCGTTTGTTGTTTGTTGATTGTACGCTCCGGTAGTATGAGATGTCGGAGGGTTTGTTTTCACTTGATTGTATTCCTCGGTTGTATGGGCGGCCGTTGGGACTGTAGGTAGACTATATTTACTCTTGTCTTTATTTAGAACTTGTCTTGGCACTCGATTAGTGAACGATTAGTGATGGTTAACCTGTTGAGGCTTTGGTTGTGTGATGTCTAATTATTGAGAGGGCTAGGGAGTCCTATCTTATTGAGGCACTTTTATGTGGCCTTCTGAGCAGAGTGTGAGATTCTGGTTCTATTCTTGTGGGAAGTTGAGTGGTATCTCTCGGTTATTGTAGTCTAGTTATTTCATCCTAGGTTTGTACTTGTGAGATGATTCCCTGGTTATGCTATCATGTGATTGGATTGGTGTTATGATTTCCTTATACTTGTTGATTCCATTTTGAGTATATTCGACTGCTTTTCGTCTTTTCCTTTTATTGAGGTTACCAGTATACCGCTATTTTCTCAACTCTCTCTCCCTACTTACTTATATTATTGTGCAAGGACTCCAGGTGCATTATTCTTTCCTTCACCTGTGATTCTGTGTAATTATATTTTTTGTGCTAGCATGTTTTACTTGTAGCTTTTGGTTATCTACTCTCTGTACTAGCTCCTTGTGCTTCCATTATTGCTTCAGTGACTGCTTTCTTGCTATTTGTTACTTACTGCTTTTCTATCTTATATGCTCTAAGTGGTCGATGATGCCTACTGAATACCCATTGTTTTGGTGCACATACTACACATCTGCACTTTCTGTGCAGATATTAGTTGAGTTCTTGCCGTTGATCGCATTGGAGACTGGTGCAGATTTTGTAAATCTTCGAGACTAGGGTGAGCGCCTGACGGTCGGGGCTTGACGATATCTCATCTTTTGTACTATTACTTTTTGTATATTCGGAGATAATTGTACTTATCATGTTGTTACTTCTAACACTTGTATTTTATTAGAAGCTTTTGTACTGTCGATACCAAGTCTTGGGGTTGGTGTAGTTTCATTATATATATATTCAGGTAAATTGCTTCTGTTTTGTCTTATCCTTATATTTTGCTTCCGCTTACTTTCTGCTTATTATGCGTATTGGTTTGGTAGTAGCCCATTACTAACCATTCTGGGCTACGGGAATTGGTTCGCCTACTAAGGGGTTGTAGGTGCCATCATGACCTGAGAAATTAGGTCGTGATAGCTTGGTATCAGAGCTCTAGGTTCACCAGTTTTGTGGTACAGAAGCAAGTGTCTAAGTAGAGTCTCGCGGATAGGTACGATGACGTCTGTATCCTATATGCGGGAGGCTACAGGGCATTGTTAGGAAAAGTTTCATCTTCTTGACTCCTTATCGTGCGTTCCTGGCTTTATTGACTTCTAAAACTTCGGTTGTTCATTCATTCTCAGATGCCTCAAACGAGTGTGATAGCGGTTGGTGCCGAGGTTCTGTGCATGTTGCTACAGTGCTTCTGTCAGCGCCAGGACTTCAGAGTGAGGGTTTACCACACCAGATAGGGGGTGTGGGGTCAGCCTAGCCTTCGATTGGATTTATAGCGACCTCAGTGCTTCAGGACACCGTGGCTAGGACTCTGAGTCCTCCAGTGAGTATTTCAGTACTCGGTTTTGTGAGTGGTGCTTCAGTTAGGGTTGAGCTTCCAGTTCTTCAGCAGGGTTGTCTGTTGGTATTGGAGTACGAGGTGATATTTTACGACATGGTTAGGCGTACTGCTAGGGATATACCTTCAGAGTTTTATAGGGTTCAGAGTTTTGTTGGAGGTCTAATTTCACCACTCCGTTTGGCGACCGAGCACTTGGTTACAGTCGGATGACTTTCCTTCAGGTAGTTGACCATGCTTTGGCCATTAAGGGTTTATGTTGTGAGGCTTATGAAGGTGGTGCTCGGAAGCGTCGTCGCTAGGATAGTTCTCGAGGTAGGGGATTCTCCACCAAAGATAGGTTCCATTGCGTTTTGTCTACGGGGCCAGTTTTGATTGCTCCATGGGTTCCAGAGGGTGTTGGTACAGGACATGTTGAGCAAATCAGGCAGGGTACGGATCATATCCTATGGGGTTTGCCTTCAGAGGGTGTAGGCCATGGTGGCTGGTCAGGTTCAGTGAGATTTTCCCATCGGACTTCATCTAGTAGAGGTTGTTTTTTGTGTGGTGAGCGTGGGCACTTTGCTAGGAATTGCCCCATGATTGTGTATCCCGGACAGCCTAGTTGTTATCATTGTGGAGAGATTGGTCACCTTTATAGAGCTTGTCCACGGCGAGGGCCGGTTGGGCCTTCAGTTTTGACCATTCAGTCCAGAGTTAGATCCCGTCACCTTGAAGCTCCTCTTGGTAGGCCAGAGGTAGAGGTTCCTGACACCATTGCTCCAGGTCAGGCCTTTTCTACCTTCGACTTGTGTTAGTCCCGCTCGTATTGCGATTTTATCCCTTCTGTCATGTAATTGCTTACATGCCTACCTGATACTTGTTTAGTTGTTTGGCTACCTGAATTATAGTATCGATGTGTTATTTTATTGGTAGTTTATTCTTTAGTAGTGTATGGGGGTGAGTTAGCCCTGTGAGGTGTTTTAGCCAGAGTTGTAGTTTGTGAGTAGGCTTTGTAGAGCTCGCTTCCTGTTTATTGTGGTTCTAGGCTTGCTTTGAGTCTTCCTTTCTAGTGGTCCTAGATGGTTGTTGCCTAGGCCATTATCTAGCATGTCTAGAGATCTGTGTGATGGTTCGGTGTATTACTGGTAGTTGGGCCAGAGTTGAGATTTTGCCTTAGTTGGGAGATATTGTTTATACTAGTGTGCAGAGATCGGTTTGGCCCTCTCGAGTATCTAGAGTTGACCCTCTTTGTTGATTAGTTTAGGAGGTTGGCAGGTATGTGGGTTGTTCCCATAGTCTCCTCCAGTTCCTGGTCTGTTGGGTGTTTTGTTGACATCGTGATTAGGTTTTAACTTTAGCACTTCTGACTAAGTGTTGATCGTAACCTTGTGGTTGGGTTGTATTCGTAAGCATTTTGGGTGAGTTGGGCATCTGGCCCATTCTTCTCCTGCTTTATTGAGTTTGACGTGTAGGTATGAGAAGTAATGTAATGGCTTCAGGTTCTTATTCGAGAAAGAATTTGTAAGGTTTAGTATGTGCTAAGAAAGGATTTTTGTTTAGTTGAAAAAGAAGGGAGATGACTCTTTGTTTGTGTTAATGTGTCCTAGTAGTTGCCTGAGGTGGCGATCAAGGTTTGCTTTGGGATTGTGTGTTAGTGATTTGATTCAGCTGTCTACACATTGCCGTGGGTTTTCCATTGATTGGTTTTTGTTTCAGTAGCATCTGCGGTGTTGGCAACTTGCATATTCAAGCCTATTTGGCTTGGGTTCTTAAGGGTTCATTCGCAGCATATGGGTTCGACCAAGGGTTTGGTTGGCAGTTTTGAAAGTTGGGTTTCAGAATCATGGCTTGGCAGGTTACAAAGGATGGTTCGTGGCAGTTTCTAGTTGGTTGCAGCACCCTAGTGCTGAGAGGCAGTGGGTGCGGAAAACTTAGCTTCTTTACTTCAGTTGTGGATGCGGCTATTGGCCTAGGACACCTAGTCCTTGGCTAACCTCTGTAAGAGGCAGGATATTCCAGATTTCAGCAGTGTTCCAGTTAGCACGAGGTCCTTCTACCATGGTTGGACAGACTCAGCGGTGTAAGTTTGAGCTTCAGCAGTGGTGTATGCTTTATATGGTTAGCTTGTGCGGGTTGAGACTAGCGAGGCTATTTTGAGTTCTGATGATACGTAGAGACTGGTAATTGTCATTCGTTTGTCGAGGATTTAAAAGCTTGTTTAATTGATTCCTCTGGAGTTGTTGTTTATGTGGGGTTCCAGTGTTGGTTAGACTCGGCCAGTTTGGACTAGAAGTTCATTATGATAGATGCTTCGAAGTGCTTGGTTGTTTGGAGATCCGGTAGAGCGGTTGATTCTAGCCAAAGGAATGAGTTGAAGGTATATGCAAAAATTTCTATGGCTAGATGGTAACTTTGAACCCCAGGCACCTTTTTCCTTTGCCTTCGGAGTGTTTGGACTTGATATTCATGGCATGGTGGACTTCTTCCTGAGGTGATATTCGTAAGGCGATTTCACATACAAATGGTGTTCGAGTGTTCGGAGTAGCAGCAATGTTTTCTAGAGTTGGGAGCTTGGCTCATGGTTACAGACTTTGTGGTAGGCTTACCACACTTCTTGCAGGATCGTGGTTTTGGTTTGGGTCTTTTGGGCAGGTTTCCCTGGTTCATTCACTTTCAGTTGATTCAGACTTGGAACAGTTCAGTAAGGTTGACTTTGTTTGTTCTATAGTTTAGAAGTTTCTCCATCAACACAGGGTGTTCTTTCATGCCTTTCCTAACCTTGGTGTGCAAACTTTAGTAGGGTTCAGATGGGTTATTCTGTTAGGTTCAGTTAGAGAGTTTGATGTTAGCAAAAGTGTTCATTCGTTGGTTGATGGTCAGTCAGGGCAGGTAACTTTAGTTTTCAATGATATGCTACGGGTTGTTGTCTTGGATGGCAAAGGCTAGTAGCCTATATCTTGGCTTGAAATGAGTTTGAATAAAATGGGTGAATTCGTTCGCGGTAATGTATAAGCGGGAACTATGGATCTCCAGTGTGTCAATTGATGCTTCGAGGGTGTTTTGGGTGTTCGACTTGTATGCAGCTTCCTTTTTCTGGTGTTAAAGGATTCAGTTCAGAATAAAAAAGGGTTTTGCGGAACAGCGGGTTCATGAGTTAGAGTTTTGTGTTGATGGATTTTCTGGTAAACTTGGTATGGTTTTGAGGATTTGCATTCTGTGTGTTGATCGCTTGGTGCTCTGGTTTTGGTGTTGTATCGGTGCTTTTCAGTTGAGATTCTCGAGGTTCAGTTGGGTTGGCAGATCTTTGGAGGTTGAAATCTAGCTTGGCTAGTAAGAAATTAAGGCTTGGTTGCTTTCTTTGGTTCTGTTCTGTTGGGTGTCGTCTGGTCGTGGAGGCTACCCGAGTTGTCCGAGAGAGTAGTACGGGCATTGTATCCGCTGTTCTTAAATCTCGAGTGTTTTCTTCTTTCTTGACTTTCGGGGACGAAAGTATTTTTTTTAGTAGTGGATGATGTAATGACCCTTCCGGTCATATATGCATTTTTGCCTTTCTTGTACCGTTAGATCTTACCTGTAGCGGTCCTAAGTCATTTATGGCTTATCGGGACCGATAGTTCGGTGCCCGGGCTGTTTGTTTGGTCTTTATGGCCATTCCTTATTTTGGAGCTTCAACTTTGGAAATCGTTGACTTCAGTCAACAGTCTTGGTAATATCAAAGAATTAAACCAAGGTTCTAGGTCAAAGGAATCCCTTAAACAAAAGTTTGAGTTAAAGAAATGCCTCGTGTAACACCTCACCTGTTTGGAAGGTTTAAATTAACTTGTACCTTCAGGGTAAGACTAATAGTGTCTAATATACAAAGAAGGATGTGTTATGAGGTATTATAATCGCAAAATGGTCGTATGATAAGTTTTGAAGTCAAGCAAGTTGCGGAAAAGTCGGAAAAAGTTATTGTAAATTCCTTTAAGGAATTCTCTTTAAATTTGGGTTAAATGTCTTGGGGTGTTTCTCCCAATTTACAAAGAATTAGTGGTCCCCCAATATACAAAATCGAAGGTCTACGAGTCTAGTTTCCAAAGCACTAAACCGTTCATCCATATGACTTCAGAATAGAGAGTTATTCATATTTTTGTAAGACTGCACAAGCAGGCATGTCAAGGTGTGGGGGCCCCCATCCCAAGTCGGTTTAGCTTTATAAAAGCTGATTTCCCTTTGTTTTAACTCATACTTTTCACCCAAAATCTACTGAAAATCAGAGGGAAATTTCCTAAATAATCCATGGACTTTGATGCTTTCAATTCGGAAGTTTAACGAAAGTTGCTCTACGTTGCGAGCTCGTCATTTTGGTGTAGTTTGTCCCGTCGATTTCATGGCGTATCTTCATGGGTGTTGATGAAGTGAGTTAGCATATGTTTATTGGGTATTTGGAAGTAGCTAAGGAGTTATATTGGTAAGGTAAGGATCCCGTACACTTATCTATTCGTTAAATCGAGATTCTAAGCTTCTAGTCACAAAAAGTCATATTTTCCGATAACTTGTAGTAGTTTCTTGTTGGACTTGGATCTGTTTGTTGTTCCTACAAGGAGGAAGGTTGTTTAGCTTGGGATATTGAATATTTTTGTCCAGGAAATCTCTCCCCTATGATCCTCCTTCATAATTACAAGTTCCAGTATCTTTTTTTCAGCTTTTCGAGCCACGAAGTGGTGTTTTGGATATTGTGGCTTTGGACAGCCCCTTTATCTTATTATGTTTGGTTATTATTGTGGTGTACTGGTTGTGGTGAGGTGCTGAAGGGATTAGAAAGTTTGTGCGATTCTTATTGGGATCGCATACGATAGTGATTGGATTGAACAACGTGAAGTACGCCTTAAAATAGTGTCTCGGGAGCTCGTCGCTCCTTTGAGATGTGGTTAACATATTGTTGTTGGATTTAACTGCCATTTATTATTGTTATTGGCCTCATTTTATACTTTGGAGTTGGCTGGTCTCCAGTGTGACATTAACACCTTATCAATTGGCAATGGCTCGTTCTTGCAGCCTTGTCGATTCTAGCAATTGTTCCATTACCTTGGTTGGTCAGGCTTCATAGAGATGCCTTTGGGACTTCATTTGAAAGTATTTTTTTTGTGATTGGAACTTTCCGAAGCAGTTTGAGCTTGGACGACGCCGTTCCCGCAGCTAGTCATCGGATGACAGGTAGGTTATGTCTTTCTCTATCTAGACTCTGCATATATAGGATATAACTGCATTAATTAACATCCTTGGGTGGGTTGTTATAGGTTGGTACCCCAAACCTTTTCTGCCTTGTTCATCCGTTTAATTCATACGATGTTTGTAGTATTCGCATAGTATTGTATATTACCCTTTTGGTCCTGTGTGGCCTTGTATTGACTCTGGAACATAGATGGTGAGTTATTTGTGGAATGTCCGCCAGACCCGGACATAGAGATGATCCTTTTAGGCTGGTTATGTCTGCTGAGTAGCTGTTGGGCCTGTGCAGGGCTGATAGGATTTGTTGTGAGCCGTTGGGCTACTTTTATATTTGTATGCGAGCATATCATCCATGAAAAAGATTTTTTCCCTGCATGTTTTACTACAGTTTTGGCTGCGAGCTACTACCGACAGTTTTCCTAAATTTGCATGGCCCCGGGGGCCCTTTTTGGTACTGTTGATGATAGAAAAGGGGATTTTTGGATGTTTTCGCACTGATTATATTACTGGTATTAGTCTCTCCCTGGCAGAGCACCAGACTTGATTTTATTATTGATACTAGTCTCTACTGGGCGAAGCACTAGACTTGATTTACTACAGTTTTAGACCCGGTTATGCCCGGGCACCCTTGGAGGGGTTTTTGAGGCATTTTCTACTACTTTCTTCCTGGACAGGGTCTGGGTATGTATATTCGAGACTGGATCTCTATCTTGATCCTGGACTTGCTTCTGAATGACATGTCTTGATACTGAGTTTTAGTATGGTGTCCGGGACCTCCATGGACCTTACTGCTCTGGGCCTGGGGCTGCGTGTACCGGAGAAAGGGTATACGGCAGAGTAGAGGTATACGGTAGTGTCCTTCCATAGAACCTACCTGCTAGGCCCGATCGGCATCGGAGAAGGTACATACAGAGATACCATTTCACCTAAGATCTTCATGCATCACATCATTCATTGTTTGAGGCTCCACCCATTTTTGATATTTGTTAATTGTACGCTCCGGTAGTATGGGATGCCAGAGGATTTGTGTTTACTTGATTGCGTTCCTCGGTTGTATGGGCGGCCGTTGGGACTGTAGGTAGACTATATTTACTCCTGTCTTTATTTAGAGCTTGTGTTGGCACTCGATTAGCGAAGGATTAGTGATGGTTAACCTGTTGAGGCTTCGATTGTGGGATGTCTAATTATTGAGAGGGCTAGGGAGTCCTATCTTATTGAGGCAATTTTGTGTGGCCTTCTGAGCAGAGTGTGAGATTCTGGTTCTATTCTTGTGGGAAGTTGAGTGGTATCTCTTGGTTATTGTGGTCTAGTTATTTCATCCTAGGGTTATACTTGTGAGGTGATTCCCTGGTTATGCTATCGTGTGATTGGATTGGTGTTATGATTTCCTTATACTTGTTGATTCCATTTTGAGTATGTTCGACTGTTTTTCGTCTTTTCCTTTTACTTGAGGTTACCGGTATACCGCCATTTTCTCAACTCTCTCTCTCTACTTACTTATATTGTTGTGCAAGGACTCCAGGTGCGTTCTTCTTTCCTTCACCTATGATTCTGTGTAATTATATTTTCTGTGCTAGCATGTTTTACTTGTAGCTTTTGGTTGTCTACTCTCTATGCTAGCTCCTTGTGCTTTCTTTATTGCTTCAGTGACTGCTTTCTTGCTATCTGTTACTTACTGCTTTTATATCTTATATGCGCTCAGTCGGCAGATGATGCCTACTGAGTACCTGTTGTTTTGGTGCTCATACTACACTTCTGCACTTTCTGTGCAGATATTAGTTGAGTTCTCGTTGTTGATCGCATTGGAGACTCGTGCGGATATTTTGGATGTTCGAGACTAGGGTGAGCGTCTGACGGTCGGGGCTTGACCAAATCTCATATTTTGTAGTGTTACTCTTTGTATATTTGGAGACAGTTGTACTTATCATTTTGTTACTTCCAGCACTTGTATTCTATTAGAAGTTTTTGTACTATCGATATCAAGTCTTGGGGTTGGTGTAGTTTCATTATGTATATATTCGGGTAAATTGCGTCTGCGTTGTCTTATCCTTATATTCTGTTTCTGCTTACTTTCTGCTTATTGCGCGTATTGGTTTGGTAGTAGCCCATTACTAACCATTCCGGGCTACGGGAATTGGTTCGCCTACTGGGGGTTGTAGGTGTCATCATGACCTGAGAAATCGGGTCGTGACACTATTGATTATACTATCATAGTATATCTATATATTGGCACGGTATCATAGAAGACTACTCCAGTTCTTCAACAAGATACTTTTCAGTCCTCCGTGATACCGTCACAATATATCTGTATATTCTCATGGTATCATGGAGTACTGCTTCAGTCCTTTAATGAGACTCATCAATCCTCCATGATACCATCACAATATATTTATATACTGTCATGGTATCGTACTGCTTTAGTTCTTTAATGAGACACTCCTCAATTATTTGCAATTATTTATTATTATGATTTACTTATTAATTTTTAAATATTTTTATTAGTCTAAAAATAGTTAGATAATATCTTCATCTTTATATATTATATTATCCTAAGAAATGAATTAAAAAAGAAGATAATCTAATAAAAAAAATAAGATAAAACAAAATAAGACAAAAAAAGAACCAACAAGAGAAAATAAAAAATATATAAGCTAGTGGACTTTAATATTTTTTTCTTATTGCAGTCTAGTTATTTAATTTTTATTTTTATTAATTTAAAAATAATTAGTTCATTTTTATTATTTTTCTATTTTATTTTTTATTTTTTAAAAAATAAAAAATATTTGAAAAGACAAAAATTAAAAAGAAGATAAACAAAAGAAAAAATAAAATGAATTAAGAGAAAAAGTTGACAAAAAGGAAAATAAAATAAAATAAAAAAGAAAGAATAATTTAAGAAGAAAAAGAGAAGGTTCTATAATTTATGAGTTTTGCTCAATTTGAGCTGCAATAGTTGACCAAAAAAAAAAAAAAAAGCGCAAGGGGTATGTGGGCACGGGAAGGGGGCACAAGGAGTAAATATTTTCAGCCGATTAGACAAAATTAGAGTTAGTAATGAAGGGGTATGTGAATATAAATAATTTAGGTTTTTGGTCCTTTAGTGTACTTTTCCCTTTTAGTTTACCTTCTCTCCATTTACTTTTGATTTGGCCCGTCCCTTGGGCCTTGTAAATATCCTTTTTTTGCTTAATAATAAGAGGTCTTTTGACCTCAAGTTTTAGTTTTAAAAAAAAAAAAAGTAAAATGCATAATGAAGTGGTCGATCATCTACGTATTGTGAAAAAAAAAGAATTTAAAAAATTGAGTTGAATGGTGTTGACGGAACCAAATAGATACCGTAACATTCCTCTTCAAATTTCTTTGGTACTACAAACACTATTTTGTTGCCTGACCAAATGTAATGTTTCGCCACTTTCTTCATTACTTTGTTTCGTTATTGAAAAAACATTCTTACTTTTATAAACTTGGTGTAAAAAATAAAATCTACTCTCTACTTTAGACTACAAATGTTCTCTTCTTCTTTATCAAGAAATAATTAAGCTTTGGTCGATAGTTTTGCCCTTTTGATTGTTAACCTATCCCCTGTATAATGTTTCAGTATGAAATATCTTCATTCCTTACGTAACATAAAATTTGCAGACCAAAATGCAACTATGTACCTTGGGCCGAGATTACACTTTTGTATTAATTATAATATTTTTCTAATGAAATTCCTATTTCAAGAAACAAATTGCTATAAATCTACTTGAATTATTTATTTGTAAGTCCTAATTTATGCCTGACTAATTACACTTTATAGTAACGAAGCTAAAGGGTGAGCAGTATGATACCAAAACTAGAACGAGGGGTCTTCATGGTTTGGTTAAAAACTTATTCAAACGAAAAATTGAGCCAAATCGATTAAATAAAATGATTTTTATTTGATTTTCATTTAGTTTGGATTTAAGTTTTAAAGACCGATAATATTTGATTTGGCTTGATTTTATTGAAAAGAAACCGAATAAAAAATCGAATCGATAAGTTATATACACAAAAATTTTAATTATATATATTCAATATATTATTTTTTGTAAATAATTTAAATATTTTATATATTTTTTCATGAAAATTTTATTTATTTCTAAGAGGCTTATGAACTTTACACCTTAAGCTCATTTATTAAAAGAAAGTTATGATCCAAACTCATTTATTTAAGAAACAACTATGAGATTACCTATATATTTTTTTAATTTCTTATCAACTTTGTTCATTTGATTAAAACTTATAGATATTAAGAAAATTTCTCCATAATCTAAGAAAATTATAGCCACCACAATAAAAGATCAATAACGGATTATAAGTTGGAAAATAATTAAAAACAAATTCTATTCTAATTGTAGGGAAAAAAATAAAAAAGATAAATATCATTATATTTCTTAAAAACCGAAAAAACCGATGGATATAGATTATATTTGATTTGATTTTAATAATTTAAAAACCGACTAAATTAGTTGGGTTTTGATTTTACCTCAACCGAACCATGATCACCGCTAACTAGAACCATGTAAAACAATATAGACTCAACTTTCAGCTCATATTCATGTACTGATTCAGGAATTTAATAGCAAAAAACAGTAAAAGGCTAGAAAAGGAACAACTTTCAGTTCATATTGTTGTACTGATTCAGTTGAGACAATTTATTTTAAAGGATAGATAGAGCTGAAGTTTTTCCTTCAATACTATTCCCTGTTAAGGAGAAGTTTTTCCAAGAATCTATCAAAGTCTTTGCATGAAGGCCCTCCAATATCAGTTGCTTCTGCTGCTTTCTTCTTCCACTCCAACGCCTTGCCTTTCAACTCTTTATCCTTTTCAGTACATATCCTTAATAACTTGTTCGATTTCTTGGCGCTTGACTTCCTGATTGACCTCAACACCTATTCCTGTGATGACCCTTCAGGTCATCTTCACGTTTTCGCATTTATTGCACTGTTAGAGCCTTCCTGTAGTGGTCCCAAGTCATTTATGGCTTGCTGGGACCGGTAGTTCGGTGCCCTGGTCGTTCGTTTGGTTGTTTTAGCCGTTCGCCTGTTTTAGAGCTTTAAACTTAGAATATCGTTGACTTTAGTCAACATTCTTAGCTAACGTGCTCGGAATTGAATTCTGACAGTTTCGTTAGCTCCGGAGCGATGAGTTTGGTCTAGTTGGACCTTTAGTTGGGGCGTGAGAACGTCTGGTGTGGGGTTTGTATTGTTTTCTCAGTTTTCAGGCTATTTGGAGCTGAAAGTGTAACTTTGGGTGATTTTCGATGATCGGAGTGTCGGATTCAAAATCCGACGATTCCATCAGCTCCGGAATGTTGAGTTTGGGCAAGGAAGATTGTTGGTTTGGGTTCCGGGTGAGTCGGACTCATTTTGAGCCTTTGAGTTCCTTTTCGTTAGTGTTGACTTGGGTCAACATTTCTCCGAAATGACCTCGTATGGAAGTTTCATCGATTCTGTTGAGTCTGGAACGTCGTTTTCACTCTATTAGTATTATTGGTTTTCGAATATCGATTGCCCCCAGCTGAGCCGCTGCGAGCAGTTCAGCCTCCGGCTAGAGGGGGTGGTGGTCAGGCTAGGAGTGTTTCCCCACATGGCAGGGCAGGTGGTAGGAATGGCGGTCGAGCAGGTGGAGGTCGTCGCCAGTTCTATTAATAGTCCCTGGGAGACTGGAGGTAGATGCCTCGGATGCCGTGATCACAGGTATATTTCTGTATGTCGTCAGCCAGCTTGTGCTTTGTTTGATCCTGGATCCACTTGTTCATATATATCTGCCTACTTTCTGCCTTATTTGGGGTTGGCTAGTGAGCCATTATCTGTTGCTATTTCTGTTTCGACCCCAGTAGGAGATTCTTTAGTAGTGGATCGGATTGTGAGATCATTTGTGATATCTGTTGGTGATTTGGAGACTTGGGCTGATTTGATGATATTTGATATGGTAGACTTTGATGTGATACTGGGCATGGACTGGTTGTCCCCTCACCGTGGGGTTTTGGATTGCTATGCCAAGACCATTACCATAGCCGTCCCGCTGTATCCCTGGTTATGTAGCAGGGTTCTGTTAGCCATGCACCGTCTGGGATCATTTCTTGTTTTCGAGCTAGGAAGAGGATATCCCGTGGGTGTTTAGCTTATCTAGCATATGTCCGAGATGCTAGTGCTGACCCTACGTCTCCTGAATCTGTTCTTGTGGTTAGAGACTTCCTAGATGTGTTTCCTACTGACCTGCCAGGCCTTCCACCTGAGAGGGATATTGATTTCGCCATTGAGTTAGAGTCAGCCACCAGGCCCATTTCTATTCCTCCCTACTGTATGGCTCCTGCTGAGTTGAGAGAGCTTAAGGAGCAGCTCCAGGATTTTTTAGCTAAGGGGTTTATTAGACCGAGTGTGTCTCCTTGGGGTGCTCTTGTTCTCTTCGTGAAGAAGAAGGATGGGTCGATGCGGATGTATATTGATTATCGGCAGATGAATAAGGTGACAGTAAAGAATAAGTATCCGATGCCCAGGATTGATGACTTATTTGATCAGCTTCAGGGTTCCGCCATGTTTTCTAAGATTGATTTGAGGTCCGGCTACCATCAGTTGAGGATTAGGCCTGAGGACATCCCTAAGACAGCATTCAGGACACGTTACGGCCACTATGAGTTCCTGGTGATGTCTTTTGGGTTTACTAATGCCCCCGCAGCCTTCATAGACTTGATGCACAGGGTGCTTAGCCCGTACTTTGATATGTTCGTGACATCCTGGTATACTCGAGGAGTAGAGATGAGCATGAGCATCACTTGAGGACTGTACTTCAGACTTTGAGAGATCATCGTATTTACGCCAAGTTCTCAAAGTGTGAGTTTTGGTTAGAGTCAGTTGCATTCCTAGGGCACGTGGTGTCTAAGGAGGGGATTAGAGCTGATCCGGATAAGATTTTTATAGTTCATGATTGGCCTAGACCTACTACTCTTATCGAGGTTCGCAGCTTTATTGGGTTAGCCGGGTATTACAGACGGTTCGTTGAGGGATTTTCTTCCCTAGCAGCACCCTTGACTATGCTGACTAGGAAGGATGTTCTATTTCAGTGGTCTGATCAGTGCGAGGATAGCTTCCATAGGCTTAAGGCCTTATTGACTTCAGCTCCAGTTTTGACTTTATCGGTTGAGGGTCAGAGTTTCTCCGTGTATTGTGATGCTTCAGGGGTCAGTCTTGGTTGTGTGTTGATGCAGCAGGGTCGAGTGATAGCATATGTGTCAAGGCAGCTGAAGGTTCACGAGCGCAACTACCCCACTCACGACTTAAAGTTGGCGGCGATAGTCTTCGCGCTCAAGATGTGGAGGCACTATCTATATGGAGTTCATTGTGAGATATTCACCGACCATCGTAGTCTTCAGTACATTACGAGTCAGCGCGAGCTAAACTCGAGATAGAGGAGATGGATTGAGTTGCTGAAGGACTATGATTTCACTATTTTATACTATCCGGGCAAGGCAAATGTGGTAGCGGATGCCTTGAGTCGGAAGGCAGTGAGTATGGGCATCCTAGCTTCACTTTCAGCTTTTGAGCGACCATTGGCCTTGGACATCCAGTCCTTGGCTAACCGTTTGGTTAGGCTTGACTTATCGGATCCCAGCAGAGTTCTTGCCAGTGTTGAGGTTCGTTCTACTCTAGTTGATCAGATTCAGAGCCGACAGTTCAAGGATCAGAGTTTGTGTGACCTTCGTGATCAGGTGGTTTGGGGTGAGGCCAGCCGGGCTACCTTGGGTTTTGATGGGATTCAGAGGTTTGAGAGTCGACTTTCTGTTTCGAGAGTTGGTGATTTGATACAATTGATACTCTGTGAGGTATATTATTCCAGATACTCCATCCATCCTGCTGCAGCAAAGATGTATAGAGACCTGAGATAGCTTTACTGGTAGAGTGGTATGAAGCGGGACGTGGTAGAGTTCGTATCTTGGTGCTTGAACTGTCAATAGGTTAAGTTCGAGCACATGAGACTGGGTGATTTGATGCAGCGACTTCCCATTCTTGAGTGGAAGTGGCAAGGTATTACTATGGACTTTGTTGTTGGTTTGCCTCGTACTACTCGGTGGTTTGACTCCATTTGGGTGATCATTGATAGGCTGGCTAAGTCAGCACACTTCTTGTCGGTTCAGACTTCTTACGGGGCAGAGAGGTTAGCTCAGATCTACATTTGTGAGGTTGTTTGGTTGCACAGGGTCCCAGCTTCTATCATTTCATACCGCGGCACTCAGTTCACATCTCAGTTCTGGAGAGCTATACAGAGGGATTTGGGTACAGAGCTTCAGCTTAGTACTGCTTTCCACCATCAGGCAGATGGCCAGTCCGAGAGGACTATTCAAGTCCTGGAGGACATGTTTCGGGCTTGTGTTCTTGACTTTGGAGGTTCATGGGATCAGTTTGTGCCATTGGCTGAGTTTGCGTATAATAATAGCTTTCATTCGAGCATTGGCATGGCACCTTTCGAGGCTTTGTATGGTAGGGGTTGCAGATCGCCCATTAGTTAGTTTGATGGGTTAAAGTCCAGACCACAGGGTACAGATTTACTTAGAGATTCCTTGGACCGAGTCCGTTTGATCCAGGACAGACTTAGAGCAACCCAGCATAGGCAGAAGAGCTACGCTGATAGTAGACTTCGTGCCTTGGAGTTTAGTGTTGGTGATTTGGTTTTCCTCCGAGTATCGCCCATTAAGGGCGTGATGAGATTTGGTCAGCGGGGAAAGCTTAGCCCCAGGTTTATTGGGTCGTTTGAGATTCTACAGAGGGTTGGTAGTGTTGCCTACATATTAGCCTTGCCTCCGATGTTTTTAGTTGTTCACCAGTTTTCCATGTTTCGATGTTGTGCCAGTATGTGCCTGATGAGTCGCATGTGTTGCATTGGGATTCGGTTTAGTTGGATGAGAGTTTATCATTTGTTGAGGAGTCGATAGCTATTTTGACCAGAGATATCAGGAGGTTGAGATCTAGGGAGATTCCGGTTGTGAAAGTGCAGTGGAGGCATCGTCTGGTCGAGGAGGCTACCTGGGAGACCGAGAGTGAGTTGTGTGCTCTGTATCCGCAGTTGTTCGAGCCTTCAGATACTCCTTTCTTCTTGACTTTCGAGGACGAAAGTTTTTTTAGTAGTGGATGTTGTGATGACCCTTCCTGTCATCTTCGCGTTTTCACATTTATTACACTGTTAGAGCCTTCCTGTAGTGGCCCTAAGTCATTTATGGCTTGCTGGGACCGATAGTTCGGTGCCCTGGTCGTTCGTTTGGTTGTTTTAGCCGTTCGCCTGTTTTAGAGCTTTAAACTTAGAATATCATTGATTTTAGTCAATATTCTTAGCTAACGTGCTTGGAATTGAATTCTGACAGTTTCATTAGCTCTGGAGCGATGAGTTTGGTCTAGTTGGACCTTTAGTTGAGGCCTGAGAACGTCCGGTGTGGGGTTTGTGTTGTTTTCTCAGTTTTCAGGCAATTTGGAGCTGAAAGTGTAATTTCGGGTGACTTTTGATGATCGGAGTGTCGGATTCAAAATTCGACGATTCCATCAGCTCCGGAATATTGAGTTTGGGCTAGAAAGATGGTTGGTTCAGGTTCCGGGTGAGTCGGACTTATTTTGAGCCTTTGAATTCCTTTTTATTAGTGTTGACTTGGGTCAATATTTCTCCGAAATAATCTCGTATGAAAGTTTCATCGATTCCATTGAGTCCAGAACGTCGTTTTCACTCTATTTGCATTATTGGTTTTCGAATATCGATTTTTTATTGTGTCCGGAATGCCCCGTCGAGTTTTCTAAAAAGTGTAGAAAATCAGCTGCGGACAGCAGCTAATTATTACTGTCATTTTGTTTTTTTCCAGCCCTTCTCCTCACTTTTCTCACTCTAAAACTCAAAATTCTCTCCACCATTTTGCTCCAATTCAGTTCTAAACCTTGGGGAATTATTTGTTCGTCGATTATCCGTAGTTCTTCGCCTCTTGGTAAGTCATCTTCCCCAACTTGCCTTCTTCGGTTTTTCTCTTAATTCCTCCATTGATGCTCATCCAAATCTTGGATTTTGTGATAGATTCTGCCCCCTAAGCTTGTGCATGTTCGTGGGTGTGAAGTTTTATCCGTCTTGGGCTGATTTTCTATCGTTTTGGTAAGTAATTCTTGCCCAATTTTCGTTTTTATTTTCGAAATTTTCATTCTTTAATCCCCAACTTGGGCAGGCTATTTTGGTGTCCTTCCCTTGTCCAATTGTGCTCAAATTTGGAGCATGCCTTTTTGGCATCGTTGGGGCATCGTGATTCTTTTCATTTTTGGTTTCAGGTTGTGGGCCCTGGGAGCCCACTTTTGACCCGGATATCGATCTGGCTACAATTGTAGCAATATGGGTATCGTAAGACTCATCTTAACATTTTATTCATGAATTTGATAGTTTAATTCTCGTTCGGAGCTTCTCGGAGCAGCTCAGCCTCGGATATCGTCGTTCCCTAAGCTTGTCGTCGAACGATAGGTAGGTTACGGCTTAACTCCCTAGACTTCGCATATATCGGGTAAAATTTTACTAGTTGGCATCCTTGGGTTTGGTTATTAGGTTGGTACCACAGACCTTGACCGCTTTTTCATGATTCATCATATTTCTTTCCTCCGTTGTGTATAATATTCCTATTAGTTGATATATTTATTATCCTTTTGACCCCGTGAGATCTTGTTGACTCTGGAACATAGAAGGTGGGTTTATTGGGAAAGTCCGCGAGTCTCGGACATAGAAATATTCTTCTAGGCTGGTTATGCTTGTTGAGTAGCTTCGGAGCCTGTGCAGGGCCGTTAAGTTGATTGTGAGCTGCCGGGCAGCTATTGGGGTTGATTATATCATTTCCATACATATAAAGAGGTTTTTCCATATTTTATTACGGTTTTTGGCTTAGGGCCTATGGAAACTGATTTTCTAAACCTTGCATGGCCTCGGGAGCCCATTTTTTATGAAATTGGATTTGGAAATGATTTGACTTGATACGTGGATCTTGTTGGGGTAAAAGAAGGTTAAAGATATGGTTTTATCATGATTTACTACTATTGCTAGACTCGACCAAGTCAGAGTGCTAGCTGAGTTTCTTACTGATTTGAAATGATATCAGGCTCGGCCGGGTCGAGCATTTGAGATGTTTTTACTACTGTTTTAGACCCGGTTGTGCCCGGGCACCCTTGGAAGGGTTTTTGAGACATCTTTTTCACTGTTTTAGTCCTATACAGGGTCTAGGCATGCATATTTGATACTTAGCAACTGGCTTGAACCCGGACTCGATTCCGGAGGACACGTTTTGATTCTAAGTTTTAGTGTGGGGTCTGGGACCTCCATGGACCTTGCCGCTCTGGGCCTGAGGCTTTGGGTTGCGTGTGCTAGGGGGAAGGGTATACGGTGGAGTAGAGGTATACGGGCTGTGTCCTTCCATGGAACCTGCCTGCTAGGCCCGATCGGCACCGGAGGAGGTACATACAGAGGTTCTATCCTGAGGTTTTCATGCATCATATCATTCATTGTTTGAGATACCACCCTTGCTTGTTGTGTGTTGATTGTACGCTCCGGTAGTATGGGATGCCGGAGGGTTTGTTTTCACTTGATTGCATTCCTCGGTTGTATGGGCAGCCGAGGGACTGTAGGTAGACTCTTGTTACTTTATTCCGATATCGTTCCCTGTTACGGTCGAGTATGAGTATTATTATTGTGAGGTTGTGAGTTCCTGGATTGAGTTTGTATGACTTGATTGGGTATTAATTCCTGTATGTCGAGCATGTCTACCTTTAGTCTTCTCTCCCTTTTTCCTTATACTTGAGGTTACCGGTATACTGCACATTGTTAGAACTTATTTACATATATACTGTTTTGCGAGGATCCCAGGTGCGTCGTCCTTACTTTCACCTGTGCCTGTTGTGTGTATATATTATATTTGCTAGCCTTGTATGTTGTCTTCTGTTGTCTTCCCTCTGGGCTAGATCCTGTGTACATTTTCGTTGATTTTTGTGACTGGTTGTTTCTACCCTGTCTGCTATTGCTCTTTTACTTTATATGTGCCCAGTCGGCCTATGGTACTTATTGGGTACCTTATTCTTCGCATTTGGTGCCCACCCTACCCTCTACATCTTCTGGTGCAGATCCTAGCGTGGGCCATCGCCGTTAGCGCGTCGGAGACTCGTGCGGGTTGCAGTTTTTGGATCATCCAGGCTGAGGGTGAGCTCTTGGGGTTCAGAGCTTGACTTCAGTTATCCTTGGTGTATTTTGTACCCTTATAGTTTCGGAGACATTGTGTATATATGACTTTTGGACCTTTGTACTCCTGATGTAGTTCGGCTCTTATACGCTTTGATACCAGGTTTTGGGTTGGTTTAGATTCCGCTTGCTTATATCTCTCTTGTATCTATTTTTCTTCTCATTATGCCCTTGCTTCCGCTTATGTATCGAATCTTTCGCTTAAACTGTTAGAAGGTAGCCCATTACTAACTGTTCCGGGCTACGGGGATTGATTCGCCTATTGGGGAGTTGTAGGTGCCATCATGACCGAGAAATCGGGTCGTGACAATTCCCCACTCTGCACAAGCATATCGACAATTCGTTTGTTTCTCAGCAAAGAATGGCCAGCAAATTAGAGGAACCCCTGAACCTATGCTTTCAATCATAGAGTTCCATCCACAATGTGTTAGAAATAAGCCATTAGAACGGTGGCAAAGAACTTGATCTTGTGGGCACCAGCTTGCTAATAATCCCCTGTCTTTAATCTCTTCAAGAAACTCATCAGGCAAAACGGCTGAATCGCCCATCACTATGTCAGGCCTAACGATCCACAAGAAAGGGTGCTTGCTATTTGCAAGTCCCCACGCGAATTCTTTCAAGTGATGGTCTGACATTAAAGTCACACATCCATAATTCACGTAGATTACCGAACTTGGTTCCTGTTTATTCAGCCATTCAAGACATTGGAATTCTTCTTTCCATAAACTTGGCCTAAATGAGCTCAGTTTGTTCTCTGGGATGGTTTTTTCCATCAATGAAAGTGGACCTGTAACATAAATGTTTGGGAATCTAGCTTCAATCGCCTCCAGGACTTCATGTTCCAATTCAGTGAATGTGTTAATCATCATTGCAGAAGATTTCAAGCAATTTTGTTCTTCATCGCCTAAATAATTTAGCAGAGTCTCATCTGGATCAGTAGTCATGATAAAGCTAGGCAAGTCTTTAAATCTAATGTTTCTCATTCCGGGGATCCCATCAACAACTCTATCCAGTGTACCATCCTCCATAAAACTGTCATCTGTTAAAAAAATATAAAAAATTAGCCCAAATTAATTATGAGCAAGATTTAAGGTTTCTTTATATTACCCAACTCAGTTGTATTTTTTGAAATTATTTAATGTTTGTCGACATTTTAAATAGCTTTTCACATATATATAGTTCTATATTGAAAATATTGAGTTCAGATGAACAATAATCTCCATGTGCCACTTATTATTATGAGGTTAATTAAGCTCTGAGGACGGACCTTTCAGGGTCGGCTTAACCATTAGGTCACTAAAGCAACTGTTTGGGGCTCCCAAAAAATTGGGCCCCATTTTAAAAAAAAAATGTACTTATACATATTTCTTAAAGAAAAATTATATGTACTTGTGAATTAAAAAAAAAATCATAAGGAAGTAAAATATTTTTTTAAAGGGACCGTTGCACTGTTACTCTTTTTGGGGAATGAAAAGTTTTTTGAGGGCCCCATTTTATAAGAAAAAGTACTTATACATATTTCTTTAAAAAAAATATATATGTACTTGTGAATTAAAAAAAGAAAGAAAAAAATCTCATAAGGAAATAAAATATTTTTGTTAAGGAACCGTTGCATTACTCTTTTTGGGGAATGAAATGTTTTTTGGGGAATGATTTTGAGAAATTAATTCCTTATTTATCGCTTAATAATTTGTGCCTATATTATTATTCACTTTATATTTATTTTTTATATTTTTTTTAATTATTTTTATTCTCAATATTGAACTCTCTCTTTCTCTCCAAAACATACTGCTACTATTGCTTCTTGCTTACAATTACAAAAGAACAAAATGACTTTTCGGTGTCTTATTCAAAAATTGCAACAAGCAATTGAAGAAGTGCAACAACTATTTTGATATCGTTATATAACTTATCAAATTCTTGAGCCAGGTTTTATTATTCTAATTTTATTTTATAGTTTTTCTTGAAATTTTGTTATTGTTGATATTCTTAGTTCATAAGTGTATTCTTGTTTTAGTTATTATTATAATTTATTCAATTTAAATATGTTGATTAGAAAATATGATTTCGATTTTACAAAAAGAGAGAAACAGAGAAAACTTGAAGAATTAAATAAATCCCCAAAAGGAGCCCTTGATAGATTTTTAACAAATAATAAAAAAATTGAATCTGAAAATATGAGAGGATGTTCTTCAAATGAACAGGTCACTAATAGAGTTGAGTTAGATAATAATAACATCCAAGAAGAAAATCTAGAAAAAATTAGTGAAAAATCTGACATAATTTTTGAAAATCAAGAACTCTTAAATGATTTAAATAATTGCATTCTTAAAAATATATATGATCCGAGTCAATGGAATACAATAGATACGAAATTGAGAGATTTATTAGTAGAAAAGAGACCAATTAAAATAATTGACATAGATTTTTCAAAAGGATAAATTCTTATGACATTTTTCTACAACACATTATATTTAAAATTGGCAAATGGAGAAAGACATGAAAGAAAATGGTTAATTTATTTTAAAGATTTGGATAAAAAAAAATTGTTTTCGTTGTAAGTTATTTAGTACAACTTCTAGTACTTGTAATAATAAATTAACTAGTGAAGATAGTAATGATTGGAGAAATCTTAGTGCTAAGCTCAAAGCTCATGAAGTAACAAACAAGCATATTACTAATATGAGTTCGTGGATTGATTTAGAAATAAGATTGCAAGAAAATAAAATAATTGATAAAAATGTACAAGAACAAATTAACAGAGATAAGTGTACTAAAAAAGTGATTGTCAAGAATTATTGCTGTGATAAAAACTTTGGGGAAAA
Source organism: Jaltomata sinuosa (assembly GCA_003996215.1). Lineage (NCBI taxonomy): Eukaryota > Viridiplantae > Streptophyta > Magnoliopsida > Solanales > Solanaceae > Jaltomata > Jaltomata sinuosa. Next base: position 289,974 of record QJPP01000424.1, read on the forward strand.
ATAATTTGACATTTAGGGGAACAAATAAAAAGATCTATCAAGAAAGTAATGATAATTTTTTAAACTTAGTTGAAATGATTACAGAATTTGATCCCATTATGCAAGAACATATTCGATGAATTAAGCATGATGAAATTCATAATCATTAACTTGAACATAATATACAAAATAAATTAATAAACTTGTTGGCAAGTGAAGTCAGGAATAACATTATTAAAAAATTAAAGAAACAAAATACTTCTCAATCATACTTGATTGCACTCCAAATGCAAGCCATCAAGAACAAATGACTTTTATATTGCGTAGTGTGGATATTTCAACTACTCCAATAAAAATTAATGAATATTTTTTAAAAAAATTTAAAAGTGGATAATACAAGTTGAAAAGGTCTTTTTGAAGTTATTATAGATGAGATAAAAATTATTGGACTTGATATTGATAATTTAAGAGGGCAAGGATATGATAACGGATCCAATATGAAGGAAAAACATCATGGAATGCAAAAAAGACTCTTCTCGATGTAAATCCTAGAGCATTTATACACCTTGTGGTTGTCATAATTTAAATTTGGTACTTTGTGACATGGCTAATTCTTGTACGAAAGCTATATCATTCTTTGGAGTGATACAACATATATATACGCTATTTGCTTCTTCTACTAAGCGATGAAAAATTTTAAAAGATTTTGTACCCAATCTAACTCTTAAATCATTGTCACAAAATCGTTGGGAAAGTCGTATTGAAAGTATTAAAGCATTAAGATTTCAAGCATCAAAAATAAGAAATGCTTTATTAAAACTAGAAGAAGTTAATGAGGATCCAAAAATTAAAAGTGAAGCTACTTGTTTAGCAGCATATGAGCTTGAAAATTTTGAATTTTTATTGGGTATGACTATTTGGTATGACATTTTATTTACGGTTAATTCAATTAGTAAAAGTTAACAATCTAAGGATATGCATATTGATGTTGCCACAGAGCAGCTAAGAGATCTAATTTCTTTTTTTCAAAAATATAGAGAAGAAGGATTTGTGAGTGCTATGATTTCTGCTAAGGAAATTGCATTTGAGATGAATATAGAACCCGAATTTCATAAAAAAACGCACAATATTTAGAAAGAAACAATTCGATGAAAATATTAATAATGAAATCACAAAGACTCTTGAATAATCTTTTAGAGCTGATTACTTCTTATACATAGTAGACCAAGTCATTTTTTCACTTCAGAATAGATTTGAACAATTTGAAACGTATAAGAATATTTTTTGTTTTCTATTTAGTGGTAAAAAAATGAGATCACTAAATGATGAGGATTTGAAAAAACATTGTGTTAACCTTGAACTTTCTTTAACACATAATAGTTATTCTGATATTGATGGTTTAGATTTATTTTTTGATTAAGAGTATTAAGAGAAATAATACAAATAGAAAATAATGATCTAATAGAAATACTCAATCAAATAAAAAGATTTGATTCTTTTCCAAATACATATATTGCTTATAGGATAATGTTAACAATTCTTGTAACTGTTGCCTCAGCCGAAAGAAGTTTTTTGAAACTAAAATTGATAAAATCTTATATAAGATCAATAATGTCTCAAGAGAGATTGAATGTACTAGCTATATTATCAATTGAAAAGAAATTATTAGAACAAATCGATTATAAAAAAGTAATTAATGACTTTGCATCTAAAAAAGCTACAAAAATAGATTTTAAATAAAATATATATGACGATCTTTTCTTAAAACTTATATATATATATATATATATATATAGGTCCCTCTTTAACGTTTTGTTTTAAGCCCCTAATCTTGTTGAGTCCGCTCTGAGACCTTTTAATGGGATAATCCCTCTTCTTCTTAGTTCATCATATTGAAGGTATCCCATATAACCACAAGCTGAGGCAGTCCAAAATTGGACATCGCGGATGCCAAATTCTTGTGCAGCCTTAATTGCAAAGCTCATCACCCCATCTGATATTATACAAGAAATTGGTGGAACAACCGATGATGAAATAAGCTTTGATAGTAAATTCCGAAAAGGAGTCAAGGAATTCTTCCTAATCGAGTCACATAACGATGCAGGATCTTGAGTTGCATCGCGATCTGATGGTGGCAATCCATCGGGGATAGTTTCAAATAGGAAATCCTGGAAGCCTTTCACAAAGTCAGGGCCTTGGGATCGGATTAGGTGTCTATGGGTATATTCAGTGTTGACAAATGTTATATAGAAGCCTCTTGAGTGCAAAATCTTGGCTAATTTCATGAAGGGTATTACATGACCTTGTGCGGGGAAATGGTATACACACTGCATGAGGCTTCTTGTCCATGTTTAGAAAAAGGGTGGTGTTTCTTTTCAGTTGTGACTTGTGGACTATTGTTCATTGAGTTGAGTCCATTCTTATAGTCCGGGGTGGAGCTACAGTGCATTATGAGGGTTCGGATAAATCCAGTAGCTTTTACGTAGACCTTGTATTTGTATTAGAAAAGCTAGTAAGTATAAATAAAATTTATCTTGTGAACCCGCTTAGCAAAACCATTGGTTTGTTCAGCTGTAAGTTATGAGGAACTCAGAGCTTTCGCGACCTAGAGATGTGGGTTTGAAACCCACCGACTCCCAAAAAAGCCTTCTCCATTTTTCCAGCTAATATGATTTATTTATTATCCTTTTAAAACAAAACAGAAATCTCCATCATTTTTTCCTTGGTTACAAAAAGCATTTCCTCTCTCCTTTTTAAACAAAACAGAAATCTCTATCGTTTTATTTTGTTACAAAACATTTCCTCTCTAAAATAAAAAGATACTATCATTTTCACAAACCCAATTTCAAAATCAAGTTTTCAAGGAAAAGTTAGCTAGGATTTATTACCTTTTAAAAAATATATTGAATATCAATACTCATTTCTTAATTTGAGGTTGTTATATATTACAAAAAGGTACGAAAATATTTTTCTCCATACCAAATACACCCTAAAAGGAGAAAAAAAAAGAAAAAAAATGTTTGTAATGTAGAAGTACTTATTTCTTTTACATACTAAGAAGCAATGGATAATATGATTATGCATTTATTTGCTGCTTTACTCATTTTTTATCTATATCAAATATTGGTGGGTTGAATATTTTATTCATTTTCACCCGTTTTATATTTTACCTGTCCATATCCGACTTGACCCGCTCATTTACCACCCCTATTCAAACGCATAAATTTTAAATCCTGACTCCGCCTCTGCTTATAGTCCAACGTTGCAACTGTTTCATTTCAGAATGCTCTCTGACTTTTACCGTCTATATTCATCTTTTATTTCGTTTGTTTTGCCAACAATTTGTATGACTTCCAACAAATATCTAAATCATTATTATCATATTTTTACCTCTCCCTGTGAGCTTTCATTCTTTTTGCTTCGTCGATGATTCGAATTCACAACCTTATGATTGAAGGTGAGGATGTTTATAGGAAATTTGGGCCCATCCATAAGGGGTGTTTTAAGGCCCATTAAGGTAATTAGTAAATCCTAATTAATTTCTCTATATAAACACATATGGTGTATTATTAGAGACATAGAAAATACTACAATCAGATTCTATGCTTTATTTTCTCTCATTCAGTTAGGGTTTAGGTTATGGTATAGGGGTTGCTCCGACACACCGTGACAACCATCGCCGACCGGTAATTTCAATCGTAGTTCATCCTACGCTTTCGCTTTCGCTACGCGAACAACAAGTAAGTTCTCGTATTATGGTTTACACATATTATCTATTTAGTTTAAATTAATATGATAGATGTAATCCTTCATTGATATCATGAGCCATAGGTTGGTTTTCTGGTGTGTAAATATAGAATTGTGTTTCTGTTTTTACACTATTAAATTGGGTATAATAAATTGATTTAATGACACTGATTTAGAAAAAAAAATTGAATCGGTAATTAATGTTTTTATCTGAAATTTTTAAATATTTTTTTTTCATTTTTCATCAAGAACCAAACAAATCTGAATGAGAAATATTTTATAACAGATCTGAAAAAAAATATTTTTTTTGCCAAGAACAGATATGAAAACGAAAAAAAAGAGATCTGAACGAAATTTTTTTCGTTTTTCGTCATGAACGAAACAGATCTGAACGAATTTTTTTTTAACAGATCTGCTAGAACAGATCTGAAAACAAAAAAAAGAATTTTTTTGTTTTTCGTTAAGAACGAAACAAATCTGAATGAAAAATATTTTTTAACAGATCTGATTATTTTTTTTGCCAAGAACAGATATGAAAACGAAAAAAAAGAGTTTTTTTCGTTTTTTATCAAGAATGAAACAGATCTGAACGAAATAAAAAAATTTAACAGATTCGATACAAAAAAATTATTTTTGTATATTTAAGAAGATCTGAAAAATTCAAAAAAAAAATGTAGTATTTTTTCCAGCCAAACAGATCTGATTTTTTCTTTAAAAAAAAAGTTTTTTCGATTTGACAAATATAAAGAAGAAGAGAAGAGAAAAATATATTTTCCTCTCACGCTTTTTTGTATTCTGCTCCAAATTTAAAAAAATAAGGAGGTTGGTGCTCTTTTTTTTATGACTGCCACACTAAAGAAGAAGAAGAAATTAATAACCAATATAATAACCCGGTCTACATCAAGACCAAACTAATAACCAATATAATAACTCGGCCTACACTAAGATCAAACTAATAACCAACATAATAACTCGGTCTACACCAAGACCCAACTAATAACCAACGTAATAACCCAGTCTACTCCAAGACCAAACTAATAATCAATATAATAACCCGGCCTACACCAAAATCAAACTAATAACCAACATAATAACCCGGTCTACACCAAGACCAAACTAATAACTAACATAATAACCCGGTCTACACCAAGACCAAACTAATAACCAATATAATATTCTGGCCTACAACAAGACCAAACTAATAACCAACATAATAACCCGGCCTCTCAAGGACTAAAAATGCAATAACACAATTCATTGTCACAGCCCAGTCCACTCATGGAACCAAATCAAATGCACAATGTAATAAGTAAACTCGTACCAGGCGTGGTACCCGAGCCAACCGTTAGTATTCCCGTACCAGGCGTGGTACCCAAACCAATCGTTAGTATTCCCGTACCAGGCGTGGTACTCGAGCCAACCGTTAGTATTTTCGTACCAGGCGTGGTACCCAAGCTAACCGTTAGTATTTTCATACCAGGCATGGTACCCGAGCCAACTGAATGTAAAACCAATCCACAGTCACAAACAATGAACAATCAACTTGTAAACCAACAAGCAAAATACACAGTTCAATTCACCAAACTGTTAAACAGGACCTTTAAACATTACTAAATCATTTCCTAAGCAATGAAAACATCATACAATTACTTAGATAAGAGTACACAAACGTACAAGGTATACAGAAATCAAAAATCATCACTTACCCAATTCTGGGTACACTATGAACCGTTAAATCCTGTTTGGAGACTAACCCCGAATCACTCCTTTAAACATGCCATTAGGTACCTTTAGTCCTGACCCTCCTCCTAGGACCGAGATACAACATGGGAAAACCTCCCCTAGCCTTAAAAATACAGCCATTACGATATTCTAATTATACCAATTCATTTTCCGGAACTTTCATTCCTTGCACATTAGTTAATTACTAACCCTTTCTGGTTCTCCAAACCTTTCCGACATCCTAATCCCTAAATTTCATTAGCAAAATTAGACCAAATAAGTATAAACCCAGAATATCACAAAGAACTGTCACAAATCTACTATTTCCAGTTCAACCAAATAACCCAACAATCTTCCTCCAGACTCCGTGCCCGAAGGCCTAGACATGGATTTTCTCTTTCATTCTACAAAATAAATAGGAAATGAAAATATGTCAAAAGTCTACTAAATGAAAAACTTAGCCTACCTGGATGTTAAGCAGCTGCACGATGTAATTTCTGGCTCCGTGAAGGCGTTTCTTGATGGATTACATGCCCGAAATCCATGGTTTCACATTCTTTCAGCCAGAATCCCAAGCTTTGGAGCAGCCTAGGAGGGTTTTTGGAGCAACTCTCGTATATTTTTTACTAAAGAAGAGAGAATGGAATTATAAAACCCATTTCTGGGCTTTCTGGTTCCATCATTCTGCTATAGCGGACTGCTAACCGCTACGGCGATACCGCTATAACGACCTAAATCCTGCTACAATGGAGTTAATTTTTCAGCACGGACAGTATTCAGTAAAACAGTCATAATTTTTTACTCGGAAAGAAGATTGACAAACGGTTGATGAAATTGAAAAGAAGACTCAGAGATCTTTAATTTGATGGGTATTGGGACCACTAACTTCTTATATTCTAGGAGGAATGCACGTTTGAAGTTGACCCTAGTTTGAACTTAGCCCAAAACTAAATCGGTAAGGAAGCTTTCAACTTAACTTTGTGCTAGGAGTATTGTAAGACCTTAGTACATATCAAATGTACTCTCATACTAAAGAATTAATTCTAACTCTTATTACGAATTGAGAGGCATCTGCCTTGATCGCAGATATTTTTAGTAACGATGGAACAGGTCATTACATAATTATTGGATGATGAGTGGGAACATAGTAAACTCTTGACTTCATAATTAATATATGTGTTTATTATCCTAATCAATTGGTGCATAGTGTCACAATATGTATGAATGTTAAACATCGAACCTTGCATTGTATATTTTTTTAATGATTCTCATTGCATTTTTTATTTTGTTAAAGAATGACTGCTGCTTTGAAAAATATTGTTGCTGAGGTCAACAAAGGGTTGAAACTCAATGGTGACAATTATGAGATTTGGAGTTTGAAAGTTCAATATGTGCTAGAAGAGCAAGAGGCTCTTGAGGCCATTAATCATGTGCTAAATGAGCCTGAGAATGACAACACGGCTCAGCATAGACGTGATCGTGAAGTTTATTATGCTTGAAAGAAAAAGGACTCTGCTCCTCGCATTACGTTTCTAAGCACCTTGGATGATGACATCCTAAGAGAGTTCAAGGATCACCAAAGAGCTATAGGACTTTGGAATGCTTTGAAGAACATGTTTGGTACTTGTTATACTGCAAAGCTAAGATCTCTCATGATAAAATTTGACTTACAAGAAATGCCCAAAATATTCAATGAAAACACATCTGAGGCAAACGACAAATATGATCGGAGAGTTGAAAGATATCGATCATGTGTTGACTGACAAATAATAGAAGCAGTTATATGGTCTTTACCTAGTTCTTGGGATCATATAAAAATACATTTGACCCATAATGAGAGAATCACAACTCTAAAAGATGTTCGGAGGCACCTTGAGTTAGAAGAGGAAAGGCTTCAGGCTGCAAAGCCAATAGCTGAGTTGCATATGGCAACAACCTCTAAATTCAAGAACAATTCAAAGAGAAAGAACTGGGAAAAGAAGAGAGGTCCATCTCAGCCTCAGCCAACTCAATCTGCTAAGAAAGCAAAGACTGAAAATGGCAAGAACAAAAATCCCAAACGTGTTAAGATTACTTAAAGTGAAATGCTTCAAATGTGACAAGAAGGGTCACTATGCCAGAGACTATTATGAGCCTCCTAAAAAGGTATTTCATAAAATTCTAATTAGTGAACTTTGTGTTTCTAGTTCTGTTTTACTAAATGTATCTAATCCTTTGTGGATTGTAGACTCAGGAGCAACAGACTACATAGCATGGGAGCAAACTACTTTTGTTGAATTTTGACGAATTCCACGTGGATCAAAGTGGGTATATGTGGACAACAACAATAGAGTTATTGTTGAGAGAATCGACACTGCAAGTTAGTCATGCCTGGTGATCGAGACCTGATGCTACATGATGTCCTCTATGCACCAATGACTCGTCGAAATATTATTTCAGTCTCTATTTTGCTTAAGTTAGGATATGATTTATTCATTCATGAAAATTTTGTTAAGTTGACTTATGGATCAACTTTATTTGGTTTTAATAATTTGACTGGAGGTTTATTTATTATAAATTTGAATTTTGATTCATTTAATAATAATATCAGTTTTTCAATGTTTGCTTTTTCAAAAAAATATGATTGTGATGTAAACATATGACATTCTAGACTTGTTCATATTGGCCAACAGAGAATGCAATGGCTAGCGAAACAAGATTTTCTTACCGGCATTGCATATGTGAAATTGTCCACTTATGAAAATTGTCTAGCTAAAAAATCTGCAAGAAAACCTTTCGACAAAGTGACTATAGCTGAATATGCTTTGCAATTAGTCCATTCAGACATCTGTGGCCCTATGAATATTAGGACTAGGCATGGATCAAGTTATTTTATTACATTTATTGATGGTTTCACCAGTTTCAGTTAAGTCTATTTAATTTTTCACAAATCAGAAGCAATAAGTTGTTTCAAAAGCTATATGAGCTTAGTGAAAAATCAATTAGACAAGAAGATAAAATCTCTTCGAACTGATCATGGTCGAAATACTTATCTGCTCAATTTAATGGGTTATGTGATAAAAATAAAATAGTTCATCAATTGACTATCCAAATACTCTATAACAAAATGGTGTTGCAGAGAAAAGTAATAGAACGCTCCTTGAGATGATTAGGTCCATGATGGCACAAGCCAATCTTCCAATCAATTTGTGGGGTGATGCTTTGCTTACTGCCACCTATGTATTGAACAGAGTGCCTACAAAATCAGTTGCAATCACTACATATGATTTATGGACTGGAAGACATCCTACCCCAAGTGTACTAAGACCTTGCGGTTGTGCTGCCTATACACATGATTTCTCACATAAATTTGATAAATTAGGTCCAAGAGGAAAGAAAAGTATCTTTATAAGGTACTCATAAACCTCTAAAGGTTATGTGTTTATAGGTGAGCAAAACAATGAAAGTGTAATTGAATTTGAATTATAAGATGTCACAGTCTTAGAGAATGAGTTTCCCAAGAAAGAAGAGATAGGTCAATACCTGTCCCTGTTTGAGATAAGAGATTATGACACAAAAGGATCACTTCATTCGAGTGGGAGTATTTTAGCAAATGATGAATTAGTATCTCTTTCATCATTAGATGCGAATGAAAGTAATCCTTCTACACTTAATGAGAGTGACTAAATGAATTTTGTTCTGAGTGAGAGTGAGATGATCATCTATCTTGTTCTAAATGGGAGCAGGATGAATGTTCTTGATCCGAGTGGGAGCAACATTGATCTAAATGGGAATAATGATGAATCATAAATCATACGTGATTCTCATAAAAAGACTCCCCACCAATGATTTGATATTGAAAGCGGTGAATTATTTATGATACTCCTACAAAATGAAAACAAGCTAAAAATGTGAAGGAGGCTCTAGCATGCCCTTCTAAAGATAAATGGACAAAAGCAATGAAAGATGAATTGGAGTCTATGAAAGTCAACAATGTCTGAGAACTAGTTAACCTCCCTGAGGAATGCAAAGCAATTGGGAGCAAATGGGTTCTCAAAATCAAGATTAAGGCTGATGGTATAGTTGAGAGATATAAAGCTCAACTGGTAGCGAAAGGGTATACACAACAGAAAGGAATAGACTACGAAGAGACTTTCTCGCCTACTATATGATTTACCTCTGTTCGCTTGGTTCTAGCTATAGTTGCATGCTTGGATCTTGAATTACATCAAATGGATGTAAAAAAACTGTCTTTCTCAATGGAGAATTAGATGAAGAAATTTATATGGAACAACCTGAATGTTTCATTGAAAAGGGCCACGAACAAAAGGTTTGTAGACATTTGAAGTCTATTTATGAGCTCAAACAATCCTCAAGGCAGTGGTATATACGTTTTCAGAATATTGTTATATCTAATGATTTTACCATGGTGAATGAAGATAATTGCATTTATACCAAAAGATCAAGAAATAAACTTGTAATTTTGACATTGTATGTTGATGACATACTTATAGCTGAAAATGATATGGAGTTCATAACCAAGATTAAGTGTTGGTTATCGTCTCAATTTGAGATGAAATATATGGGTGAAGTTGCATATATTCTTGGAGTTAAGATTTCAAGAGATCATCCAAAGAAACTATTGTATCTCTCTCAAGAGAATTACATTAGAAAAGTTCTTGAATGATTTAATATGCAAAATAGTAGCCCCGTTGACACTCCTATTAGTAAAGGCCAATTCTTGGGCAATCAAATGTGTCCTAAGACTCTTGAAGAGAAAGAAAGAATGAATTGAGTTCCTTATAGGAGCTCAGTCGGAAGTCTAATGTACGCTATGGTGTGTACTAGACATGATATCTTTCAAGCAGTTGGCTTGGTAAGTAGATATCAAATGATCGAGGTTTAATACATTGACAAGTAGTAAAGAGAATCATGAGATCTCTGAAAGGGACAACTAACTATGCACTTTGTTACCAAGGCAACAAAGATCTGCGATTAGTTGGATACAGTGATGCTGATCATGGAGGAGATCTAAATGAGAGGAAGTCTACCTCAGGATATATTTTCCTATTCAGTGATGGCATCATATCATGGAGTAGTAAGAAACAATCATATATATCACTATCTATGATGGAAGTCAAATATGTGGCACTCGCATCAATAACACAAGAAGTTGTCTGGTTGAAAAAGTTCTTGAAACACATATTGGATATCAAAAAAAATACTGAATCAGTATTAGTCTACTGTGTTAGTGAGGTTGCTATATCCTCTACCAAGGGCCCTAACATTTTGTTTGGATGGTTATTACTATGGTTTCATAATGTATGATATGGTATGGTATTGTACTGTACAGTAAATACAATATTTGGATAGACTATATCATTCTCTGTGGTTTAATTGTAATGACCCTTCCGGTTATTTACGCGTGTTTACCTTTCTTGTACCATTAGAGCTTGCCTGTAGCGGTCCTAAGTCATTTATGGCTTGCTAGGACCAGTAGTCCAGTGCTCGGGCCATTTGTTTAGTCTCTTTGTCTATTCCTGGTTTTAGAGCTTTTAACTTTGGAAATTGTTGACTTCAGTCAACATCCTTAGTGAACATGCTCAAAATCGAATTCTGAAAGTTCCGTTAGCTTCAGAGTGTGTACTTTGGTCTAGTAGGACTTTTGGTTGAGATCCGGGAGCTTTTCAGCTTTGAATTCTCTCTCGTTATGTGTTTTCAGGTAGTTGGGCTTGTTTGGTTGACTTTGGTCAACAATTGGAGAAGACGGCCTCAGATGAAAATTTCATCAGCGTTGTTAGCTCTGGAATGTCGAGTTTAGGCTAGAAGGACCATTGGTTCGGTCCCGAGGCTTCCGAACTTGTTTTCGGCCATTGAGTTTCATTTTGGAAATAGTTGGCTAAAGTTAATTTTGGGTGTGGGGCCCATTTTTCATTAAATCAACCTCCGCTGGGATTTTTATCAATTTCATTGGATCCGAAATGTCATTTCTAGTCGAATAGCTCAGGTCGTTTGTATTTGCGGGACCCCGAATGCATTCCCGGGGACCCAAAGTGTGAAAAATCTGCCCTTGACAGCTGGTTGCTGTCATGGGCCCTTTTGTTCATCGCGTTCGCGGAGGGGTGGCCACATTCGCTAAGAGTAATTTTCAGCCACCTAACTTTTGTTTTTCGCATTTGCGGAAGCTTGGCCGCGTTCGCGAAGGGTATTTTCCGGCAGCTATTTAAGCTGAGCCCTTTATTTTTTCAGCCTTTATTTCTCAACTCCCTCACCTCTTAGACACCTAAAACACTCCCTAAACTGCTCCAAATATTTTTCTAGCTTCGGAAAATTATTGTTCTTCGATAATCCATAGTTCCTCATCAATTGGTAAGTTTCCTTCCCTGACCCTTTCTTCCCTTGCTTTCTATAAATCCTCCATTGTTGTTTATTTTTAAAGCTTAGGATTCTTGTAGAATCTGCCCGTTTATATTTTGCATGATCATGGACTCACTCAATCTACTTCTTTGGCGTAATTTCTCGCATCGTGGTAAGCTTTCTTGCCTAATTTTTAAATTTATTTCTTGAAAATTCCTCTTTCATTTTTTGTCTTGAGCGGGCTGTTTTGTGCCTCAATTGTTGTCTGTTTCCGCTCAAATTTTGAGCATGTGCTCTCAGTATGATAAGGAATATGTGCGTATTTTTCATTTTTGGTTTCAGATTATGGGGCTCACGTGTCCGTTTGTGACCCAGATTTTGACCCGATTATGTTTATGGCATTATGGGTATTGTTAGTCTTGTTTTGACGTATAAATTATTGTGTTGATAGTGGTTTAGCAAATTAGAGCTTCCCGGAGTAATTCGAGCCTGGACGACGCCGTCCCCGCAATTATTCATCGGATGACAGGTAGGATATGGCTTTCCCTACTTAGACTCTGCATATATAGGCTATAACTGCATTAATTAGCATCCTTGGGTGGGTTGTTTTAGGTTGGTACCCCAGACCTTGCCCATATTTTCTGTCCGTTTACTTCATACGTTGATTGTAGTATTCGTGTAGTATTGTATATCACCCTTGTGGTCCTGTGTGGCCTTGTATTGACTCTAGAACATAGACGGTGAGTTATTTAGGAATGTCCATGAGTCCCGGACATAGAAATATCCTTTTAGGCTGGTTATGTATGTTGAGTAGCTGTGGAGCCTGTGCAAGGCCGGTAGGAATGTTTGTGAGCCGTTGGGATAATTTATATTTGTGTGCGAGCATTTCATCCATGAAAAAGATTTTTCCTGCATGTTTTACTTTAGTTCCACTATAGACGGTTTTTCCTAAACTTGCATGGCCCTAAGAGCCTCTTTTTTGTATAATCTAATGATGACATGAGATTTTGGATGATTTCATACTAATTTCCTACTGATACTAGGCTCTGCTGGGCAGAGTACTAGACCTGATTTTCTACTAATACTAGGCTCTGCTGGGCAGAGTACTAGACTTGATTTCCTACTGATACTAGGCTCTGCTGGGAAGAGCACTAGACCTGATTTCTTACTGATTTAGATTCGTATATGCTCTGGGCACCCTTTGAGAGGGTTATTGAGATTTTTATCACTGATTTAGACCTGAGTATACTTCGAGCACCCATTGAGAGGGTCTTTTGAGATTACTACTACTGTTTTAGACCCGGTTTAACTTTAGGCACGTACTATGAGGTTCTGATTCTCTGAGATTTCACATTCATTATTGTATGTGGTCAGGGACCTCCATGGGCCCTCTGTTCCAGGACCTGGCTACAGGCCGAGCATGCCGAAAGAGGGGTATACGGCGTAGGATCAGGTATAGCGGGCACGTCCCACCATGGGTCCTCCTGCCAAAGTGCCAGGGGGAGGTGCATACAGAGTCACTATTACCGGTTCCATTATTATCATCATTATGCATATTTCACTCGGATTCCACCCTTGTTTGATGTGTGTTCAGTGTATGCTCCGGTTGTATGGGCTGCCGGAGGGTTTGTTTTCACTTGATTGCGTTCCTCGGTTGTATGGGCGGCCTTTGGGACTATAGGTAGTTTAGATTACTCTTGTCATTTTATAGAGCTGGTTATGGTCCTTGTTTCTTGGTGATTTAGCAGTTATTAGCCTGTTGAGGCTCCGATTGTGGGATTTTGATTATTGAGAGGGCTAGGGAGTCCTATCTTATTGAGGCACTTTTGTGTGTCCTTCTGAGCAGATTGTGAGTTTCTGGTTCCATTCTTATCAGGATTTGAGTAGTATTTCTCAATTATTGTGGGTTAGTTATTCCATCCTAGGGTTGTACTATGCTATCTTGAAGTTGGATTGGTGTTATGATTTTCTTATGCTTGCTGATTCCATCTTGAGTATGTTAGACTGCTTTCCTTCTTTTCCTTTTACTTGAGGTTACCGATATACCGCCATGTTCCTGACTCTCTCTTCTTTTATATACTATTGTTGCAAGGATTCCAGATGCGTTCTTCTTCCTTACACCTGTGTTTCTGTGTTATGTATATGTTCCTTGTGCTTCTTTCTTACTTCTGTGACTGCTTTCTTGTGTTCTACTTATTACTATTTTTATTTCTTATATGCGTTCAGCCGGCCGATGATGCCTACTGAGTACCTGTTGTCTTGGTGCTCATACTACACTTCTGCATCTTTTTGGTACAGACATTAGTGTGAGCTTTCACATTGATCGCTTGGAGACTCGTGCAGCTTTTGAGATATTCGAGACTAGGGTGAGCTCTCGATGGCCGGGGTTTGACCACATCTAATCTTTTGGCATTGTTGCTCCTTGTACTTTTGGAGACAAATTTATATTGTATTTTGTTACTTCTAGCACTTGTATTCTATTAGAAGCTTTTGTACTGTCGATACCAAGTCTTGGGGTTGGTGTAGTTTCAATGCATATATTCAGGTTTTTGCTTCCGCTTTATTTATTTTTTTATTCTGCTTCCGCTTATTTCTTCTTATTGTGCGTATTGGTTAGGTAGTAGCTCATTACTAACCGTTTTGGGCTACAAGAATTGGTTCGCCTACTGGGGGGAGTTGTAGGTGCCATCATAACCTGAAAAATCGGGTCGTGACATTAATAATATTTTTTGTGTTTAGTTTGATTATATCATATGGTATCGTAATTTGTAAGTTTACTAAAATTCTCTAAATTATTATATAAAAATTAAATTTATTAATAATTGCTAATAAAATAATTAAGATAATGTTCTTTATGCTAATTTATCACAAATTATGGCTTGTAAATATATTAAGTTATTAAATTAATATTAATTCTAATAAAATTAATAAAAAAAATAGGTTAAAACAAATGTACTCAAAATTATTTTTTTCCATGATAATATATTTCATTAGAAGAAGAGCAAAAACATGCTCTCATACAAGAAGTAAGATTTTTGGTGAAATTAAATAATATAGGGTAAAGGATAAAATAGGATTATGTAGTATTAAGTAAGGGCATAATTGGAAAGTAAAATTAGATAACCATGGGATACCACCAAAACCGTGGTTACATAAAATGAGGCTTTTTATGATTATCAAACCATGAAATCAAACCATACTATACCATACCATAAATTTTAAGTTACAATCAAAACAAACATGGTACTGTTAATAACCATACCATACCATACCATGGGAAACAACCATCCAAACAAGGTGTTAGTTTCATTGTAAAACCAAACACACATATATCAAGTATAACTATGCGAGAGACATGGTTAGACACATGGTAGTGAACGTGAAATATGTTTCTCTACAAGATATGTTGGCAGATCCATTGACCAAGCCTTTATCTAGAGATGCATTTGTGAGACATACGAGGTCTCAAGGCTTGCGTAGATTCTAAGATACTTCATTTTGTATTTTATCTTCCCATGTTCACAAGACTGATATTCTTTAATTATCAATAAAGTTGATTTACATACATACATATTCTAATTATTGAATGTTATTCTTTATTCATTCATTTTGATGAGTATGTCGAGTAGACAAAAGGTTAACCTTCTCACACAGGTAACCGCCTCCTAGTCTTAGTGCTGAGTGGAGATGAGACTGGACTTTAAGCAAAATTATCAAATGGATAATTTGAGAGCTATAAACTTAAAATCATGAAAGTCGCTTGAATAATGACACAAGGTCGTTAAGGTAAAAAATATTCACCTAGTCTACTTAGTGAGTCACATGTGAGTTAAAATGATATTGTAGATCTAAGAACTCAAATTTAGATATATATGGTATCTAGGTATCATTTGTACATCATTTTATTAGAGACAAAGACATACGCTCCATGGGAAAGGAGAAAATGTTGTAGCACATGTTTCATACCATGTGTGCTAATATTGACCAAATGGGTTAAACTTAAGTTCATTCTCAACTTATTATAGTGTGAGACCCAAAGCTGTTAAGATGGCTCAAGATTTGTGTCCTTAATAACTCTAATCAGATACTTGAGACTTAGTTTGATGTAGCTATCTTAGTGTACTTCCAAAAGACTATGAACACAGATTTGATCTGGCGTAGCACATCTAGAAAAGCAGTTAAACTAATGTTAAGAGAATCATGAGAAGAGTAAGATCATTAATGGAATTTCATTGATTTGTGTTCACTGGTGCACCAGCTATGACTTATGAGTTATAATTGTGAATACAAGAAATAATGATATATGAAATTTTGAGATTATATCAAATGTGATTCATATGATCTGGGGTACTGCATACTTTATGATCTACTTGCAGGTTTGCCCTCAACGAGAGGTTATATACTCCTAACAGATGAATATCACTAAGCTCTCACAGTATGCTGATCGCACGGTCTAGTTCTCTGTATGAATTATTGTGGAGATAAAAAGAGAATTTGTTTCTCAGATTAGAAAAGCACTCCCATTATATATGAGTAGGAGATGTAGGAAATTCGGACCCACTCATAAGGGGTGCTTTAAGGCCCATTAGGGTATATATGCATCATCACAAAAGGGTGATAATGATATAGCTTTTACGGGACCATTCTCCTCCAATTCATTTGGCTATATTAATACTCTGTCATGTTTTGCTTCTTGAAAGTCAATTTACTAATCTTCAATGCTAAATTAAAATGGACAGTAACAATTGCAAATTACAACGGTTTCTGTTTATATATTTATTGCAATGGTTGATATAATCAAATGCAACGGGTTCAAACCCATCTATATATATATATATAAAAGAAGATTTTAGGAATGGTGACGTGGCGCTCTATATGATCACCATTTCTATTTATCTTTTTTCTCATTTTTTTGACTTTTTAAACCTTTTTTTTCTAATAAAAATTTAATATATTTATGTGGTCATAATGTGATTTAATGTTCATCGATAATGTGAAATTATTAATATCAATAAAGACAATGAAAAATTATGAAGGTGATAAAAAATTGTTATAAATAAAGATAGTGAAGAGTCACTCCATACTTATATAAGAGAGGGGAGATGAAAAAAGGAGAGCAAACAATTCTTTTCATAGATTTTTTTTTCTTGCAAAGATTTTTCTTTCAAATAAGTTTACAGCACTTCTTTTGAGGGATCTTTCCATTTATTATGCTTTGGCCTAACATTAAATTTTTTTTTTTTTTTAAAATTGCACTCAAGATTTTTATATATATATATAAAGGATGAACATAGACAATGTGATGTGACACCTCTTTATGATCTCAATTCATATTTATCCTTATTCTACTTTTTTTTGGCCTTTTCCTCTTTTTTTCTCATTTATTTTATTTTAAAAAGTCATCTCCATAATTTACATTTTTTTAACTTCACAACTTCTAATCTTAATTAGTATTAATAATATCCATAACTCTCAAGCATTTCATGTTCATAACCTCCAATTATTTAATTTTGTATTAGAATATCCAATGGAATCCGTTTTTGCTTTAGAGAGAATAAAATCAAGTTTTTACGTCATGTTTATGTCATATGCTTTAAGGTGCTAAAATTTTGAAAGTAAAGTTACTCTTTTGTGCTCTGTATTACACTATTACTTTGTTGAATTGTCTTTTTTATATGTTATGTTTAATCTATTGGTAGATTATTTAGAATCTTGTATTTTTTCTTCTCCTAATAATCTCACTAAATTTTGTTGCAGAAGATGATGATGATGATGATGAGATAATGATGAAGAAGAAGACTGACATAGTATTGGTAATTTTCTAAGAATATGTTGTGATAGAAGGCTTATTTCCGTTTTTCATGAATACTTGATTATCATTAGTTATAGTGCCCAATTCATTCCTCTCCTTTATTGATGTCCTAATTTTGCCCTATATATTATTTTTATTTTTTGGGTTATAATGTTATTCTTCATGTTGTGTTCTTGTACATATTTTATTGTGCACTAAAAAAATTATTTAGTAACAAAAATATCATGTATGATCTTACTTTCTAAGCTTGTCATTCAGTAGATTAGTATTTGGTATCCTATAAAAATTTAATGCAAGAACATAACATGTGAAATTTTAATTATTTTCTTATAATTCTCATTTGCAATGCATCATTCAGTAGATTAGTATTTGGTATCCTATATAAATTTTAATGCAAGAACATAACATGTGAAATTTTAATTATTTTCTTACAATTCTCATTTGCAATGCATCATTTTTTGTGATGTATTATCTTTTTGCAGGGGATAAAGAGAAAAGCAAAAAATGCACATAAGAAAGAAGACTAGAAAATCACTATGGGAAGATCCGAAGAGAAAGACAAATGCATTATCGTCACTGACCACTTGACCTGAATATTCTTTGTGGTAATGATTTTTTTTTTCATTCTATCTGAATGATATAAAATTAGTACTTTTAAAATTTGATTTTGCATTAAAAATAGGAAAAAAGATTTTACCCTTTGTTATACTATGTGGCTATTTATACCCTCGTCATCATAAAACTTATCATATCTACCCTTCAAATTAACGATTTTTTCCAAATTGATCAAAATTACCTGATTTCATTTTTAACCCGACCCAAAACCCGTCAACCAAACCCATCCAATCTAACCCTTCTCCGTTACAATTCTCTTTCTCTTTTTCATCTCCTCCATCCTTCCAAGTTTCAAAAAACCTTTCATGGCAATACAAAAAAAAAATACAGAGCAAATTGCTAGTAAAAGAATAAATTTTTTAAAGTTGATAATACATAGTGCAACTAGCATTTGACCCATGAAACCTCAAGGAACTCTGCAACTAAACTCGTGCAGCCTTTCTTTTTTCAGTTGAACGATTTGTATCAAGAAATCAGAATAGTGAATGTACACCATCACTATAATTTGACTCATGAAATCACAAGTTAACAAGCAAATTTAATTTTTTTACTGCCTATTTATTGCTCACATATCTGAAATTTATGAGCTTTTATTTTTTCAGTAAAATCATCTGGATTCAAACGGCATGAGCTTTACGATGAGCGAAGATCCCAGCAGACGAATGGAAGCCAGTTTCGCATAGTAATTTGCTCTGTTTTTTTTTTTTTTTTTTGTATTGTATTGCCATGGAAGGTTTTTTGAAACTTGGAAAGATGGGAGGAGATGAAAAAGAGGGGAAAGAGAGAGAATTGTAACGGAGAAGGGTTAGATTGGATGGGTTAGGTTGACGGGTTATGAGTTGGGTCGGGTTAAAAATGAAATCAGGTAATTTTGATTAATTTGGGGAAAATCGTTAATTTAGAAGGTATATATGATAAGCTTCGTGACGGTGAGGGTATAAATAGCCATATAATATAACGAAAAGTAAACTTAGTCAATTAATCAAAATAGATGGGTATTTTTGATTTTTTTTCCTTAAAAAAATGTTTGATAATTTTTGTTTTACCATATGCAAGGTATCTAATTTCTTTTATAATTGAAATATTTAAATGGCTTGATTTTATTAATTTTACTGATCGTTTATTTGGTAACTAATTTTCTTTCTTTATTTTATTTTGGTAAGCGGTTAGAGATATGATAAACTGTCAATGAATAGAAACATTGAAAAAAATTATCCACCAATAAGGTGATGGGGCACCTCTTTGTTGCCTAGAAAATTATTTATCTTTTTTTTTTTATCATTTCTCCTTCATTTTCTATTTATTTTAGTTTTAATACCTCAAAAAGTCTTTAAGTTCAATTAATTTAAAGCTAGACATAGACTAGGTGACGTAACATTTCTCTATGACCGACAATAATATTTTCTTTTTTTCTTATTTTTCGGCATTTTTCTTTTATTTTCTCTGCATAATAATATACTAATTAAATGGATTAATAAAAAGTCTCATAAGATAAATTTTCTTTTACAATAATAAAGTTCAAGTAACAATTAGTCTGAGTCACCCCATGTAGTAGTAGTAGTAATAAAGCCTAAACTATTATTATTATTATTATTATTATTATTATTATTATTATTATTATTATTATTATTATTATTATTATTATTATTATTATTATTATTATTACTACGTAAATCATTCACATCCCTTATCGTAAACCATTAATATCAGTTACTACTTATTTTCTTTAATGATAATTATGTATATCATTTTTCATCTTTTAACGTAATAGTTATATAATATATGTATCATATATCTTATTTATTGATAGACAAAAATAAAATAGTAAAAATATATAAAATTATTTTTCTCAAATTCTTCATACCTGTTGGGAAGAGGAAGAAATTATATACTATAGGGCTAATGGTTTTTTTTTCCCAGTAATCACGTGCACGTTAGCAAAAGGAAGACTAAATTGGGTGGGAGTAAAGCTCTATTTGATCAGAATTGAATGTAAGGTGCGTGTTATTTTTCATACGTAATGTCTTAATCGTTATGCATATGTTTAGCCTATGGATATATTCTTGCATATGTATATAGTTCGATAAAATTTTGATGTTTGTTTTCTTCATTAGTATATTTTATCATGTTCTGTGAATTTACTTTAGAAATTTGTTTGTTGGTTGATGTTTTTTAATTGTTCGAATCGTCGTAACATATTAAATTAGTTTTTTTCACTTTACAAGTTATTATTATTACTATTTTTATAGAGATGTATCTAAGTATGGCGTTGCATCAAAATTCTTTAGCCCTTCAATATATTAACTTTAATACATTTTCGACAACTAATTTGTTTGATTTAGGATCAAAACTAAAACTAAAATAAAATAAAGTGAAATAGACTATAAATAAGAGTGTGTTTGGTATGGAGGAGAATATTTTCTGAAAAATGTTTGTCAATTTTCTTGTGTTTGCTAGGTCAAAAAATTCAAAATAAGAAAAATGACTTCTCTAATGAAAGTAGGAAAAACAAGTCCTCACCTTCATAACACCCCAATCCACACTCACCCACTCCACCCTCCTACTCCCACCCCTACCTCCATCCCCAACCTCTACCTCGCACAATTTTTTAAAAATAATTTTTCCTCCACCCACCCCATCCCCACCTCCACCCCACATCAATTTTTTTTTAAATTTTTTTCAATTCTTTCTTCAAAAATAAAATTAACTTTTAAAAAAAATAAATTGTATCCCACCTCATCCATCCACCAACCCCACTTTAACACCCCCCCCCCCCCCCCCCCCTCCCGTACAACATAATGTATCTATAGCTATAAAATCTAAGCTATGAATTCAAAAATCGTAGCTATTACCTAGTAACAACCACAAAATTTGTAATTTCATAGCATCTTATAAATTCGTAAAAAATTTTAGCCACAAAAATTAAATTGACAAAGCTAATTCTTCATTTTGCTATAATTGTTAACAATCATGGCAATCATTACCTAAATAGCTACAACTTTATTGCTACAATAAAATTTTATAGCTGATCATAAGTTTTTGCCACGCGATAAAAGTTATTGTAGCAATAGTAACTTTTTAGCCACGATAAATTATTTGAAACAAATTAGTGTAGCTAAATAAATACTTTTGCTTCAAGTTATTAAAAATTGTGGCAATAGTTAAATGATATATAACCATAGATTTTTGGCTATAGTAAATTTTTTTAGCTATATTAATTTTTTCCCCCGATTTAAAATTTATCATAGCAATAGTAACCTTTTAGCCACAATAACTTACTTGAAACAAAATATTGTAGCTAAATAAATATTTTTGCTTTAAATTATAAAAAATTGTGACAATAGTTAAATGATATAGCCACAGATTTTTTGCTATAACAAAATTTTAAAGCTAATTATTAATTTAAGTCATGAGTTGAAATTTATTGTAGCAATGGTAAACTTTGCGCCACTATAAATTATTTGAGACAAATTGTTATAGCTAAATAAATATTTTTGCTTCAAGTTATAAAAAATTGTGGTAATAATTAAATCATAGAGATATAGATTTTTGCTATAGTAACTTTTGTAACTAATTACTAATTTTTTCCATAAGTAAGATTTAATGTAGCAATAGTAACCTTTTAGCCACACAAAATTATTCGAAATATAATGTTATAGCTAAATAATTTTTTTTTCTTCAAATTATTAAAAGCTGTTATAATAGTTGACTTAACAGCTATAACTATTTGTCATGACAAAATAATATACAATAGATTTATTGTTTTGATATGCTTCACAGCTAATCCTTTTTTAATCTTGAATTGAAATTGTTATAACAACAGTAATCTTTTAGCCACATTAAATATTTTTTCCATACAATTAAGATTATTATAATAATAATAGTACTAATATAATCATAGTAAATTAGTTATACAAATTTGTTATATTAGTAAATTAGTTATAACAAATTTGTATAGTTAGATGATATTTATAGAAATATGTAGATAGACGTAGTTGCTTGTATAAGCAAGTTCTTACATGATATCATATAAAATCAAATAGTCATCAAGCTAGCATCTAAATTGAAGACAAATTCATAAAATAAGTGCAAAAAGTAAATTTAAGCGACAATCTTTATTATAAAACCATACAACATGAGATCAAATGACTATTATATGATCCATGGCCTGGAGCTCTTCTATCGAATAATACTTGTATCGAGTTAGTATATTTAGAAGTGTTTATCTTTCTATTCGATTCAATTTTACAAGGTCTTAATTGTAAATTTCAAATATAATTTAAATAAATAAAAGGTCATATATAACTAACTTTGATTAATTATATGAAATATAAATATAATCAACTTTGTTAATCCAAATTCAAGCGTTCATCTGGATCAAGTGCTTCGAGATATATTGTTATTTGACTCAAATATATCCTATCGAAATAGTCATATACATTTTAGTGTAATTAATTATAGATGTTCATCATTCGATTTGATTTAATTTTATAGATGTACTTGTAACTTTTAAATATAATTTTAAATAAATAGTGGTTATATCTAATAACCTTTATTAAGTAAGATTATATTATGTTTAGAGTACAAAATTATACTAAGTTTCACTCAAGTTCATCTTGATCAAGTATTTTGAGAATTATTATTTGACTCGAACTTGTTCGATCGAGACAATATCTTTACTGATCAGTGTATGGAGGTGTTGATCATTCTATTTGGTTCAGTTTTATATGATTTTACTTGTAAGTTTCAAATAGAATTTAAATTTGTAGTTAGATTTTATCTAGTTAAATTTTACTTAAATGAATTTAAACAAAATCTCAATAAAGGCTCGCTCAAACTTTATCTTGAACAAATGCTTCAAGAATTATTATTTGACTTGTATTCTATTACTACCTCCATTTCAATTTGTTTGGTCTATTTTGACTTGGCACAGAGTTTAAGAAATTAAAAAAGACTTCTGAAACTTGTGGTCTTAAATTAAAGATATGTCAAATGTAATATGCCATATGAAAAGTTGAAATTAAAGAGTTTCTAAAAAAGAAAAGAGACATTCTTTTTTAAATAGACTAAAAAAGAAAGCAGGCCAAATAAATTAAAACGGAGGAAGTATTAAAATAATACCTTAATTGATCTAATTAATATTATTAGATGCTCATATATAGTTTGATTCGATTTAATTTTTTGATATCTTACTTGTAGTTATAAGTTTTAAATATAATTCAAATAAATAAATAATAATGTCTAAATGTCTAGCCAAGTCAAACTCACACAATTCATTAACAAATAACAGATTGGAATAATAGCTTCATTTCAGATGTCTAATAATTATGAAATTATTTTTTATTTCAATATTTATTGAAATTGACATTTTATATCCGAACGTATCGTCTCTTGTAAATTTAAAATTATTTCTTTTGTATTCTTGGATGATCAACAATTGAATTATATAATGAAAATCAACCATTGACTTGAACCTAAACACTACAAGAAAGTAGAGATAGGACGATATTTATTTTGTGATATTTGAGATAAATGCCATAAAAACAATGATATTTAGCGCATAATGTAATAAAAAGGACGTTTGGCATAAAATATTATTAAAGTAATAACATTTGGTACAAATATTAAAAATATAATAACATTTGCTTCAAATATCAAATTATTGTTCACTAATTATCTCTATTTACACCGAATATTGAAAATCTAAATCTCTTTATATTATTTCATCACTCTATATATTTAACTCTAGAAAATTTTTATTGTGCACAATATTAGTAATACTTGTAATTATAGAATATATAACAAATGAGTTTGGGACTAAAAGTGTGGTTAAAATTATTTGTTTAAATCTTTCCTCCTAAATCTCCCTCTCAAAATCTCCAAAAAAGATACCCTATTCCCTACTATCTTCCTCTCTCAAAATCAAAACATTCAAGTTCATTCCCCAATTTCTCCCTCTCGCCCAAAACCTCTCCACTTCAGGAATAGCAATATAAAGTGTATTGTGTTCTTGCCTAACTCTTTCTTTTTCTTGCTTTAACTCTCTCTTTTCCCTTCTCTTCATCTACTATATACATTGAAATAATACCGGGTTAGCTTCTATTTTTTTGAATCCGAATTGTTCCTTCTTTCTGGAGTGCGTTTTGATTTCACAAATGAATTGAATCGTGTTTATTTATTATGCATTTGTTTATGATCTACGTGTTCACAGTAGAAGAATATAGACCTAATTTATAATTTTATATGGTGTTGTAATAGAGTGGTGATTAGGAAGTGGATTTGTTGAAGAAAGTTGTGTAGGGGTGTTACTACACAATATACTAATGTGAATAACATATTCACAGATTATGCCCTACAATTGTTTGATGAAATGCCTGGGAGAGCATCTTAAACACTACGACCCTCTTTATTTATTCATCTTCAAATATAAATCAAATTGATGAGATCTCCTCATTTTTTGTCTGATTCAATAATGTGCAGGTCAACAACAAAGGATTCTTCAAATTCTCGAGGTTGCACAACTTATGTGCGGCACCATTTAAAAGGAAATCTAAAGGTGACTTGTTGTGTGTTATTGCCTTTCATATCTCTGTTGTGAGTGTTGATGAATCTTATTCATTTTTCCTTTTTTCATTGTGTATCAATATTCCAACTAAAGATATTTAATTCTTAATTAATTTTTTTTTGTAGAATAGGCGCTTGAATCTTTTTGGTACTTTCATTCAAAGCTTTTCGTATTCATATAAGATACTAATTTGGAGTGCTCGGTGGAGGGAAAAACTTATTTCTTACTTTCTTTGTACTATTCTATAGAGCTTGAAGCACAAATAGCTAAACGTTGACTTGATACATATAATAGAGAAATAATTAATCACAATAATTTCTTTTTAAGGAAAATTACTGCAAGATTGATTAATGAAGATGACTAGTTGTCATTGTGAGCTTTATAGTGTTCACAAACTGCCTTCAATTTTTTCTTAAAGATCTACCATGATCCAACTATGTTCATTTGAGGATGTCGGGGAACAAGTTGCCAAGTATTGCTGGAGCGCAAGACATGCATGGCAGCGAGCCATTGTGATTTGGACAAGTCAAATTTAATGATCTTGGGTTCAATGGTGTCCGAGTGTAGCGAGGTAGCTAGTGAAAGTGATTGAAAAGAGGGATCGGGTGAGGTCGTGAATTTTGCTCGAGTGAGCATACATTGGGTGTTAGAGGGGCTAGGTGATTGGGAGAAAATAGAGAGGTGAGGTTGGTGTAATTGGTTATTATTATGGGTAGATGGAGTGTTATGTAATGAAAATGAGACATGGGGAAGGTTCACATGAAGGTATATACTTTTGCTGACAGTAGACTTAATTTGAAGGGGATTTGAATGTGTATGACTTGTAGAAGAAGTGGATGTGTTTGGTTGAGGGCTTGGTAGTGATGAGGGGCTGTCTAGAAAACTTTTAGGTGAATCAAAAATTAAGGGAGTTGACGTATCATGATCATTAGATGCAGCTGGTCCATGTGTTGCAATATGAGGTTGTGGCGAGTGGCGACACAATAATGTCTGTGTGATGTGGCTTGACAAGTGCAGTAGATGCCAAGGCAGTAAAATTAGTTTATTGTAGCGCAGCAAGTGCAGCGAATGAAGGTACTAGTTGAGCATCATGAGGGTAAGTATCGTGCATTAATGATGCCAAGATTGGGTGTCAACACTTAGTTGGAGTCAGATGAATCTGCATGATCAGCAGAACTAGAAGAAGTATATGGTAGGTTAGATTCATCCAATATAACATGCTTTGAAATGTAAACTCTTTTAAAGTGAGGATAGTAGCATTGATATCCTTTATGAAGTAGACTATAGTCGATGAAAACACATGGAGAAGTCTTCGATTCAAACTTGTGCTTGTTATGACTCTTACAATAGGAAAAGCAATGACATCCAATTTTTTTAATGAATTATAGTGAGGTTCTCGCCCATATTACTTCAAAAATGGGGATTTCATACTATATACTAATACTTTTGGGAGTGGTAGAGATTCTCGAACTTAACTAATATTATTTCAATTTTTTTTGTATACTATATATATTTATACGTTTCCCTTTAATGTATTTTTTTCTCTAAGGGTTCCATTGCACTACAAACAGCTCAACTTAGATGTATGCTGATTTTGGGACTTCATGTTTTCAGGTATTTATTTCTCGTACACTTGACAAACTAGTTATTTGCATGATCTTATATCATGGAGTCATCATATATGCGGAAAAAAATTATATTGGGTGGAAAGCGAATGCTCATAACTACTCGCATTCATATGTATCATTAGCGTTATATATCAAGGGGTTGTTTAGTTAGTACAATGTTGTAGATTGACTCTTGATTTTCAAGAACAAATGCTAAACTAAGCGTGTCAATAACTTGTTTAATTATAGGGTGATATTTACTTTTCTAAAATAATGAGTGTGCCATTAAATTATTTACTTGTAAGATGCAAGACTTAGACATGAAATGGTAAACATAAATTATATTTAGTACAAAGTTGAAAGAATTTTATTTCATTGTCTAAATTCAACTAATGATAATGATTATTATTTTTATAGGAGGAAATACATGGAAAAACTTCTTCTAGTGTTGAAATTTTCATATAACAAATAAATTTTAATCTTTTAAATAAATACTTTATTGTATCATTTTCTTATTTGTTTTTTTAATTGTTATTGCAGCTTGTGGAGGAGTGAAGAAATCAAAATCGATGAGGACATAAATAATTATTTTTTCTCTTGTAAAAGTATATTGATATATTTGAGTAAAATGATATTTCACTAGTATTTTGAATGATATTGTTGAACCCTTATTAAATCTTTTCTCTAATATATTAGATTTATTGCACAATTTAAGATAGTCTACTATATTTGTCGATACATTTTGTCAAAAATGAATTCTCAGCTAATTATATCAATTATTGTGGCTAGCAATATTTGTGGCAGAATTTTCAATTAGTAGGTACAATTATTTTTTGAATTTATAGCTAAATATACATATAATTGCCACCCAATACACATTTTCATTTTCATAGCAAATGAAGAAAATCTTTTATATCTCGTGATAAAAAAGTATGTAATTTTAGCTATGAGATTTTAATTCGTAGCTAAACATATACTTCTATAATTGCCACATATCAAGAACATGGCTAAAAAGTTTCACTTTTCATAGCAAATATCTATAATTTTTAGCTGTAGTGTAATATATTTCATGGCTATAGGTATGAATTCTAGCTACAATATGAAAATATTTGTGGCAAATACTTTAATTCATAGTTATAAATCTTTTAATTCGTAATTAAATATGAGTACTATTGTCACGAGACTAAACTATCTAAATAGCCATAATATTTAATTGCGTGACAAATAAACTAAACTTTTTGCTACAATGCAATACCTTGTGGCTACAATATGAAGATAGTTACAAATTTTATTTGTCATGGCACAAGAATTAAATCGCTTGCTATAGTATATTTTTCGTGGCAGAAACTTTTTACCGTTGCAGCTACAAGCCTACAACACAATTTTTTTTTGTAGCAATAAGTATAAGTCCTTAGCCACAGATCATGTAAAGTCTGTAGCTAATTTTTAGTTACGCTACATCTTGCTACGAAATAAAATATTGTAGCTAAAGTGTTTAGCCACGAAAAATTTCATATTCAGCTACCACGAATTTTGTAGCAATATATGCCCACACACACACCACCACCACTATCACCTCCACCCACCCAAACTCAATTTTTTTTTAAGAAAAATACATTTTTCTTTAAAAATAATAATATTTGTACCTCATCCCACTCAATCCCAACCCTACCCCTCCAGCCTCCCATGCTCCCCACCCTACCCAGCCCTCCCCCTCCTCCCCCACCTCCACCCCACCCAAAATTTAATTTTTATTTTTTTTAAATAAATTACTTTTTTTTTAAAAAGAAATATTTTTGGTATCCCAATCCCTCCTTATCCCCCCCTCCCCACCTTCACCCCACCCAAAATTTAATTTTTTTTTTTAAATTACTTATTTTTTAAAAAAATAATATTTTTGGTACCCCGCTCCTCTTCCCCTACCCCACCCCTGCCTTTACTATATTTCGTACGTTTTGGATATAGCACGCCCCAGCCCCCACCCACACCCCATTCAAAATTTAAATTTTAATTTTTTTTAAAAAAATTACTTGTTCTTTTAAAGAAAGTAATATTTTTGGTACTACGCCCCCACCCCCTACCCCCACCCCATGAAAAATTTAATTTTTGTTTTTTTTTTAAAAAAAATACTTATTTTTTTTTAAGAAAAGTAATATTTTTGGTAACCCCCCTCTCCTTACTTCCCCCAAAATTTAATTTTTAAAATTTTTCTTTAGAAAAAG
Source organism: Jaltomata sinuosa (assembly GCA_003996215.1). Taxonomy (NCBI): domain Eukaryota; kingdom Viridiplantae; phylum Streptophyta; class Magnoliopsida; order Solanales; family Solanaceae; genus Jaltomata; species Jaltomata sinuosa. The sequence continues at coordinate 318,579 of QJPP01000424.1, forward strand.
TACTTTTTAAAATAAAATAAAAAAGTCAGTTACCCGCCCCCACCCACCCAGCCCCTCCCCCTCCCCCAACCACCACACTCCAACCCCCAACCTACCCCTAGAAAATATTTTCTATTCTCTAATCAAAAATTAAAAAAATATTTTTTGAAAAATGTGTTCTCACTCATTAATCAAATAATAGAAAATATTTTTCGTAAAATATTTTACACTCACCAACCAAACATGAGAAAATAAGTAAAAAACCAACTTGTTTTTCATAAAACATTTTCAATGAAAAATATTTTTCATGAAAAATATTTTCCTTCATACCAAACACACCCTAGATGCCGGTTCCTTATCTTGGTTTAGGAGTGATTTAGAATCTATATATGTCTAATATTAATTAAGGTCCACTAATGATATTCTTATCAGTATAGTAGAAAATTAATCTATTGTTAGTTCGGTATTATGATAAAATTATCCTGGTAAAATATTTCCTTGATAAGAAATTAAAATGCGAGAATGTTGAAATAGGAATTTAAATCAGACAATCCTCATTAGAACGCGACAATGCTAAAATAGGAATGCGGTTTAGACGATTGGGCTAGGATCATCTGCTATATTAATCATATAATGACATATATATTCAAAATCAAAATCATATAATGCTAAGAAAGAATATGTATTTTTTTTTTAAAAATCACAAGTATTATTTAAACACAATTTGTAAAACTTCATCATATTATAATTGTTTTCCTTTTCTTAACAAGTGTTGGGAGTTTCTAAATTGATGTTTTATTATTTACTGTATGTATGACTTAATTTATATACACTCTTTATTTTTGTTTTGTTTTTGGTATTGTTAAGATTTTGTCTCTTTTATTTCAATTAAAATTTAAAAATAATTTCATGAATTTGTTATATTTGATCATGTCTCTAAGCCAAGAATGATATTTATTTTTTTTCCCTCAAAATTTTAACATTTTTCTTATTTTTTTCTACTTATATGATATATTAGAAAACCTAAATTTATTTCTTAATTACATTTTCTTAATTATCCATCTCTTTTTCAATTTAGAAAGCCCAAAAATTATTGTCACACTGTATTATTTCATCGTCATTATTTTTGCGTAGTAGAAGGTTTTTAGTTTTAATTTACCTTTTAGTTTAGTACTCCTTAAAACATTTTATATAAAAGTTAAATGACTTTTAATTGTATACTATTACATAAAAATATAGGCTCCAAATAAATTGGCTAATGAACTAACACCAAAAGGATGTAGGCAATTTGCTTCCCAGAAAAAAAAAGGATAGCATCTAAATTTAATTCTCGAAACTAACCATCATTTCATAATCACTAATTTGATAACCAATTCAGTTACGGTTTCCTCATTCTTTTTTTAATTTGATTCAATTAAACTTAATTTTAAAATAAATAAGTCTCAATTGAACAATCAACCATATGCTTTAATTATTAAAGTCCGACAAATTCTTATTTTCATGGAAAGATGTTTTTTTTTTTAACAAAAATTATAACATTCATATTATATATTACTTTCACGATCGCGCAAAGCGCGGATAAGTACACTAGTTAGAACAAAGAGTACCTCCCATCATCCAACACCTCCATTATCACACCCTCCCACCACCCATCATTGTAATTAGCATCTACCTCTTCACTGACCTTGAACCTCCTCCTCTTCCATTCAGTTGGTGGCTTCGGCCGTAGCTGAACTAAGGTTGGAGGCGGTTACGGAGGTTTTTCGCCAGAGAAACGGTGGTGTAGAAGAGTGGAGGCAGCTAGAGAGGAGGGTTGAGAGGAAGAGGGGTGACGGTGGCGCCGCAGCTGGTGTTCGCCTGCGCGGTGGAGTTGCTAGTGGCTTGGCCAGAGTTGACGGAGGAGAAGAGATGAGCGGCAGTTGTGGCGGCAAGGTTAAGGGAAAATGATACCAGATACATGTATCAATTTTTCTGATACCAGATACATTATCCTTGATATCAAATCTTTGTATCAGGAAAAATCGTTTCTCCTTCTATTGAAACATATTGATAAATCAATTGTATCTATGTATCAGAAAAAATTGTACGTGTATCCAAAAAAAATGATACAGTTATTATAAAATTGTATCTACGTATCAGAAAAATTGAGAAATTGATACATTTATTATCAATAAAAAATTGTATCTAAAAAATATGTTATGTTATGTAAATATTAAAACTATTGCTAAGGTACATAATATAGACCTAAACTATTGCCTTTTATGAAATTTTTGTATTTTCATATATTATTTTATTAAATTTAATAACGTGTAGGTATATCTAAAAATATATAAATTAAAAATATATAAATAAATAGTAATTTATATATATTTTTAAAGTATTTAGTAGATTGTATATTGAAATTTTATTTTCGATATGATCAAATATAATGTCTTCAAAATCATGAAACACTCTTATAAATAACATATATTTATATCTAACACATGTTATTTCAAGTTAACAAAAAAAAATATTTATAAATAATTTTGCAATAATTTACCTTAGTACACTTGTCACGACCCGATTTCTCAGGTCATGATGGCACCTACAACCCCTCAGTAGGCGAACCAATCCCCGTAGCCCGGAACGGTTAGTAATGGGCTACTACCTAACCAATACGCACAATGAACCGAAATAAGCAAAAGCTGAATACAAAGATAAGACAACGCGGAAGCAACAACTCGAAATATATATACGAATGATATTATACCAACCCCAAGACTTGGTATCGACAGTACAGAAGCTTCTAATAGAGTACAAGTGCTAGAAGTAACAAAAGATAAGTACAACTGTCTCCGAATATACAAAGAGTATCAGTACAAAAGATGAGATGTAGACAAGCCCCGACCGTCAGGCGCTCACCCTAGTCTCGAACCTACCAAAAGCAGCACGAGTCTCCAATGCGATCAACAATGAAAGCTCAACTAATATCTGCACCAGAAAGATGAAGAAGTGTAGTATGAGCACCAAGACAACGGGTACTCAGTAGGCATCATCGGCCGACTGAGCGCATATAAGATATAAAAACAGTAAATAGCAGATAGCAAGAAAGCAGTCACGGAAGCAATAGAGAAAGCACAAGGAACTAGCACAGAGAATAGACAACCAAGAGTTATAAGCAAATAATGCTAGCACAGAAGATATAAATACACAGAATCACAGGTGAAGGAAAGAAGAACGCACCTGGAGTCCTTGCACAACAATATAAGTAAATAAGGAGAGAGAGAGAGAATCAGAAACATGGCGGTATACCGGTAACCTCAAGTAAGAAGGGAAAGAAGGAAAACAGTCTAACATACTCAAGATGAAATCAACAAGCATAAGGAAAACATAACACCAATCCAACATCAAGATAGCATAAACAGGAACCCACCTCACAAGTACAACCCTAGGATGGAATATCTAACCCACAATAATCGAGAAGTACTACTCAAATCCTAATAAGAATGGAACCAGAAACTCACAGTCTGCTCGGAAGGCCACACAAAAGTGCCTCAATAAGATAGGACTCCCTAGCCCTCTCAATAATCAAAATCCCACATCCGGAACCTCAACAAGCTAATAACCGCTAAATCACCAAGAAACAAGGACCATAACCAGCTCTATAAAGCAACAAGGGTAATCTAAACTACCTATAGTCTCAACGGCCTCCCATACAACCAAGGAACGCAATCAAGTGAAAATAAACCCTCCGGCCGCCCATACAACCAAACAAGGATGGAATCCGAGTGAAATATGCATGATGATGATATGATATGGAAGTAACCAGTATGTTCCCCCTCTGGTACCTCAAGGGCCTATATAGAGGCAGGACCCATGGAAGGACTATACCCGTGTACCTCTACTACGCCGTACACCCCTCGTCCGGCACACGCAACCCAAGTCCCCAGGTCCTAGATCGACAGGTTCCATGGAGATCTACTCGTCGACCACATACATCTCCCAGCAATCTCAAATGGTAGCTCAAACTAGAAACCTCGTAGTATATGCCCGGGATCAAACCGGGTCTAAAATAGAAGTAGTTAATCTCAAAAGACCCTCTCAAAGAGTTCCCGAAGTATACTCGGGTCTAAATCAATGATAAAAGTCTCAATAACCCTCTCAAAGGGTGCCCAGAGTGTATCCGGGTCTAAATAAGTCAGAAATCAAGTCTAGTGCCCTGCCCAACAGAGCCTAGTATCAGCAGGAAATCAAGTCTAGTACTCTGCCCAACAGAGCCTCGTGTCAGTAAAAAATCAAGTCTAGTGCTCTGCCCAGCAGAGCCTAGTATCAGTAGGAAATCAAGTCTAGTGCTCTTCCCAGCAGAACCTCGTATCTGTAGAAAATCAAGTGTGAAATCATTCCAAATCCCATTTTTACCATCAAGTATACCAAAAACGGTCCCCCAGGGCCATGCAAGTTTAGGAAAACCATCTATAGTTGCTCGCAGCCAAAACCGATGTAAAACATACATGGAAAACCTCTTTCATGGATGATAAGCTTGCACACAAATATAAATTAGCCCAACGGCTAACAAACATTCCTACCGGCCCTGCACAGGCTCCACAACTACTCAGCAGACATAACCAGCCTAAAAGGATATCTTTATGTCTGAGACTCTCGGACATTCCCAAATCACCCACCGTCTATGTTCCAGAGTCAATACAAGGCCACACAGGACCACAATGGTGATATACAATACTACACGAATACTACAATCAGCGTATGAAATAAACGGATAGAAAAGGCGAACAAGTTCTGGGGTACCAACCTATAACAAGCCACCCAAGGATGCTAATTAATGCAGTTATAGCCTATATACACAGAGTCTAGGTAGGGAAAATCATAAACTATCTGTTGTCTAACGAATAGCTGCGGGGACGGTATCGTCCAGGGTCAAACTGCTCCGAGAAGCTCCAAATCTCGAAACCACTATCAATACAATAATCTACACATCAATATAAGGCTAACGATACCCATAATACCATAAACATAACCAGATCGAAATCTGAGTCACAAACGGGCCCATGGGCTCCGCAACTCGAAACTGGACATGAAAAACACCAAAGTGTTCCTTACTATCTTGGGAGCACATGCTTAAAATTTGAGCGGAAATGGACTATAGGAAAGGGGTCAAAACAGCCCTAACAACTCAAGAACAAACTAGAATTAAAAGAAGAACTCACGAAATTTAAAGGTTAGAACTTACGAATTGAAGGCGAGAAATTGACCATGGACCGTAAAATAATCACCCCAACACCTTGCCACACAAAAATTGGGAGCTTGGAGCTTAAGAACAATGGAGGAAATGGATTGTGGGTGAAAAAAATGAAGAAGAAGGTATATATACATACAGGGATTTGTTCATCGCTATCGCGAAGAAAACCTTCGAGATCTCGATGAACAAACTGCCAATTCATCGCGATCGCGAGGGTCAGCCTTCGAGATCGCGATGAACAAAGGAACGGGGCCTTCATCGCTATCACCAGAAAACCCTTCGAGATCGCGATGACCAAGGAATTCCTTCATCGCTATCGCGATGAACCCTTCGAGATCGCGATGAACAATTTTCAGCCATACCAGCAACAGAAAACCAGCAGTGCTAAAAACTTCTACGAGGCATTCCGGGTACAATCAAAACTCGATAATCAAAAACCAAATATGCTATTAGAGTGGAAACAACATTCTGGACTTAACGGTATCAACAAAACTTCCATCAGAGATCGCTTTAACAAAAAGTGGGCCCCGTGCCCAAAATTAACTTTAGGCCAACTATTTCCAAAACAGAACTTAATGGCCGAAATCAAGTCCAGAAGCCTCGGGACCTGAAGCAATGGTCCCTCTAGCCTAAACTCGATATTTCGGAGCTAACGACGCTGATGGAATTTTCATCCGAGGTGGTTTTTCCGAATGTTGACCAAAGTCAACCAAACAAGCCCAACTAGCCTGAAAACACAAAATGAGAGAGAATTCCAAGCTGAAAAGCTCTCGAATCCCGACCAAAGGTCCCTCTAGACCAAAGTCCATGCTCCGGAGCTAATGAAACTGTCAGAATTCAATTCCAAACACGTTCACTAGGAATGTTGACCGAAGTCAATGATTTCAAAAGCTTAAAGCTCTAAAACAAGGAACGACCAAAAAGAACAAACTAATGGCTCGAACACTGAACTATCGGTCCTAGCAAGCCATAAATGACTTGGGTCCGTGATAGCCAAGCTCTAACAGTACAAGAAAGGTGAAAATGCGTAAATGACCGGAAGGGTCATTACATCATCCACTACGAAAAAGACTTTCGTCCTCAAAAGTTTGGAAAGAAAGAAAGACTAGAGATTTAAGAACAACGGATACAAAGCCCGCACTACTCTATCGGACACCCCGGGTAGCCTTCTCGACCGGACGGCACCCAACAGAACCAACGAACGCAACCAAGCCTAAACCTCATTACTAGCCAAGCTAGATTCCAAACTCAACTCCAAAACTCCAAAGGTCTGGCGACCCAACCTAAACCTCGAGAATCTCAACCGGAAAACACCGATCCAACACCAAAACCAGAGAAGCAAGGCGATCAACACACAAAACTCGAACCTTCGAAACCACAACCAAATTTTCCAGAAAAGCGAACAACCAAAACACTAACTCATGAGCCAGCTGACCCGTAAAACCCTTTTGTTCTAGACTGAATCCTCTTGCACAACAACAAGAAATTGCGTACAAGTCGAACACTCGACCACCCTCGAAGCATCAACTGACACACCGGAGATCCACAATCTTCGCTTATACTCTACCAAGCACGAAGTCACCTCTTTTTGCTCAAACTCCTTTCAAGTCAAACTATAGTTCACTAGCATTTGTTATCCAAGATAACAACTTAAAGCGTACCCTTGAAAACTGGAGTTACCTGTCCCGAATGACCATGAACCAATGAACGGATGCTTTTGCTAACATCAAACTTGATAACTGAACCCGACTGAATAACCCATCTGAATTCAACTGAAGCTTGCACATCAAGGTGAGGAAAAGCATGTATGAATACCCTGTGTTGACGGAGAAACTTCAAAACTGTAGAACAAACCCAACTTTGCTGCACCCTGTCAAGTCTGAATCAACTGGAAGCGAATGAACAAGGGCAACCTGCCCAACAGACCCAAACCAAAACCAAGATCCTGCAAGTAGTGTGGTAAGCCTACCACGAAGTCCATAGTCATTAGCTAACCTCCCACACTCTAAGAAACACTGCTACTACTCTGAATACTCGAACACCATTCGGATTTGAAATTGCTTTCGAATTCTCAACTCAGGAAGGAGTGTACCATACCACAAATATCAAGTCAGAACACCCCGAAGGAAAAGAAGAGGTGCCTGGGGTTCAAAGTCGCCATCCAGATATAGAATCTCTGCATATACCTTCAACTCACCTCTTTCGTTTGAATCAACTACTCTACCATATCAGCACACACAAAAACATCATCTCTGAAGCATATAACACACCAAACTTCCAGTCCACAATGGCCGAGTCTAACAAACACTAGAACCCCACATAAAAGCCAACCTTGGAAGGATCAATTAAACAAGCTTTTCAAACTCTCGACAAACGAATGGTGACCACCAGTCTCTAAGCATCATTAGAACTCAAAATAGCCTCGCTAGCCTCAACCTGCACAACCTGATCACATATGGCATACACCACTCCTGGATCTCGAACTCACACTGCTGAGTCTGTCTAACCATGGTAGAAGGAACCTCGTACTATCCAGAACACCATCAAAATTTGGAATGTCTAGCCTAACTCAAAGGTTAGCCAAGGACTAGGTGTCCAAGGCCAACTGTCACCCCATAACGTAAAATGGCTAAGCTAAGTTGTCCGAACTCAATGCCTTCCAACCCAAGAAGCTGCAACCGAAAGAACCAACCATGAACCATCCGGAGTAGTTTGCTAGCCCATGCTTTTGAAACCCAATCCTGATTTACTAACCACTGCCTCTGTCGAACCCATATGCTGCCAATAATCTTTAGGAACCAAAGCCAACTAGGATTGAATATGCAAGTTGCCAAAACTGCAGCTGCTACTGAAATCTCAAACCAATCAAAGTAAAATCACTGCAATCTGTAACCGGCCAAATCAAATCACCAACACACGATCCCAAAGCAAACCTTTGTCATCACCTCAATTGACTACTGAAGCACATAAGCACGAACAAGGAGTCATCTCCCTCCTTTTTCAACTAAACAAAAACCTTTCCGTAGCATATACTGAACCTTACAAACTCCTTCTCAAATAAAATTTGGAGCCATTACCTTAGTTCTCACATCTATATTGCCAAACTCAATAAATTAGGGGAAGAATGGTCCGGATGCCCAACTCACCCAAAATGCTACAAGTACAACTCCGCCACGAGGCTACTGTCAACACTTAGTTGAAAATGCTAAAGACAAAACTCAATCACAATGCCAAAAATCAAAAGCTCATTCAGAGAACTGTAATCGAAATTCATTCTGACTGGAACCGGAGAAAAATGATAAGACAACCCAACCGGACAAGAAATTGAAGAAGACTATGGGAATAACCCACGCACCTGCGAACCTCCTAAACCAACCAACAAAGAGGGTCGATTCTAATCACCCAAAAAACACAACCAATCTGTGCACACTAGCATAACCAATACTACCCGAATTAAGACATGGCCTCAAACTCTGGCACTACCATCGGTATCACACCGAACCAACACATGGATCTCTAGCCATGCTAGATAACGGCCTAGGCAACAACCATCTAGGACCGCTAGGAAGGAAGATCCAAAGCAAGCCTAGAACCACAATAACCAGGAAGCGAGCTCTACAGAGCCTACCCACAAGCTACAACTTCGGGAAAACACCTCTCACGGACATCTCACCCCATCCACTACTAAAGAATAAACTACCGATTAAACAATATACAGATACTACAATTCAGGTAGCCAAATAACTAAACAAGTAGCAGGTAGGCATATAAGCAATTAAATGACATAAGGGATAAAATCGCAACGCGAGCAGGACTATCACAAGTCGAAGGTAACATGAGCCTTACCTGGAGCAACGATATCAGGAACCTCAACTTCGAGCCCACTAAGAGAGGCATCAGACTGACGGGAGCTAACTCTAGACTGAGTGGTCAAAGCTGAAGGCTCAACCATCTCTCACCGGAGACAAGCTCTATAAAGGTGACCAACTTCCCCACAATCATAACAACCAAGCTAATCAGGATACAGAATCATGGGGCAATTCCTAGCAAAGTGCCCACACTCACCACATCGAAAATAGCCTCTAGCAGATGAAGCCCGATGGAAAGATCTCACTGAACCTGGCCGGCCACCACGGCCTACACACTCTGAAGGCAAACCCCAAAAGATATGATCCAAACCCTGTCTACTGTGCTCAACATGCCCTACACAACCACTCTTGGAACCTGTGGAGAAACTGAACCTGGCCTGCTAGATAAGAAGCAACAGAATGGATCCCTAGCAGACAATCTCCTACCTCGAGTCTGAGAACCTCGAGAACTGTCCTAGCGACGATGTTTCCTAGCACTACCTCCATATGCCTCCAGCATAAACCCTCAATAGCACAAGCATGATCCACTACCTGAAGGAAGGTCGTCCCAACAATAACCAAGTGCTCGATAGCCAAACAGAGCGGTGAAATCAAACCCTCAACAAAGCTCTGAACCCTATTAAACTCAGAAGGTACCATTCTGGCAGTACACCTAACCATGTCATGAAATCTCGCCTCATACTCTAATACCGAGAGACAACCCTGCTGAAAAACTGGTAGCTCAACCCTAGCTGAGGCACTACTCATAGAACCGAGTACTGAACACCCATCGGAGGACTCAGAGTCTTAGACACGGTGTCCTGTAGAACGGGGGTAGCTGTGAATCCAATCGGAGGCTGGGCTGACCTCACACCCCCTATCTGATATGGCAACTCTCACTCTGAAGTCCTGGCACTGATAAAAGAATAGAAGCAACAGGCACAGAAGCCTCGACACCACCCACTGTCAAACTCATCTTAGGCATCTGAGGAGGAATGAAACAACCGAAGTTTAGAAGCCAATAGAACCAAGAACGCACGATAAGGAGCCAAGAACATGAAATTTTTCCTAACAATGCCCTGTAGCCTCCCGCATATAGGATACAGATGTCATCGTACCGATCCACGAGACTCTACTTAGACACTTGCTTCTATACCACGACACTGGTGAACCTAGAGCTCTGATACCTAGCTTTCACGACCCTATTTCTTAGGTCATGATGGCACCTACAACTCCAGTAGGCGAACCAATCCCCGTAGCCCAGAACTTTTAGTAATGGGCTACTACCTAACCAATACGCACAATGAACCGAAATAAGCAAAAGCCGAATACAAAGATAAGACAACGCGGAAGCAACAACTCGAAATATATATATGAATGATATTATACCAACCCCAAGACTTGGTATCGACAGTACAGAAGCTTCTAATAGAGTACAAGTGCTAGAAGTAACAAAAGATAAGTACAACTGTCTCCGAATATACAAAGAGTATCAGTACAAAAGATGAGATGTAGACAAGCCCCGACCGTCAGGCGCTCACCCTAGTCTCGAACCTCCCAAAAGCAGCACGAGTCTCCAATGCGATCAACAATGAAAGCTCAACTAATATCTGCACCAGAAAGATGCAGAAGTGTAGTATGAGCACCAAGACAACGGGTACTCAGTAGGCATCATCGGCCGACTGAGCACATATAAGATATAAAAACAGTAAATAGCAGATAGCAAGAAAGCAGTCACGAAAGTAATAAAGGAAGCACAAGGAACTAGCACAGAGAATAGACAACCAAGAGTTATAAGCAAATAATGCTAGCACAGAAGATATAAATACACAGAATCACAAGTGAAGGAAAGAAGAACGCACCTGGAGTCCTTGCACAACAATATAAGTAAATAAGGAGAGAGAGAGAGAATCAGAAACATGGCGGTATACCGGTAACCTCAAGTAAGAAGGGAAAGAAGGAAAACAATCTAACATACTCAAGATGAAATCAACAAGCATAAGGAAAACATAACACCAATCCAACTTCAAGATAGCATAAACAGGAACCCACCTCACAAGTACAACCCTAGGATGGAATGACTAACCCACAATAACCGAGAAATACAACTCACATCCTGATAAGAATGGAACCAGAAACTCACAGTCTACTCAGAAGGCCACACAAAAGTGCCTCAATAAGATAGGACTCCCTAGCCCTCTCAATAATCAAAATCCCACAACCGGAGCGTCAACAGGCTAATAACCGCAAAATCACCAAGAAACAAGGACCATAACCAGCTCTATAAAGCAACAAGGGTAATCTAAACTATGTACAGTCCCAACGGCCATCCATATAACTGAGGAACACAATCAAGTGAAAACAAACCCTCTGTTCGCCTATACAACCGGAGGGTACACTGAACACACAACAAACAAGGGTGGAATCTGAGTGAAATATGCATGATGATGATATGATATGGAAGTAACCGGTATGTTCCCTCTCTCGTACCTCAAGGGCACATATAGAGGCAGGACCCATGGAAGGACTATACCCGTGTACCTCTACTACGCCGTACACCCCTCGTCCAGCACACGTAGCCCAAGGCCCCAGGTCTTAGATCAACAGGGTCCATGGAGGTCTACTCGTCGACCACATACATCGCCCAACGATCTCAAATGGTAGCTCAAATAAGAAACCTCGTAGTATATGCCCGGGATCGAACCGGGTCTAAAATAGAAGTAGTTAATCTCAAAATACCCTCTCAAAGGGTGCCCGAAGTATACTCGAGTCTAAATCAATGATAAAAGTCTCAATAACCCTCTCAAAGGGTGCCCAGAGCGTATCCGGGTCTAAATCAGTCAGAAATCAAGTCTAGTGCCTTGCCCAGTAGAGCCTAGTATCAGCAGGAAATCAAGTCTAGTACTCTGCCCAGCAGAGCCTCGTATCAGTAGAAAATCAGGTCTAGTGCTCTGCCCAGAAGAGCCTAGTATCAGTAGGAGATCAAGTCTAGTGCTCTGCCCAGCAGAGCCTCGTATCAGTAGAAAATCAAGTGTGAAATCATCCAAAATCCCATTTTTATCATCAAGTGTACAAAAAATGAGCCCCCGGGGCCATGTACGTTTAGGAAAACTATCTATAGTGGCTCGCAGCCAAAACTGAAGTAAAACATACAGGAAAAACTTCTTTTATGGATGATATGCTCGCACACAAATATAAATTAGCCCAACGGCTCACAAATATTCCTATCGACCTTGCACAGGCTCCACAGCTACTCAGCAGACATAACCAGCCTAAAAGGATATCTCTATGTCCGGGACTCGCGGACATTCCTAAATCACCCACCATCTATGCTCCAGAGTCAATACAAAGCCACACAAGACCACAAGGGTGATATACAATACTACACGAATACTACAATCAGCGTATGAAATAAATGGACAGAAAAGGCGGACAAGGTCTGGGGTACCAACCTATAACAACCCACCCAAGGATGCTAATTAATGCAGTTATAGCCTATATACGCAGAGTCTAGGTAGGGAAAGCCATAACCTACCTTTCGTCCAATGAATAGCTGTGGGGACGGCGTCGTCTAGGTTCGAACTGCTTCGAGAAGCTATAAATCAAGAAACCACTATCAATACAATAATCTACACATCAATACAAGGCTAACGATACCCATAATGCCATAAACATAACCGAATCAAAATTCGGATCACAAATGGGCCTGTGGGTCCCACAATTTGAAACCGAAAATGAAAACCACCAAAGTGTTCCTTAATATCCCGGGAGCACATGCTCAAAATTTGAGCGGAAATGGACCATAGGAAGGGGGTCAAAACAGCCTCCAACAACTCAAGAACAAACTAGAATTAAAAGAAGAATTTACGGAATTTAAAGGTTAGAACTTACGAATTGAAGGCGAGAAATTGACCACGGACCATAAAATAATCACCCCAACACCTTGGAATAAGCCCACACAAAAATTGGGAGCTTGGAGCTTAAGAACAATGGAGGAAACGGATTGTGGGTGAAAAAAAAATGAATAAGAAGGTATATATACATACATGGATTTGTTCATCGCTATCGCGAAGAAAACCTTCGAGATCGCGATGAACAAACTGCCAACTCATCGCGATCGCGAGGGTCAGCCTTCGAGATCGCGATGAACAAAGGAACAGGGCCTTCATCGCTATCGTGAGAAAATCCTTCGAGATCGCGATGACCAAGGAATTCCTTCATCGCTATCGCGATGAACCCTTCGAGATCGCGATGACCAAGGAATTCCTTCATCACTACCGTAATGAACCCTTCGAGATCACGATGAACAATTTTTAGCCATACCAGCAACAGAAAACCAGCAGTGCTAAAAACTTCTACTGGGCATTCCGGGCACAATCAAAATCCGATATTCAAAAACCAAATATGCTATTAGAGTGGAGACAATATTCCGGACTCAACAGAATCGACAAAACTTCCATCGGAGATCGCTTTAACAAAAAGTGAGCCCCGTGCCCAAAATCAACCTTAAGCCAACTATTTCTAAAACGGAACCCAATGGCCGAAATTAAGTTCGGAAGCCTCGGTACCCGAACCAATGGTCCCTTTAGCCTAAAATCGACATTCCAGAGCTAACGGCGCTGACATAATTTTCATCCGAGGTCGTCTTCTCTGAATTTCTACCAAAGTTAACCAAACAAGCCCAACTGGCCTGAAAACACAGAATGAGAGAGAATTCCAAGCTAAAAAGCTCCCGGATCCCGACCAAAGGTCTCTCTTGACCAAAGTCCACGCTCTGGAGATAACAAAACTGTCAGAATTCAATTCCGAGTACGTTCACCAGGAATGTTGACCGAAGTCAATGATTTCAAAAGCTTAAAGCTCTAAAAACAAGAAACGGCCAAAAGACCAAACCAACGGCCCGGGTACTGAACAACCGGTCCTAGCAAGCCATAAATGACTTGAGACCATGACAGACAAGCTCTAACAGTACAAGAAAGGCGAAAATGCGTAAATGACCGGAAGGGTCATTACAACACTTTTAGCTATGATTTTGAATATTTGCATTGCAGATGTGTCTTTTTATCTATAATTTTTATTAGGTGATTATATGAGAAAAACAATGACATTTCAGTGAAGAAAATATATTTGATGATAAAATCTTTTGCCATTTAACTAAAATTGGATGATATCCTAATGTCATATTTAATTAAAAATTAAAAAATCTATAATACCTCGTTAAAATTGATACAGTAAATATCTTATTCTATTATTATCGATCTCCTCGTCTGCTTTTTCTCTTCTATAAAAACAATATGGAGTTATAATGAAAATTCTAATTTTTTAATCAAAATAAATGAGTAATTACTTATATTAAAACATAAATAGGAAAAAATAAAAATACATACATGTCTAAGAAAGGTGTCACACCTTTTCTAAAACTATCTTGATAATACTATAGATAGTTAAATACTATTTCTTAGACAATTCTTAGACAATCTTTCAAGTTTGATTCCCATTTATAACACTAATTTCTTTCATTTCTGGGATCTATTTATATATTCAAAATTTAAGGAAAAAATTACCCTTTCTATATAACACAAAATAATACTCTAGATTTTTAATATTAAATTTATATAGTTAATAACTTATTAAAAGAAAATTTGCGATCTTATAAATCTCGTGCACAATAAAGACAAATTACATTCCAACAAAGAAATGAAAACATAATTATCTAATCCAAAAGATTCATGGTTTAGTTTGAGAGTTAAAATATAGAAAATATAGTACCCTTTTAAATTGTAGAGTCACTATTGTTCTCTTCCACAACAACAAAACTCTTTGATTGTTTCAATTTCCACCGTTGTATTCATCCAATGATTGTCACTTGCATCTCCTTGAATGATCTCACTTTTTCTTCTATTTTCTTACTTTTCTTGTCATCTTCATGAGACTGTGCTATAACCAATCGGTAATATGTTAGCATAAAGTATTGTAACAAGAAAGCAGAATGATAGATAATTTGACAAAATTATAATATGATTTTTCATAGACATATTTATGCTTATTTACAAACAAAAATTTAGTATAACTTGTGTTATAAATATTTAACATTTCATATTATTAATAATGAAGAAATTAGCTAGGCAATTGATACATTTGCATTAGAAATAAAAAAATGTAATGTTTAAATTCTAAACTAATAATTATGTAATACATGGGTAAATTTGAAGATAGAGTAATGAAATTTACTTGATGAGAGCAAACCCTCTTGTTTCTAGTTCATAATTTTTTTGAAAAAAATAATAAACAAAATGAATTATCAAAAAAATATATAGAAGAAAATGGTGAAAATAAACTTTAGGACATAAGTAACAAAACAAATCTATCTATATAGAATAGGAGAGGCAAAAGCCTCATGTGCTGCCAAGTGTAAGCACCAGAAAAATACACTATAAAATTTCAAATTTCAAATTCAAAATACAAAAAAGAAAATCAGAAAAATTCACTATAAAATTTAAAATTTGAAATAAAAAAACAGTTAAAATCACACATAATACGGATGAGATTTTTTGTGCATTAAGTGGGGGAAAATGGGGTAGTCTTTTCAGGATTTTTTTTCTTCCTCTTTCGTTTTTGAATTGTTTTTCAATATATGTGTCTGCAATGTAATTATATTTTAAATTGTAATTAAAATTTTGAATTGAAAGTTAATAAGAAGTTAAAATGTATTTTTAAGATAAAGTGGTTACAATTGGTTATAACTTCTCAAGTTTATCCTTATTAATTTATAATTGATATATTATTTTTTAAAATGTATTATAATCAATTTACAAATACAGTTATAAAGACTTACAGTGGGCTATACCTTATCAGTTTAAATGGGGATCTTCTTAACAAATCGGTTTTTTTACCGCACTTCTCTTTATCTTCATCTAATCTCGCTTAGTTACTTAATTAGTCTCTTCCTCTTCCTCTAATCTCACGCTCTAAGCAAAATAATATTGTAAAATACAAAGTATTTTTACTGAATTTAGAAAATCACAATATGAAACAGGATTCTTCAAATATTTTTATTGTTTATTGATATTCGATTTGTTAAACTTTTTAAATTTGCTTTGTAATTTTTAGTGCTCCAGATAATGTAATAAATTTGTTGTACATTTCCTTTGCAGAACATGTTGAACTACCAAAAATCAAGGTCTGATTGGTGATATCAAGATCATATTTTGATTAGGATTCAGGTCCGGTTGGTGATTGAGGAATTTGATGAAGAGTTATCATCAAAAACTCTGAAAATTTATGATTACAAAAGGGTTTTACGTTCTTGATAAAGCAGATTGAATGGTTCTGACACAACATATGTTGCTTCCCACAAACTTTTGTCAATGGTTGATATAAAAGTAAGTATTGTGTTAACTTCTTTCTATGAAATATTACCTTTTTTGCCAGAGATACAACATCTTACCAATAATTTTTTTTTATTCTCCGGATCTAATCCTTGAAAATAAAGGGAGCAACATATATCAGTTATTTTTCATTATGAACTTTAAATTCTGATTGTAGGTAAAGAGACATCAACCACAAATTAAAGAGATCTCAATCAAGTTTGAAAAACTATCACATTCCTCGATGATGTGCTCTTCTCTAGGCTTTAATGTGTCTTATGCATCTCTCTTGGGTAAAAGAAAAGATGTAAGATAAATGCATCTTAGCGAGGATTCTCAATTTTATCACGTAGGATGTTCAATATTTGATACATTGTTTCTTGGGTGAAAATCGTTTACACCCCCGAACTTTGCTTTAAAAATTAAACACTCCCCAACTTTGAACAATAATCATTCTCCCCCCTTTATCCTAATTAAATTTTTAAATGCCTATTTTGCCCTTGTATTATCAAGCTTTATATCTTCTTTTTTAAAAAAAAATTGTAATCACAATTTTTATTTTTTAAAATCTATATAACATATGTTGTATACAATATATATATATATATATATATATATATATAATTTGTTAGATGAAAAAGAAAAGTGAAAAATACTAATTGAATATGTAAGTTAATGACATTTCATAATGAAATAAATGAGCAAAATAAAATAAAATATTAATAATAATCAAAACTCTAATATCTAATTATACAAGTAAAAATAACAGGTAATTATAACTTTATAAATATATTTCAATGCATATATATAAAATTAAATGATTGTTGTTTATAAATTTTAAATTATAATTTAGAAAATATTTTATTATTGACAACCAAAACTCATTTATCTATGTAGACATTAGAGAATAACAGAGAGAGAACGAAAAAAACATACATCTATATACATAATTACATATAGACATACATGCCCGTTTGGCCATAAGAATTTTTCACTATTTTTCAAAAAATTATTTCACTTTAAATTATTCAAAAAAAATATTGTTTGGCCATAAAATTTTCAAATACAACTTGAAGTTGTATTTGAAAAAGTGAAAACACCTAAATACTTGTTTTCACTTTTTAGTTGTATTTAACACTTTGAATTCTAAAAAGTCTTTCAAAAAAGGTATGGCCAAACATAACTCCAACTCCAAATTTTTTAAATAAAGTGAATTTTTTTTATGACCAAACGCTCACTTAATGCATATAATATAAAAATATCAATCATAAAAGATAGCATTAGATTTTGTGATTAGTTTGTAAAAGGATTTTTTTATTAATAATGTAAATGAATTTAACTAAAAATGGTAAATACCTAGGTTAAGAAAAAATAAATATATAATATAAAAGAACATTATATAAATAAAAAATTAAAAATATTAAGGGTAAAATAGACATTGCATAGAATAAAGGGGGGAGAACGATTATTGTTCAAAGTTGAGGGGGGTGTTAGATTTTTAAAGCAAAGTTAGGGGGTGTAAACGATTTTCATCCTTGTTTCTTTGATTATTATGAAATTGACGTTGCTTCTTAAGTGTTCATTATTAGAGATTTTAACATTCTCACAAACTATGACAATTTGAAAAATTGTTGTGCCTAAACTCCCCATGAACCCCACGTAAACTCTCATTTCTCCATTTTCCTCTTAATATGGCCATGCACATACAACTAAATGTAAGTCATCACCTGCACATAATGATATATGTATATAATAAATTTTAATTAAAATTTTAAATTATAAGTGATTATAATTTCTCAACTTTATTTAAATAAGAATATATATTCTTAAATAATTAATTAAAGATATAAAATAATAATTGTGTAAAACACATTCTTTCTCTCCCTATATATATATGAAAATTAATACAAAAATTAATAGTCTATCTATGATTAAAAGATTAAGCATTTAGATTAGAAGATAAATTATCTAAATTTGATTTGAAAAATAAACACATTTTTTAAAAGGAAAATGAAAAAAGAAAAAAAGCAGAAGAGAAAACGACAAAAAATGAGAAAAAGAATAAACTAAATAAAGCTAACCTAGCACATCCCTTACCCCAACTTCCCAACCACATGCACGGTTAATTTTTTTTAAAATTCAGTAAAATATGTTTTGGCTCCTTCTTTATAGCAAATTATATTTCAACAAAAAATAAATTTTCTGAACTCCTTTTTTCATAGCAATTAAACACATCTAACGTACATTCATCACTATAAAGACATAATTACTTTCATCATATATTAAACTTCAAATGCATACGTAAAAATAATATATTAAAATAAATTTTAAATGTTTTTCATGAGCAGGATAGTGTAGAAATTCATAATTATGAATAATTTATTTTTCAAAGAAAAAGTTTAGATGATCTTATGCTTCTCTTTTTGCCTTAAATTTCATTATTCGATGTGGATTAAATAAAGTTATGCTCTAAAATTTTGAAAGCATGTGAATATCAAATTAAGGAAGAAGCTATAACTTGAGAAAAAAAGACAATCTTCATAGTAGCGAGTAAGCATTTTGCAACACCTCTAATAACTCGATTTTCACCTTAGTGATTTGTTCTCTTTTTTATCTGTAATTTTTTAAATGAAGTACTACCAAAAATTTAAAAAGTTGAAGATAAATTTAAATCTTATATATTTATATTCTCTTTTTCCTTCTTCTAAGAGAATTGTTCAGAAAAGTTTTAATATAATATTAATCCATATTAGCATAATGTCACAACTAAAGAGCCATTAAGCAAAAAAATAATGCATGTTAAGTTGTAAAAATCGAAAATGAGTAAAATACTTTCTTTATGCAGTAGATGAACATACAACACATCAAAATTTTGATAAAACAATAAAATACTTCTCTATTTATACTTTGAACAAAATTGGAATCACAATAATATATAACATTTTTGGATCATAATTAGTAAAACACTACTGGAAAAACCTAATTAAAATATTTGAGTAGAAAAAATATGTACACATAGGAGAATTATAGATAAAAATTGACTTAATTTAAAAAATAAAATAAAGAGAAAAATATCAAAACTAATATTATCATTAACAAATTAAAATAACAGAATTCTGACAAATTAAATAGAATAAAGTTTTACAAATAAATAAAATTTCAAGAGTAAGAAAAATTAAATTTATCTATATTATAATAAATGAGAAATAATGAACAATAGTATAAGTCAAATAGAAAGATAGTTAAAAATGAAAATAAGTCCTATTTTTGTATATGAAATTCACGTATAAAGTAATTAAAAATAGAAGCTTAACTCAACAAAAGATATCTATTGTCAAATAACTTTTCATAGTGATTAAAAGAATTTCGAGTATTAGGTATAGTTGAGTGTAGATGTTAAGTTAGTCTTTGATGGTAAAAACTAATCCACATTTGATGTTTACACTAAATCATATTGATTTATAATGATTAAGTTATAAATTAAGAAAAATATGTGTAATTAATATATCGTGATAAAAATATATATGAAGTCATATGTAATATATTTATTAGTTTGATGTAAACATGACAAGTTTTACTATCTTCGATTTCATAAATTTTTAATTATAGAAGACATTGCACAGGAGGAAAAATCACAACTATTTTTTTTTTTTAACAACTGCGCATCTCGCAGGGACAAACACTAGTGGAAAGAGAAAGAGAAAAGGAACCAACACATCTAAAAGGAAAAAAGGCATCTGAGATTTTTATTTATAAGCAAAGATGAGAAGAAAAAGCCTCATGGATTAACATTCATAATTGTGGTATTTAATTTATTTTATGAAGAAGAATTTGAAATGGAAGAAAATAGAGGGATTCATTGTCTTTATTAATATTAATAATAATAATTTCACATGATGGATGAACATTAAATCACATCATGTGATGCAAGTTCGGAAAGTACTTATTATATGGAAGGATTTTTACTTGACATCAAGAGTTTAGAGTATTTCAAGAGAGTATGAAAATCAAGAATCAATCCAAGAAAAGATTAACATTATATTTTGGGTTCTTTTTATCATAGTATGATGTACATGTATTTAAGGACATTTATGTTTTTTCTTTTCTAAGTAAAACCTAGTAGTATAAATAGAATAGGATGAGAATTATTTGAGGGTAGACAATATTTTTAGGTGAATGCTCTTGGTGAGTTTTGTGGGTTGAATTTCTTTGTCTCTATATTGGATCTCTCTTGAATATCTTTTGGTAAGATTATTCATGTATGAGTTCAATTCTCTTCTCATTTGAATTTAATCATGTAATTATTTGTTTAAATTAGAGTATTGCAAATATATATTTGTTGGTCTCTAATTTACTTGCCGGGGGTCTATCGGAAACAGCCTCTCTACCTCACCTCTGAGGTAGTGGTATGGACTGCGTACACTCTACCCTCCCCAGACCCCACGCTGTGGGAATACACTGGGTATGTTGTTGTTTGTTGTTTGTTGTTGGTCTCTAATTTACTTCAATTGTGGATTGTTCTTTCTTTCTTCTCTATCTCCCCCTCAATTTCTTAATTATCTCTTGAATCTCTATATCTTATATCTCGTTTTACATCATTATGACCACCCAAATATATTAAATTTTTATTTAAAAAAATAGGTTTAAAAAGTCAAAAAAATGAGAAAAAAAGATAAATAGAAATGGTGGCCATATAGAGCGCCACATCACCATTTCTAAGACTTTCCTTTATATATATACTAGTTTCTGAGTACGCACTTTGCAATTAATATCAATGAGCACATAATATTTAAAATCTCTCTCTCACACACACACATATATAGGTTTAAAAAGTCAAAAAAATGAGAAAAAAGATAAATAGGAATGGTGGCCATATAGAGCGACACATCACCATTTCTAAGACCTTTCTTTATATATACTAGTTTCTGAACACGCACTTTAAGTGTGTATCCAATTAATATCAATGAGCACATAATTTTTAAAATCACACACATATATATAAACATGAATAAATTGTTTTGGCCACAAATGTTTTGGCCACAATATCCCAAATGCTATAATAAAGTCTAGTCACATTATAAACTAGTTTATTTTTTTGACATATTTACCTCTCTCCTCCCAAATTAAAAATAATCTCATTAATGTATTTATTACTCATATGTGGAAACTTTTTCAATTCATTGGAAATGAGCATTTTTGTTGTTTGTTTGTTGGATTTCCACTTGAAGAATTTAGTCATACAAATAAACAAGAAAGTCGTCCTCCCATTTCACTTGTTTAAGTAATTTTATTAATTTAAAATAAAATTAGCATTCCAAGTAATTTAAAATGACTTGATATTTTTAGAATTTAGAATAGTTGGACTATTTTAGACAATAATTTACTTTAAGAATTTTATTAATATCCTATTTTTATTATCTATCAACAGACAAATAAAATTACTTAAATGGATAAGTAAAATTATTAAAATTTCTAGTTATATATATTCCATTTCAAAAATTTATTTATCTATTGGGTTTTCAACCATTTCACTTCTCGTTGTGTGTTTCTTTAAAAAAAATTTAATACAAAGGATCGTGAATATAGTAAATTAGCACTGCTTCAATTAAATTAAAGAAATATCAATAGCATATGACTAGTAAAATTCATCATATTTTCTTATAGGTAATTTTTTCTCCACATGATATATGACTCAACATATTACGCTGATTTAATAACCTGTGAATGGTTACTTGTACTTTTTATTAACATGATCTCTAGTTAAGTAATTTTATTGATTGTTATATTTAAGTAAATTCAAACTAAATATTTAGATAATGTTTTAAATATAATTTAAAAATATTTCAATAATAATTATCGAAACTCAAAATAATTTAGACATGGTAGACATCAATACATTATAGAAATCATATAGCTCATATGTGTTGATCCTAGTTTACAACAATCTAAGAAAGTCACACATTAATGTCGTAATCTTGTGCCCCTATGTTATACCGATTTGATAACTTACGAACCATTATTTATATTTGTTACTAATAAGATTACTAATTAAATAATTTTATTAATTATTATATTTAAATAAATTTAAACTACATATTTCAATAATTTCAAAATATAATTTCAAAATATTTCAATAACAGCAGTAATAAAATTTAAATATTTTAGACAGAATAGACGTCAACACATTATAGAAATCATAAGTTCATATTGTCGACTCTAGATAACAACAGCCCAAAAAAATCACGCATTAATGTTGTAGTCTTGCGTCCTATGTTATGCTGATTTGATAACTTGTGAATCAGTACTTATATTTGTGATTAGTATGACTTTTAATTAGGTAATATTATATTTAAATAAATCTAAACTATACATGTTTAAATTATTATTTTTAAATACAAAATTTAAAAATATTTCAATAACGATCGTCAAAACTCAAAACACTTTAGACGTGGTAGACATTGACACATTATAAAAATCATAGAGTTCATATGTGTCGACCCTAGATAACAATAATCGAAGAAAGTCACACATTAATATTGTAGTCTTGCGTCACTATGTTACATCGACTTGATAACTTGTGAATCATTACTTATATTTATTTATTAATAAGACCTCTAATTAAGTACATGTATTAATTATTATGTTTGAATAAATTTAAACTACATATTTAAATTATATTTTAATTAAAATTTGAAATACTTTAATAACGACAGTCAAACTCACAACACTTTAAACATGATAGGTATCAACACATTATAAAAATCATAAAAATTATATAGTTCATAAGCGTCGACCCCAATTAATTATACTAAATATTTCTATATCGCGACTCAATTAAAAATAGACCCTTTATATTCTTAAATCAAACACTTACATCTCCTATATTATGAAAATCCTATAATAGCATCCCCCAATAATGTTATTCCTATTTTTCTAAAAACATTTAAACCTTTTATGTAATGAAAATTCTACATAAATGAGTGAATAAAAATTTTATCTTCGATTTAAAACTTCATAAGTATAACTTCACAAAAATGTTTTATTTATATTTTAATTTGTCGTTTAATAATTATATTTAATATCTTTAGTTATAGATAAACTTCATAGGTGTAAGTGTAGAATTTTCATAGTATATAAGGGGTAAGTATTTAATTTAAAACGTAGAGAATGAATATAAAATTGAGTCATATTATAAAGGTGTTTAATGTACTAATAATTTATATACGAAAAATCTGAAATTAAAACTATATTTTTTTGTGATTTTAAAGTATTGCTTTATACTCCCTCTGTCTCATATTAGTTGTCCACTTTTCTTTTTACACGCTTTTAAAAAAATCATAAATAAAAAGATAGTTTTACTAATTCACCCCTAAGAAACTTTTTTGAAACTTTATAAACAAGTATTTACACTTTCAATTAAGGGCCATATGAAAAAAAATTAATTAATTCTCTAATTAAGTAATTATTAATTATTAATTTAATAAATTCAGGTTACGTATCTAAATAATTTTTAAATATAATTTTAAAAATTAGTATAAATGTGATGACCCTTTCGGTCATCTTCGCGTTTTCACATTCATTGTATTGTTAGAGCTTTCCTGTAGCGACCCTAAGTCATGTATGACTTGCTGGGACCGGTGGTTCGGTGCCCTGGTTGTTCGTTTGGTTGTTTTGGCCGTTTGCCTATCTTTAGAGCATTAACTTAGAATATCATTGACTTTAGTCAATATTCTTAGCTAACGTGCTCGGAATTGAATTCTGACAGTTCCGTTAGCTCCATAGCGTTGAGTTTGGTCTAGTTGAACCTTGCGTTGAGTTTGGTCTAGTTGGACCTTCAGTTGATGCCTGAGAACTTCCGGTGTGGGTTTTGTGTTATTTTCTCTATTTTTCAGGCCATTTGGAGTTGAAAGTGTAACTTTGGGTGACTTTCGATGATCGGAGCGTCATATTTAAAATCCGACGATTCCATCAACTCCGAAATGTTGAGTTTGGGTTAGGTAGGTGGTTGGTTCGGGTTTCGAGTGAGCCAGACTCATTTCGAGCCTTTGAGTTCTTTTAGTTAGTGTTGACTTGGATCAACATTTCTCCTAAACGACCTCGTATGAAAGTTTCGTTGATTCTGTTGAGTCCGGAATATCGTTTTCACTCTATTAGCATTATTGGTTTTTCAGTATCGATTTCTGATTTTGCTCGGAATGCCCCATGGAGTTTTAAAAAGTTGTAGATTTTAGTGCAGGCCAGGCCTTCAGCGCAATCGCGCCAAGGCCAGCGCGATCGCGCCTCAGCGCCTGCAGTTGACCAGCACGATGGCGCCCTTTAGGTGCGATGGCGCCCTTTAGGTGCGATGGCGCTCTTCAGGCGCGATGGCGCCTTGGCGCCTGGCTTCCTTGAGCGCGATGGCGCTGGTTTAGCGCGATAGCGCTGACCATTGACCATTAGCTATATATTTCTTGTTAGTTCAATTTTCCAGCCATTTCTCTCAACCTTTCTCACTCTAAAACTCATATACTCTCTACCAAATTGCTCCATATCAGTCCTAGCCTTGGGGAAATTGTTGTTCATCATTAATCCCTGCTTCTTCGTCTCTTGGTAAGTCATCTTCCCCAACTTGCTTCCTTTTGGTTTTCTCTAAAATCCACTATTGTTGCTAAATTGCAAAAGCTTGAAAATTGTTGTAGTGGCTGCCTCATAGCTCTTGCATGTTCGTGGATTTGGAGAATTATCCATCTTGGCTTAAATTCTACCTTTGGAGTAAGTAATCCTTGCCTAATTTCTGATTTTCATTCTTAGATTCCAACTTAAATCCTCTCTTGAGCAGGCTGTTTGGGCGCCCTTTTCTTGGCCAATGGTGCTCAATTTTGGAGCATGTCTTGTTGGCATCATTGTGGTCATCGTTCTCCTTTCCATTTTTGGTTTTGGGTTGTGGGCCCGTGGGCCTGCTTTTGACCCTGATTTTTGGCCCGGCTACAATTGTAGCATTATGGGTATCGTTAGACTCATTTTAATGTTTTATCTATATTTTTGATAGTTTGATTATCGTTCGAGGTTTCTCGGAGTGATCCAGGCTTGGATTTCGTTGTCCCAGCAGCTTATCCCCGGACGACAGGTAGATTATGATTTAAACTCTCTAGACTTAGCATATATCGGATAAAATTGTACTAGCTGGCATCCTTGGGTTGGGTTATTAGGTTGGTGCCACAGACTTTGACCGTTTTTCATGTTTCACCTTGTTTCCTTCCTCCGTTATGTGTAGTATTCTCCGTAGCTGATATTATCACCCTTATGGTCTTGTGTGGCCTTGTTTTGACTCTGGACCATAGATGGTGGGTTATTCGGGGGTGCCCGTGAGTCCCGGGCATCATTATCATGATATTATACTGGCTATTTGTGTTGTAAAGCGATTGGAGCCTGTGGAGGTCCCGATAGGTTGATTGTGAGCTGCTGCGTGGCTATTTGTGTTTAATCATATCATTTTCATGCATATAAAGAGGTTTTATCCATGCTTTATTATAGTTTTGTCTTTGGACCTACTGGAACTGATTTTCTAAATTTTGCATGGCCTTGGGGACCCGTTTTCGACGGAAATGGGTTGGAAATGGTTTGAATTAACATGTGGATCTTCTTGGGATAAAAGAAAGTTAAATTATGATTTCTATCACCAGTTTTACTATTAACACTAGACTCGACAGGGCCGGTGTGCTAGTTGAGTTTTCTTACTGATTTGGAATGACTTTTGCCTCGGTCGGATCGAGCACCTGAGATGACTTTCTACTGTTTTAGACCCGGTTGCGTCCGGGCTCTCTTGGAGGGGTTTTTGAGATATTTTTTCCACTACTTTAGTCCTGGACAGGGTCTGAGCATGCATATTCGAGAGTGAGTCTCTAGCTTGAACTCGGACTTGCTTCTGGATGACATGTTTCGATACTGAGTTTTAGTATGGGGTCCGGTACCTCCATGGACCTTGTCGTTCTTGACCTGAGGCCTAGGGCTGCATGTGTCGGAGGGAGGGTATATAGTGGAGTAGAGATATACAGGCAGTGTCCTTCCATGAAACCTACCTCCTGGGCCCGATCGGCACCAGAGGGGGTACATACAAAGTTACCATTTCACCCTGAGATCTTCATGCATCATATCATTCATTGTTTGAGATTCTACCCTTGTTTGCTGTTTGTTGAGTGTACGTTCCAGTTGTATGGGCGGACGGAGGGTTTGTTTTCACTTGTTTGCTTTCCTCGATTGTATGGGCGGCTGAGGGACTGTAGATAGACTTCTGTCACTTCATCGCAGTGTTATCCCCTGCTACGGTTATAATTATGAGATTGTTTACTGCTAGGTTGTTAGTTTCGGAATTTGAGATTGATGTGATTAGTTGGTTATTGATTCCTGTTTTCCGAGCATGTCTATCTTTACTCTCCTCTTCCTTCCCTTGTACTTGAGGTTATCGTCCACTTCTAAAACTTATAGTGTATATATTGTTGTTGCAAAGATTTCAGGTGCGTCATTTCTTACTTTCACCTGTGCCTGTTGTGTATATATTCTGCTTGCTAACCTTGTATGTTGTTTCTGTTGTCTTCCCTCTGGGCTAGTTCCTGTGTGACTTTTTCGTAGGATTCTGTGACTACTTATTTTTCTATTCTGTCTGTTACTACGCTTTTATCTTATATGTGCCCAATCGGCCTATGATACCTACTGGGTACCTTATGCTTCGCATTTGGTTCTCATACTACACTCTGTATCTTCTGGTGCAGATCCTAGTGTGGGACATCACTGCTAGATTGCTGTGAGTCGTGCTTGAGAATTTTGGACTCTCCAGACTGAGGGTGAGCTCTTGGCGACCAGAGCTTAACTTTTAGTTTATCTTTTGCTTTATGTACTCTATTACTACTCAGAGACATTTGTGTATATATTATTTTGGATGCTTCATACTCCTTATATGTAGTTTCGACTCTATACTATGATACCAGGTTTTGAGTTTGGTTTAGCTTCCGCATTGTACATATTATTCCTGTTATCTATTTTCTTCGTCTTGTTCCCTTGCTTTCGCTTATTAAACTGTTTCTTCCGCTTAGATTGTTAGATAGTAGCCCATTACTGACCGTTCTGGGCTATGGGGATTGGTTCGCCTACTGGGGGTTGTAGGTGCCATCATGACCGAGAAATCGGGTCGTGACAATAAAAGAGATTTATGATCTTATATTATTGGTCCCCCAGTTTCAAACTTGTTGTCACATCCTGCTTATTGAGAGTTAAATTGTTGTGAACTTTGATCATTAATTTTAAATATATGTTTTCATCAAATTGTTATGAAAAAAGTTACAACTTGTAGTCTTTTCATATAGTTTTTCGAAAATTCAAATTCTTATCATAATATTGAGTTGATCTAATTAATTTAGCTTCAAAAACTAGTCAAATTAAATTTTGAGAAGCAAAACATGATAAATAATATGGGATGAAAGAAGTATAAAAAGTAAGAAAAAATAATTTTAAATAATTAATAGATATAAAATGATGAAGGGAATTTTTTTTTACAAATGCGGATTTAGGTTCTCTAAAATTCAAATTCATTAAATTGATGTTGTTAATATGCTGCATATTGAAATTGAAGAATATTTGGGTAAAATTTTATCAATGATCATCCAACTCTGAGTTTATTACACAAAAAAATTTACTTTATTTTTTGTTACATAAAAGTCATCTAATTTTAAAATTATTACATAAAAGTTATTATTTTTTCTATATTTTTATCAGATAAGAGTATCCTATCTTTAAAGTTTATCGTATAAAAATTATTTTATTTTATTTTTAAAAGATGTTCACAAAATTTACTATACAATGAATATATTAGTAAGGAAAATAGTTAATTTTTTTAATATTAATGGTAGTGCATTAAAATTATTATCAAAAAATCAAATTAAGGAAAGAAAACATAATATTGTATTCCCTCAACAAGCTTTGTGTTATGAAACAAAATCTTATGGGATGTTACTAAAATTATCTTGAATGTAATTAATTTATTTTGAAATTTCATGTCATTTTTTCGATATAAAATATCAAAATTGTGAAATTTACTTTTTAGTTAACTTGATCAAAATTTACTTTTAAGTGACAAAAAATAAAAGATTGATTTTTGTTTGATAAATTTTAAAACCGAATGACTTTTAGATTAATTTTTTTTGTGTGATAGATTTTAGAATTGAATAACCTTTTATATAACAAAAATAAATAAATTTAGTGTGATAAATTTAACATTAAATAGCCATTGATATACTTCATCTAAAAATATCTTAAAGAATTATGATCATATCTAATAGAATTTGTTTTAAAATTTGATGAAAAAGAAAAAAAAAAGACGAAAAGAAGAATTAAAACACTACTAGAAATTCATATTAAAAAAAGAGAGAAATTAAACCTTTGTACACAAAAGTTTTGTTCTCTAACTTTAAATAAAAGAATTTTGGAATATTAGTAGTGTAATTTATGGTGAGTGTAGTTGAGTATTAATGGGGCCTCATTAATGTTGCTTAAAAAAAAGTTAAAGACTAATATGATCTTTTTACATTTTGCAAATAATTGTGGCCAAATAGCATTACTCTATAAACATTATGTTAAGAGTTATAATTTAAAAGGCAAATATGAATTTCTTTAAATAATGAATGCTCATTTCATTAAGCAAACATAATGACATTAATGAGCTTGACTTGCTATTAAACTTTTTGGTATTTATGTTCATTTTTTTCATCTTTCATGAACCAATTTAGATTGTTTGTGCCCTACTCTTTAAAGCATCCTCATTAAGGAGATAAATTAACTATCGACCTGTAATGACCCTTCGGGTCATTTTCTATTTTTCGTTCTTTTTCTGCGTTTTGAGTTTTCCCTCAGCGGCTACTAATTTATGACTTACCGGGACTGACGGTTCAGTGCCCGGACCATTTGTTAGGTCATTATGACTATTTCCCTATTTTAGAACTTGAACTTAGAAAATCTTTGGCTTTGATCAACTTTCTTGGTATATGTGCTCAAAATCGAATTCCGACAGTTCTGTTGGCTTCAGAATGAGGATTTTGGTCTAGTAGGACCATTGGTCTGGGTCCGAGTGCTTTCGGTTTGGTCTTGTGTTGCTTTCTGTGTTTTCAAGCCAGTTTGGCTGGTAGGGTTGACTTTGGTTAACATTCGGAGAAGACGACCTCGGATGAAAATTTTGTCAGCGCTATTAGCTCCGGAATGTTGACTTTGGGCTAAGGGGATCTTTGGTTTGGGTCTCGGGGTTTCTGGACTTGTTTTGGGGTATTGAGTTCCGAGTAAGTTTTGAGAATGGCGCCCACTTTTCCTTAAAACGATCTCCATTGGAAAATTTATTGATTCCGTTGAGTTCGGAATGTCGTTTCCACTCTAATAGCATATTTGGTTCTTGAGTCTCAGGTTTCGATTGTCCCGGGAATGCCCCGTAGAAGTTATTAGCACTGCTGGTTTTCTGTTGCTGGTATGGCCGAAGTTGTTCATCGCGATCTCAAAGAAAAACCCTCGCGATCGTGATGAATTGGCCGGTTTGTTCGAGATTTATCTCGAAGGTTTTTCTTCGCGATAGCGATGAACAAATCCCTGTGTGTATATATACCTTTTCCTTCGTTTTCTTCACCAAAAATCCATTTCTTCCATTGTTCTTGAGCTTCAAACTCCCAATTTTTGTGTGGGCTTATTCCAAGGTGTTAGGGTGATTATTTTACGGTCCTTGATCGATTTCTCGCCTTCAATTCGTAAGTCCTAACCTTTAAATTTCATAAATTCTCCTCTTTAATTCTAGTTTGTTCTTGGGTTGGTGGGACTGTTTTGACCCCTTCCTATGGTCCGTTTTCGCTCAAATTTTGAGCATGTGCTTCCGGGATGGTAAGGAACACGTGAGTGTTTTTCGTTTCTGGTTTTGGATTGTGGGGCCTACGGGCCCATTTGTGGCCCGGATTTTGATCCGGCTAAATTATTAGCAATATGGGTACCGTTAGCTTCGTATTGACGTGTAGAACATTGTTATGAAAGTGTGGCTGCTTGTGGATACTTCTCGGGGGTGATAGGCTCCGGTCTAGTGGATTGGATTGTGCGCGCGTGCTCGGCTTTTCCGGTAGGTTATGGTTTACTATTTTTCTAGACTTTGCTCGTATGAGGTATGAATATAATAACTTGCTAATGGTTGGTGGGATCTTGTGGTTTGGATATGGTAATGAGTAGGCTTATTGATCCTTATAGGTGATTTAGGTGCTCTAGAGTAAGATTTTGGCTAGAAATCCTTAGTATAGGCGGTAGCTTTTCGTAAGATCGGGCGTAGGAGGTGGAATATCCTTGGGATTAGGGTCAGATGCCTTAGTTTAGTTTAGATTGATTGTGGTTGAGATAATTATATTAGGGAGCCTTAGCCTAGAATTAGATAAAGGTTCGGGTGGAGTAGATGTTATCGTTGCTTTGTTATTATTATTATTATTATTATTCTTGTTGGTTTGGTATTCTATTTATCATGTAACTGTGGGCTCGAGGCCGTGGAGATGGGACTAGCAGGAGACAGGTCAGTATGGTTGTGCTTTGCTTAAGTTTCTTTTGTCGTTCGCTTTATGCTTAGTTCTGGATAGTGGTTTTCCTTAGGCGGGTCCCTTGGGGGTTGGTAGATAGTGTAGTGTTCCCTTTTAGTATTTGTATTAGAATAGTCGGCCTTAGCATTTGATGGGTATAGTTCATGGTAGGGTGGTTTCTTACTTGGTTTTCTGGTTGTTCTTATCGTGTTATATCCTTATAGTTGGCTTGGTGTGCGGATTTGTGGGTCTGAGGCCATGACGTTGGGCTGGCTGGAGTCCAGGTTAGTACGATAATATTTTCAAGGGTGAAATGCCCTATCTTGGTTTAGCTGCGTGCATATTATGCATACATACATACATTTGAATTGATTCGTGTTCATCTATTTTTCACATATGGTTGGGTTATGATATGGATTGACGGGAGTTGAATGGTATGAAATGATGGGAATTGATTGTCTCGGTGGTTTAATAAGAAACTCTTCTTTTAACAAATGGTTTTCAAACTAAGAAAAGATTTTACTGATTTAAGCTGATTTCTTAAGTTTAAAACCCAAAATACTTCCTTTTCAAATGAATGAAGATCCAAGGAGAGCGCCTCACTTTTATCACTATTTTTCGATTAATAAAGAGGGGAAAACAGTTTCTTTTCTATAAACTTGTGCGGTTAAGGAGAAATTGTATATCACTGTTTTACTGACTTTAGGATGGGAAAATACTTATGTTTGGTGCACTTGGTTTGAGAGACGATTTGAATCTTGCTTTTCATTGGTTATGGGATTATATTGATAAGCTCCGGCGGCCCCCCTTTGTATATATACGGGGTTTTACTTGTGGAAATTGTTATATTAGTAAGCTCTGGCCACCCATGAGAATACTCTGGGTTTTCTTGATTATACGTGGATATTGTGGCATTGATTGTTATATTGATAAGCTCCGGAGGCCTGAAGGGACATTGCAGGTATTACGGTACGATATTGGTTGGTAAGCTCCGGCGGCCCGTAAGGTGACTCAGGGTTCTAATTCATTATTGCATTGACCACATTTCATTTAATTTCATTTCATCCATTCCATATCACATTTTCATGGTATTCCCTGCGTATCTTTACTATCAGAATCTGTGTGTAGTTGGCTGTCTTTATCAGGTGTATTTTCCAAACACGAGAAGTCCGAATTGATTGTTGTTGGTTTATTGTTTATGCTTTTAATATTGTGGTGGTATTTTCCTTTTTTTTTTAATTTAGATTTTGACCATTATATTTTCTTCTGATTCATCTTTCTTACCCTTGGGTTATATTTAATTTTTGTTATATTTATTTCTTGTTTGAACTCAGTCGGCCGATGATGTCTACTGCGTGTTTTGGTACTCATACTAAACTTATGTATCTTTTTGTTGATACAAATCCTAGTATGGGTTATCGTTGTTGATTTGCTGTCCTCGTGCAGAGTTGTTGACTGGAGACATTGGGTGAGCTCTTGGCGATCGGAGTTGATCCATCTCTCTCTACTTTTGGACTAGTCTCCTACTGTACCTTCGGAGATTGTCCGTATTTTGTTGTATATATATAGAACATCTAGGTTTTAGTAGCACTTGTACCGACTGACACCAGGTATTGGAGGATTCTTGTGTATTTTATTCGCTCCCCTTCTTTTTTTACTTATGTTTGTTTATCTTGTCTTCTGCTATTTATTATCGTTTCTTTTGCTTTTGGGTTCTTTCTGGAGTTATCATGTTTCTTGCAGTTCTGAGCTATGGGTCGGCTTACCTACTGGTGGGTTATAGTAGGTTCCATAACTTGCATTTTTTGGTCGTGACAGAGTGGTATCAGAGCTCTAAGTTCACCGGTGTCGTTGGTACAAGGGCAGGTGTCTAGTAGAATCTCACAGATCGGTACGATTACGTCCGTATCTTATCTGCAGGAGGCTATTGGGCATCCTTAGGAAAAGTTCCATCTTGTTGATTTCTTATCGTGCATTTTTTACTCCATCATAGTCTAAACTTCAATTATTTCTTTCCTTCTCAGATGGTTATGATGAGGTTGACAGCAGGCTTGGGCGAGGCTCATACGCCTACTGCTGGAGTGTGGTTACCAGAGTTAGGGGTTGAGGGTGTTCAGTTTCAGTCAGAGGACGTGGGGCTAACCCATTCTCCAGCAGGATTTGTAGCTTCACAAGCCCTCCAAGGTATTCTAGCCAGGATTCTTAGCTTATTGGAGAGTATGTCCTGGGCCGGGACTATACTTAGTGCACCTGATGGTTCGCAGATCAGAGTTGAGACACAGACCTCAGCCCAGACAGCGGCACATGGTAGTCAGGGACTAGGAGCACAACCAGCTACTGTGGCTCCCCATTTGGGTATTTTGCCGATTCCATTGGTTGCTCAGCCTATTGCAGCTAGGTCATTTATGTCGATTGAGGAGCATAAGATGCTGGGCAGGTTTATCAGATTTGGTCCTCCAAGGTTTTTTGGTGCCCCGAGGGAGGATTCTTACGAGTTCTTAATTAGTTTCCAGGTGAGGTTGCATAACCTTGGGTTAGTTGAGTCTCACAGAGCTTATTACACTTCATTTTAGATGGATGGTTTGGCAAAACAGTGGTGGCGATCTTATACTGCTTGCAGACCAGACGGGTCACCTCCGATCACTTGGACTCAGTTCTCTGAGGCTTTCTTGGAGAAGTTTGTACCTCGAAGCTTGAGGGAGAGGTTGAGGGATCAGTTCACCAGGTTAGAGCAGGGCTCTATGTCAGTTTTTGAGTATGAGGCACGGTTCTATGGGTTGCCTAGGCATTTTACTATGATTCTTCCTACAGTGCACGAGCGGGTTTGCCAGTTTGTCAGAGGGTTGGATCTACAACTTCATTTGGCTACAGAGCAACTAGTGGAATTAGGGGCTACATTACTTGCGGTTGTTGATCATGCATGGGTTATTGAGGGTATATGTATTGAGGCTGGTGGAGGCAGTGGTAAGAGGCCTCGCCATCGGGGTAGTTTCAGTGATTTTCAGTTTCGAGGCAGAGGTTTCTCTCGTGGGGGTCACCCATGACATTTCCAGTTTTGCCGACCAGTTCATGTAGCATATCAGAGGTAAAATGGGCAGAGTAGTCAGGGTTCAGGTCAGACTTCTTGAGGTTTACATTCTCGGTATCCAGGCCGTGGTGGTCAGTCAAGTTCAACCAGATTTTCTCAGCGGGGCACTTCTAGTAGGGGTTTCTATGTTTGTGGTGAGCAGGGACACTTTGCTAGAATTTGTACGAGATTCAGGGAGTTTCACTCTCTTCGAGTTCCAGCATCACCGGCCAGGGGCGGTGCACAGATTAGTAGGGATGGTTCTCAGGTTGTTAGTGATGGTTCTCAGCCGTATCGGTCAACTAGTTATGGCAGATGGAGTCACACAAATGCTTCTATCACAGGTACAATTTTGTTATCATCAGTGAGCTTTTGGTATTGTTCGATGTGGGGTTTGCGTGTCCTTATATAAATCTTCTTACATTACTTCTCATCTGGACTCGCATGGTGAGGTTCTGGTACTTGTGCATATAGCTACCCTGTAGAAGAATTCTTTTAGTAGTGGATCGAGTATGTCAGCTTTTGGGTAGTAACTATGTTGGGTTGTCTTGATTTTTTTTATGGTGCTGGTTCCGACGTTCTTCCTTTGGGTCAGTTTCTGCAGTTGATGAAGGTTCAGGTTGCGGAAGTATTTTCTAAAGTTAGAGTTTGAGATTTGGGTTATCTTCTATTAAGGGTCAGGGTGGTGGGAATTTCAAGGCCTACCTCAAGACTCATTCCCTTATAAGTTCCCAGCTATGTCCCTTGGTTTGACCCATGCCCCATTGGCGGTTGCAGATTACTCAGCATCGTATTTAGATCCTTTTCGGGTTCCAGTTACTATAGTATTCTTAGGTGGCAGCTGAGTCTACTCGAGGATTAGGGAGGAGATAGATTAGGATTTGGTTATGTTTCAGACTTTGCGGGTTAGCGGACTATTTCAAGAGGGTCATGGAAGAATTCCTCTATTCACGACACTTTTGACTAGATTAATTCAGGAGACCATTCTCTTCTAGCGGTTATACCAGAGTGTTATGGGTTCCCTAAGAGTTGGAGAACTGACTTTAGGCTTTGTCACATACTTGCTACATTTCTTGCTTGGTTCTGGTGTCCTTGGGTTCTGCTCGGATAGGCATACCTAGCCTAGTCCCTTTTGCCGGATCAGACATTGTGTGGTTTAGAGGGTTTGGTTTAGAATCTGCGTTCGGAAGGTTGTCCTTCATCATGGATTGCCTGGTTAATTTCTTCTTCAAATATCGGTGTTTTCTCTTCAGTTAGTTATTTTTAGTAAGTTTGGGTTGTTCGGGTGATCTTACCGCAGTTGTCCATCTGCGGACTGACGGTCAGTCAGGGTAGGCTAATCCGGTCATAGTGGGTATGTCTCGGGCAAGTGTTTATGTTTCTATGGTTAGTAGGACAAGTGTTTGGTTTTTGTTGAGATCAAGTTTTTAGACTGCTTCATGGAGGTAGAGTATGGTAGGAGTCCTAGCCTTCTGATGTGTTTGTTGATGGTTTTTGAGTTTAACTAGAGTGTTTGACTTGTGTTTGACTTTATGGTTTGAATGATGATGTTTCAGTATAGATGGAAGGGTCTTCGGGCCTAGGATTCTTTGGTTAGAATATTGGAGGAAATAGGTTTTGTGCTTTGTGTTAGTGCGGTTTTCGATTCTGTGTGATGATTGCCTTGGTCTTCGTGGTTCTTGTGTTGTATTGGTGCTTTTTGAATGTTTTCTTTTGGGGTTCTATTTAAGTTATTTGTTCGGTTAGCTTTTGAGTTAGAGGATGTGGTTTTTCCTATTTTAGCTGGTTTTGAGTTAAGGTTTTAGTAAGCTTTCTCTGGTTATCTTGCGGTTGGCCATTGTCCGATCGAGGAGGCTCCTCGGGAGGCCTAGATCAACTCACAGACCTGGTATCTTTTCCTTTCTGGGCCTTCGGGTACTTCCTGTTTCTTAACTTTCAAGGACGAAAGTTCTTTTAGTAGTGGATGTTGTAATGACCCCCCGGGTCATTTTCTATTTTTCATTCTTTTTCTGCGTTCCGAGTTTTCCCTCAGTGACTACAGGTAATTTATGACTTGTCGAAACTGACGGTTCGGTGCCCTGACCGTTTGTTAGGTCATTATGACCATTTCCCTATTTTAGAATATGAACTTAGAAAATCTTTGACTTCGGTTAAATTTCTTGGTAAACATGCTCAGAATCAAATTTCAACAGTTTCATTGGCTTCAGAATGGGGATTTTGGTCTAGTAGTACCATTGGTCTGGGTCTGAGTGCTTTCGATTTGGTTTTGTGTTGCTTTCTGTGTTTTCAAGCTAGTTTGGCTGGTAGGGTTGACTTTGGTCAATATTTGGAGAAGGCGGCCTCAGATGGAAATTTCGTCAGCACTATTAGCTCCGGAATGTCGTCTTTGGGCTAAGAGGACCTTTGGTTTGGGTCTCGGGGCTTCTGGACTTGTTTTGGGGTATTGAGTTCCGAGTAAGTTTTGGGAATGGCGCCCACTTTTCCTTAAAATGATCTCCGTTGGTAAATTTATTGATTCCTTTGAGTCCGGAATATTGTTTCCACTCTAATAGCATATTTGGTTCTTGGGTATCGGGTTCTGATTGTGCCCGGAATGCCCCGTAGAATTATTAGCACTGTTGGTTTTCTGTTGGTGGTATGGCCGAAGTTGTTCATCGCGATCTCGAAGAAAAACCCTCGCGATCGCGATGAGTTGGCCAGTTTGTTTATTGTGATCTCGAAGGTTTTTCTTCGCAATAGCGATGAACAAATCCCTGTGTGTATATATACCTTTTCCTTCATTTTCTTCACCAAAAATCCATTTCTTCCATTGTTCTTGAGCTCCAAGCTCCTAATTTTTGTGCGGCTTATTCCAAGGTGTTGGGGTGATTATTTTACGGTCCGTAATCGATTTCTCGCCTTCAATTCGTAAGTTCTAACCTTTAAATTCCATAAATTCTCCTATTTAATTCTAGTTTGTTCTTGGGTTGTTGGGACTGTTTTGACCCCTTCCTATGGTCCGTTTCTGCTCAAATTTTGAGCATGTGCTCCCGGGATGGTAAGGAACACGTGTGTATTTTTCATTTCTGATTTGGGGTTGTGGGGCCTACGAGCCCATTTATGGCCCGGATTTTAACCCCGCTAAATTATTAGCAATATGGGTACCGTTAGGTTTGTATTGACGTGTAAAACATTGTTATGATAGTGTGGATGCTTGTGGATACTTCTCGGGGATGATAGGCTCCGGTCTTGTGGATTGGATTGTGCGCGCGTACTCGGCTTTTCCGGTATGTTATGGTTTACTATTTTTCTAGACTTTGCTCGTATGAGGTATGAATATAATAACTTGCTAATGGTTGGTGGGGTCTTGTGGTTTGGATATGGTTATGAGTAGGCGGTGGAATATCGTAAGTATAAGCGGTAGATTTTCGTAAGATCGGGCGTAGGCGGTGGAATATCCTTGGGATTAGGGTTAGATGCCTTAGTTTAGTTTAAATTGCTTGTGGTTGAGATCATTATATTAGGGAGACTTAGCCTAGAATTAGATAAAGGTTCGGGTGGATTAGATGTTATCGTTGCTTTGTTATTATTATTATTATTATTCTTGCTGGTTTGGCATTCTATTTATCATGTAACTGTGGGCTCGAGGCCGTGGAGATGGGACTAGCAGGATCCAGGTCAGTATGGTTGTGCTTTGCTTAAGTTTCTTTTGTCGTTCGCTTTATGCTTAGTTCCGGATAGTGGTTTTCCTTAGGCGGGTCCCTTGCGGGTTGGTAGATAGTGTAGTGTTCCCTTTTAGTATTTGTATTAGAATAGTCGGCCTTAGCATTCGATGGGTATAGTTCATGGTAGGGTGGTTTCTTACTTGGTTTTCTGGTTGTTCTTATCGTGTTATATCCTTATGGTTGGCTTGGTATGCGGATTTGTGGGCCTGAGGCCATGGCGTTGGGCTGGCTGGAGTCCAGGTTAGTACGATATTATTTTGAAGGGTGAAATGCCCTATCTTGGTTTAGCTGCGTGCATATTATGCATACATACATACATTTGAATTGATTCGTGTTCATCTATTTTTCACATATGGTTGGGTTATGATATGGATTGACGGGAGTTGAATGGTACGAAATGATGGGAATTGATTATCTCGGTGGTTTAATAAGAAACTCTTCTTTTAACAAATGGTTTTCAAACTAAGGAAAGATTTTACTGATTTAAGCTGATTTCTTACGTTTAAAACCCAAAATACTTCCTTTTCAAATGAATGAAGATCCAAGGAGAGCGCCTCACTTTTATCACTATTTTTCGATTAATAAAGAGGGAAAAACAGTTTCTTTTCTATAAACTTGTGCGGTTAAGGAGAAATTGTATATCACTATTTTACTGACTTTGGGATGGGAACTTCTGTTTGGTGCACTTGGTTTGAGAGACGATTTGAACCTTGTTTTCTATTGGTTATGGAATTATATTGATAAGCTCCGGCGGTCTCCCTTTGTATATAAAAGGGATTTTACTTGTGGAAATTGTTATATTGGTAAGCTCCGGCCGCCCATGAGAATACTCTGAGTTTTATTGATTATACGTGGATATTGTGGCATTAATTGTTATATTGATAAGCTCCAGCGGCCTGAAGAGACATTTCAGGTATTACGGTACGATATTGGTTGGTAAGCCCCGGTGGCCCGTGAGGTGACTCGGGATTTTCATTCATTATTACATTGGCCACATTTCATTTCATTTCATCCATTCCATATCACATTTTCATGGTATTCCTTGCGTATCTTTACTATCAGAATTTGTGTGTAGTTGGCTGTATTTTCTGAACTCGAAAAGTCCAAATTGGTTGTTGTTGGTTTATTGTTTATTCTTTTCATGTTGTGGCGGTATTTTCCTTTTTTTTTATTTAGGTTTTGACC
This sequence comes from Jaltomata sinuosa, assembly GCA_003996215.1. Taxonomy (NCBI): domain Eukaryota; kingdom Viridiplantae; phylum Streptophyta; class Magnoliopsida; order Solanales; family Solanaceae; genus Jaltomata; species Jaltomata sinuosa. The sequence continues at coordinate 357,523 of QJPP01000424.1, forward strand.
ATTATATTTTCTTTTGACTCATCTTTCTTACCCTTGGGTTATATTTACTTTTTATTATATTTATATCTTGTTTGAGCTCAGTCGGTCGATGATGCCTACTGAGTATTATGTGTTTTGGTACTCATACTACACTTCTGCATCTTTTTGTTGATGTAGATCCTAGTACGGGTTATCACCGTTGATTTGTTATCCTCGTGCAGAGTTGCTGACTGGAGATATTGGGTGAGCTCTTGGCGATCGGAGTTGATCCATCTCCCTCTACTTTTGGACTAGTCTCCTACTATATCTTCGGAGATTGTCCATATTTTGTTGTATATATCTAGAACATCTAGGTTGTAGTAGCACTTGTACCGACGGACACCAGGTCTTGGGGGATTCTTGTGTATTTTATTCGCTCCCCTTCCCTTTTTACTTATGTTGGTTTATCTTGTCTTCTGCTATTTATTGTCGTTTCTTTCGCTTTTGGGTTCTTTCTGGAGTTAGCCTGTTTCTTGCAGTTCCGGGCTATGGGTCGGCTTACCTACTAGTGGGTTATAGTAGGTGCCATCACGACTTATGTTTTCGTTTCGTGACACGACCCTTTGAGAGGACTGTAAGGCCTTGTGTGTCATCTCTAAGTCATCTGATTTTTATTTTAATATTTTTCTTTTTCTAGACAAAAAAAAAAAATAAACGTGAAAATTTTACTAAAGATGCAAAGTATTAATAACATTTTCGCAACGAATATTCTCTCTCTCTCTCCTTCTTCAATGCTTCCATCTTCTCCCACCTCTATAAGATATTTAGTTGCAACTTACACTACAATCTGTTTTTTCATATGAGAAGGAGATCATTTATAAAGTAAAATATTGCAGGTAATATAAAAGAAAGGGAACATATTGACTGAAAAAACAAACTACTAATATTTGTAGACGAAATAGTGATATTTTTTTTCCAGCATCCAAACAAAGAAGAAACTAACAAATTATTAGCCATCCTCATCAATTGATAAAGTACATATTGGCTTAACAATATGTCTGTAACTTCTTCACACTCGGTGAACTTGTACAATTGTCGAAGTGTTGCCTTCTCCAACTAACATACATTTTTGGGTCAAAAAAATACAATTCACTTCAAATTTTAGTCAAGTAGCAAAAATCATGATTCACCTCCAGTTACCATGTGGATTTGTAACTTCTAAAGCACCAAAGAGACTCTAATTTGAGATTGTGTTGTTCTTAGCCTTTCCAAGCAATACGTGTCTTTTGCTTCATTATTAATTTTTGAAGCAAAGTACGTGGTTGTCTGCATCTGAATGGTTGTAAATTTGTAGATGAATGTGGTTTATATATTGCTATATCAATTGGAGCTCTTCATATTCATCCGTTTAACATTAAAGGAGAGAAGTTTGGTTCATGTACCCAATTAAGAAGCAATCAATTAGTTTTTATTGTTTTAAAGTTTCAACTTTTCAAGTACTTCTTCAATTTTCGAAGAGATAAGCTACCCATTTGTGAAGGAATAATTCAGATTTCTGAAAGGTATAAAATTAAGTCCATTAACATATCAACTTTATTATAGAAGTAGTATTTAAATGGAAAAAACCCCATATATATTATATTAGATATAATATTAGAACTTATACCAATAGATTCTAGTTTTTAATACCTATCATAAGTTTTCTAACAAAATCTACCAACTTAATAAAATCCGAAAAAAAAACATAATCAGGTGCAACAAAATCCTTAAAACAATGGTTGAGAGATATTAATCAACCCAAAAATATCTCCTATATCTTAAAATGGGCATATCTTCTCTCTCCTATATCTCTTATATCATATTTCCTTATTTTACTCTTTTCTATTATTACTTTAGTTTATATCAACTTTTATACTTAATTAGATTTGAAAATTATTAAATTATCACGCCATAGATATCAAATTGTATATCAATTTCATATATTGAAAGTTGAGAATATGAAAAATCATTTGTGTATGCAATGAATATACAATCTGGTGGTATACTGCTTCATGTACATATCAGTTTTATACCAAATATATATATCGAGACATTATGAAAATGAATTACATTTTATGTATGTAATTGGTATAAAAACTATTTTCAATTTATGTATACTATAGTCATTAAATTAATCAATGGATATTAGCATAAAGTGTCTTAGAACAATACCACACAAAAATTACATTATATACTTGAAATTATTCATTTTGATGTAATTTATTATAACATATAATGAATTTTAGAAGAGAGAAGGAAAGTATTTATGAATTGCAGAGAATTTTTTTTAATTTAGTTGAATAATGATAACTATAATTCCCTAAATTTAAGCTTACTAAATCAATTAAAAAATAAAATTTGGATAAATATAGAAATAAGACTAAGAGAGAAGAAAGATTTTGTTTTATAATTATCTGCCTTAATTACAATGAAATATTTAGTGGGTTTCATTTTTAATTTGTTTCTTAATTAAGTAGCATTAAAAAAATCATAATTAAATATAATAAAAAAATAACTAATTTTTAGATTCTGGTATGACTTGTAATTAAATTAGTATTTTAATAATTTTAAAAGAGGTGATGTATATAGTATAATAAAGAGTCTTAAATTATTATCTAGGATAAGTTTCTCGTATTTAAATGGAGGATACAAAGGTTATAAATATACACGATAATGATATGATAGTATATATTCATTACAATTAATAATGTGTATTTATAATTTTATTATCTAAATATATAATAAAAGTGTTTAATATATAAAATATGGTACTTCCTCTGTCCCATTTTATGTGACACCTTTTGACTTGACACGATATTTAAGGAGAAAAGAAAGATTTTTGAAACTTGTGATCTAAAATGATCCTTGAATATTTGTGTGGTTGTAAATCATTTCATTAAGGGTAAAATGAAAATTTTAAAGTTTAAACTTTTATAATTATAGTAAGGTGACATTCTTTTTGGGACCGACTAAAAAGAAAAAGGTGACACATAAAATGAGACGGAGGGAGTAGTATTTATTATAATTAAAGTGTATTTACATTTTTATCTATACATATTATGACTTTATAAGGACATTTTTGTAATCCAACTTCTAACTTAGGGGCTTTTCACTTTATATATATATATATATATATATATATATATATATATATATATAGAGAGAGAGAGAGAGAGAGAGAGAGACTAGTGTACTTGACCGTACTTCACGTAGTCTGAAAAAAATTCTCTTATAACGTTATCAATTTTTTTAAGAAAAAACTCTTACAAGTTTAAAGATGGCAAATTTAATGAAAAAAAATAAAAATACAAAAAAAATGATGATTAGTAAAATAAAAGGCAAGACATTAATTCCTATATTAGTTTAACATATTTTTTTCTACCAAAAAGAATAAAATTTTACGATATAAATGCAAAATAAAAAAAATAAACACACCATTTAAGAATTTTTTTCTACAAGCCAAATGAAAGTAATAATATAATACCATAAAAAATATAATAATATTACTACTTAAAATATGATATTAGAGGATGACCTTGAGGTAGGACCTCATGAGATAAAAGAACATGAACTTATATAGATTGATAACTTAACTACAATTTTATGCTATTTATATAGTTCATTCGTTTACGTGTTTTATATTACTAACTTAAGATAGTTACATATATTACCCAACATGTTTAATTCTTAATCATTCTAATTTTAATATGTTCTCAAAGTAAAATATGCCTGTCCAAACTTTCGTGAATATTTTAATAATATGTACTCATCTAATTTTCTGTATGTACTTATACACAGAGTGTTTAATTTATTTGTACATTTACTAAATGCATATAAGTATTTCACTCTTTTTTATTTTACCAAAAACTTTAATTTTGATGTATCATTTAGAGAGAAGAAAAACTAAATGCACATAAAATGAGAAAATCAATATATATATATATATATATATATATATATATATATTATATATATATATATAATATATATATATAATATATATAAAGGAAGAACTTCATCCTGGTGACGTGACGCTCTCTAAGGACAAGATTTTTATTTATTTATTTTTGGCTTTTTTCTAATTTTAAAAGACATAAAAAATTTCCTTAGAATTATACAGAATATTAAATATAGTCATATTTAATTCTTTTCATCATCAATGTTATTATTCTCTTTTTCTAAAATTTTCACAATTTCTTCTAAGGCCAGTTGCACCTTTCCTTTCCCTTAATCTCATCATTAATTATTCAAATTTTTCTCTATTTTTGAAACCACTCATTAAACTCTCTAATGTTAAATATGGTATGTTAATTAGCTTAGCCTTTCAATTACCTACGTTTCTTGTACTCAAAGCTAATTAATTACTTTAACTTTTCGATTATGAAGACCTCTGTCTCCCAAGCATTAAATAGAAAACAGTAAAAACATAATAGAATGAATTTGATGAGCTTACTATAAATTTTGGTGATTTTTTCAAGTTGTAGGTATGAGTATTTGTTCTTCTTACTTTTGTTGGTTTTTTTTGCCTTCTTATAGATCAAAAACCAATACTAATATATGAAAGATTAGTGGGTAGCTATGTTCATTGATGAGGTGGTTTTAGCTTTTGCTTCATATTCGTATGAAATTTTAGATTTATTCATCTATATTGCAATATCATTTTGATAGATATAGATAAAATGATGTGATACTTTTTTATGATTAACAATGTTATTTATCTTCTTTTTTTTAGAGCAAGTGATATATGATATGAAGAGATGGAGAAGCATCCAGAATTTAAACTTAATCATTTATAGTTAGCGCTCTTACCAATTACCCATTATATTTTTAAATTTATGATTTGATGTATATTATTTATTATATTTTTAATGAATTTTTACGTATAGATTTATGTTTCACTTTAATGTAATGAATTAGATGAATCAGATATCATAACAATAAATTAGCCTGTAGATGATGCTAAACAAAAGTGGGTTTTGTGATGCTATTATTTCTCACCGGCATCATGAACGGACAGAGAAAATGAATTCTATGTTCTCATCTTTGATTAGGGAATATAGTGGAGATCGCTTTGTGACAGAGCCAAGCAAGGAAGAATTTGAAGCTCCTCGGAGAAAACTGAAGCGTAGGAAACAATCGAAGCGGACTACAAGATATCGTGATATTTTAAGTGGTTCAAGGCTAAAAAAATGTGATTTGTTATATTCTATTTTTTTGTATTCGATATCAACAAGATATTGTGACCACTTAAGTTTGTCTTGCTTTGATTTATAAAATGATATTTTCATGGTAGAAATAATTGCTTTTAGCTACAAAATAGAGATTAATGATACATCTTTATTTTCTTTATTTTACTTATCATTAATTTCAATTATATAAGGAATTGGAATAGGACAAAACCTTAGGAAATTAACAAATAAAAAATTGAGTCATTTTTTTCAAAATTATAAAAAAAGTAAACGGTTAAAAAATTTATGGACTTTTATGTAGAATATTTTTAATTCTGATTAAGTTACATAATTTTATTTTAGTATTTAAAATTTTAAAAAATGATGATGAAGAAGAAGATCCCCAATGTCAAAAGTTGCTTGAACTCTACGACAAAGAATAACTCTTGTCCTGTTAGTGTTACATAGGTTGTTGATGTTGCCTCATTTTAATGGTAAATTATGGAGGTTGATTGAGACCAAGATAAAAATAAGTGTAAGATATATGGAGTGTGAAGAAAAAGAGGATTCATGTTGCTCCTTTTCAAGTTTCATAATCACTATTAATTTAATAATTATAATCATTGCCGCATTATTTAAATTGTAATAACGTTTCGCTCATTATTTTGGAAGGAGAAAATATTGTGAATTTTTTTATGAATTTTGGTTAATGATTTTACAAATATTTTGATATTTTATTTTTTCTTAGTTTTCCTCATTTTTAAAACTTTTTTCTACTTTATTTGTGTAGATTATTTTTCTTATTAAGATAATAAAAAATTACTAACATATGGAATGAAACAATAAAAGAATATCACCACACTAAATAAAAAATTAATGGATCTTAAATTTAAACCGGTTATAATTTAAGGGATTTTTGTTTTTCTCTTTAGTTGAATTAATTTCCTAAGAACTAAGTTAAGTGATGAAAGATTAGAGAAAAAAATACTCCATAAAACAGTGTAATAATAAAATAAATTAAAATTTGAAACTAATCTATTTGAATTGAAGGACTAAATAGAATATTTTAAAATATTTTTAATTTTTAAATATAATAAAAAGATTAATTTGTAAATCTAATGAGATATTTCATAACCGCGCGAAACGCGATCAAATTTACTAGTTAACATATTGAACTGAACCCGTTAAGTGATTTGAATTGCATGAAATTTGCAGCATCCTTTATACTTGCCTTTATATTCCTTTCCCTTTGCCCTTTCATTTTCTTTTTTCCTCTTTAATTTTTTTATGTCTTTCCTCCTCCCCGACTTTGTCAATAATGTACAGTTTGCAATAACTTGTGTTGCTAATTAAATACATATTGTTAAACATTCTATCATTACATTAGAATTAATCCTCTATAATTCACAATATTCAATGAAATATATATTGGTAATCTATATACAACAAATTAAAGAACAGTACCAATATACCATTTAATTACATCTTTTACAATATGTGGCTACAAAAATTACAACTCATCACCTAATTTTAATAGAGATAATGTATAAGTACCACCCTAAACAATAGGTGAAATTTCAGCGACACACCTTAACTATACAAGAGTCCTATTACCCTCCTAAACTTTTTTTTCCCTGTATTTCTTTGCACCTTATGTGGTGACGTGGAGTCATAACCCAATTCAATTAGCTGTGGTGATATACACACGCTGCCACGGATATAAATAGTTTTTTTTTTAAATATTATTTTCTTTTTATTTTTAAAAAATCTTCTTATTTTCTTTGCCTTGTATTTAAAATAATTCAATACACGTAAAAAAAATATTTTTATTTTTCTTGTCTTTAAATTTTTTTAAAAGAATGTATCTTTTATATTTTTCTTTGCCTTGTATTTAAACTTTTCTCAAATACACATAATTTTTTTATTTATTTTTTACCTTCTTTCATTTTTTTTTCTATTGCTTTTATTTGTTCTTTTTATTTCTTTTGAATTTAATTCTAAATGCCTTGCATATAAATATGTTAATTTTGAACGAATACCAAAAAAATGGAGGAAATTAAACTTAAAAAAATATAAAAAATAAAGATCACTTTTTATAAGAATCACTATTTAAAAAAAATATACGTATTTTTTAAAATTAAGTAAAAGTAAAAAAAAAGAAATTAATGAAAGAAAAAAGGAAATAAAAGTGAGGAGGGAAATAAATTGTACAAAGAAAGAAATGAAAATAATTAAATATGTATAAGTTTTAATGAAATTAATTATGTGTGCCAACTAATTGTAAGATGTCCAATTAAAAAAGGACATGTGTCCAATATTGATCAATTTTTTTTTCCGCTTCTTACTTGCTTCCAAAAGAGTGAGCACACTCTCTGTGCCACCTCAACACTAAAGGGTGTATTTATTACACTTTAAAATAGTTTAGGGGGGTAATAAGACCCTTATATAGTTAAGGTGTGTTGCTGAAATTTCACCTATAGTTTAGGGTGGTACTTATGCATTATCTCAATTTTAATATATTCCTAGTGATACCAATGTCCCTCTATTTTATTCTTGTCTGTTTCTTTCTGCTTTGAGTCCTAGTTCGTCAAAATACAATAACAATATCACATCAAAAAGTCGATGTGATTTGGTTTAATTAAGGAACGCACATAAGATGACTAATTAAGAAGTGCAAAACGATTTCTTCTGCTTCGTATTTTGGCCATCTGACCATCATCACAATCTGCACACACACACACACATATATATATATATATATATATATATATATATATATATATATATATATATATATATATATATTGGTTCATTTCATATTTCTTCTTAGAGAATTTATCGGATTGGATTTAACTTCACTTTCACTAAAGAGAATATATATATATATATATATTACATTTAGTTGATGACTTCTCATTTTTTCATTCAATAAGATTAGTAGTCATTCTAAATGAATATCACATTCATTATACATTGAATTCAATTAAATAAATACCACATTTTTCCACAATTACCATAATCATCCACCTAAAATAATTGTATAGAAATATTACATTCATGAATTGGTATAATGGTTGAGGTCTAAGAATTTTAAAATCCACCTTTTTAAACTCTTAATTACCCTCTTTCCTCTTCTTTCTTTTCCTCTTATCAACTCTTAATTCTTATTCCTTAAATTTACCATTATTTTACATTAATTTTCATTTTATGCCTTCTCATAATTTAATTTCCTTATCATATTTATCATTCTCATCAAATGTATCAATTAAAAAATAAAATAAAATAAGACAAGATAAATATTTTTTTAGGCAATAGAAAGATATCACATCACTTTGTCTATACCTAACTTTATTAGATGTATAAATCGTTTTCTCTTTTATATATTATCTTCTAAGTATTACTGTCCTAATGTCCAAAATAAATATGTAATAAGTAATACAATAGAAAAGGATAAATAGTCAATCTTCTCACCTAATAACCTACCTCAGTTAGATAAATAATAAATGATAAAGAATCATTATTTAGCCTACATATGTTACCAAACATTATTATCATTCACACACCAAAAAAAAAAGTTAGGAGAAAATGCAAGTTAATTCACTCTTTTCAGATTTAAAGAATAGAAAATGAAGAAAGTAACAACTATTTCTAGAATAAATTTATTATAACCTCAAAAATATATTAAATTTGTTATCAAGAGAATTAGACAAAAAACCAAAATAGCATACAAAGAAGATAAAATATAATGCTAAATTAATTTAGCATAATCTGAATATTTCTCTTCTAAATGTTATAACAAAAGTTAATTATAGCACATTTAACATAATTAAGAAATTTGAAGAAGTAACCTTTTAGTTTGTTAACACAAAGAATTGAAATGACAATTAAAATGTAAAAGAGTGATTAAACATGCTTTCAAATATAAAAAGAAATAGCCAAAAAAAAGAAGAAGAAGAAAGTTTAAGAAATAGGCAGTATATCGGTAACCTCAAGTGAAAGAAGGGAAGGAGAGAGGCAAATAATCTAATCATGCTTGAAACCCAATTCTACTACTAAGACATGCCAATAATCCAAGTAGAACATGAAGTGAACCAGAATACAACCATAATCAGTGCCAGAGAGTCCCAACGGACGCCCATACGCCCGAGGAACACAAACAAGTGAAGACAAACCCTCCGACATCCCGTACTACCAGAGTGTACACTCATCAAACAACAAACAAGGGTGAAATCTCACACAAATAAATAATATGATGTTATAGTGAAAACCATGTGGAACAGTAATCTTGTATGTACCTCCTTCGGCGCCTATGAGCCTAGTAGGTAGGATCCATAGAAGGACACAACCCGTATACCTCAACTACACCGTATATCCCTCTTCCGGCATATTCAGCACGTAGCCCTGATCCGGATCGACAAGGTCCATGGAGGTCCTCGACCACATACTAACTCTCGTAACCTCAAAGTAACAGTCCGGAGTGAATCCGGACCCAAAGTAGTAACCCAATCTTGAAATGCATGCCCGGAACCTATCCGGGTCTATATCGGTGAAATAAGTCTCAAAAGCCCCTACAGGGGTGCTCAGACATAACCGGGTCTAAAATAATAGTAAAACAAGTCTGATGCTCGGCCTAACCGAGTCTAGTACCACTTCCAAACAACAGTAAAACAAGTCTAGCACTCCGACCCCTCCGGGTCTAGTAGTAGTCTGAAAACAGTAATAAAATCAACCTATTAAATTTCTTACCCCAAGAAGATCCATAAAAAATCATTTCCAAAATCTTTTATAACTATTTTTATCGAAAACGGTCCCTTAGGGCATGCAAGGTTTAAAAAACTGCCAATCGTAGGCCTGAAGCCAAAATCATAGTAAAACATGTGAAAAATCCCTTAATATGCATGAAAATGACGTGCTCAAACACAAACAGTAGCCCAACGACTCACAATCAACCTATCAGCCCTACACAGGCTCCAATCGCTCTACAACATAGATAACCAGCCTAAGATCGTAATATCATTGTCTGGGACTCATGGACATTCCCAAAAAACCTACCATCTATGGTCCAGAGTCAAGTATAAGGCCATGCAGGACCATAAGGGTTATAATATCGTCTACCACGAGTACTACAATCATCGGAGAAAGCAAAATAAGTCAGATATGAAGAAGCGGACAAGGTCTGTGGTACCAAGCTAATAAACCCAACCCAAGGATGCTAATTAGTACAATTATATCCTATATATGCAAAGTCTAGAGGAGTTAAGCTATAACCTACCTGTCGTCCGATGACAAGCTGCTGAAATAACGATGTCCATGCTCGAACTACTCCGAGAAGCTCCGAATAGTAATCAAACTATCAAGAACATAAACTACACATTAAAATGAGACTAATGATACCCATATTGCTCTAGTACTGGCTGTCTTGAAATTTAGGTCATCGGTGGGCCTGTGGGCCTTGTAACCCGAAGCCAAAAATAAAAGAGCTTACAATGATCACCACACTCCCGTGAGTGCATGCTCAGAGTATTGAAGGAAAATACCAAGAATATGGCTTAGAACAACCTACTAATAACAAGAACAATCTAGGAATCAAAGAGGAAAATTTAACGGAATAAACAAGAGACTCACCGATTTGGAGATATGGAAATGATCATGGGACCAATAAACTTCACCCAGATGCCAATAATCTAAGCTATACAGAGAATTATGAAGCTTGAGCTTATAACAATGAAAGTTTTTTGTTTTCGGATGAAAAAATAAAGGGAGAAGCTTATATATTGCCCAGAGGTCCTTCATCGCGATCGCGGAGGGACCCCACGCGGTTGCGAGGACTTTGCTGGCTAGACCATCATGATCGCGAGGACTAGCCATGCGGTCGCAAATAATAAAAAGAGAAGGGCTTCATCGTGGTTGTGAGGACGGATCACGCAATCGCGTAGAGCAAGGAAGCAGGGACAACATCACAGTCGCGAAGAGCACTTCGTGATCCCGAAGAACAAAGGTACCAGGTCCACAGGACCTTCATCGCGGTTGTGTTAAATAGTTCTTGCTATCGCGATTAAGGCCTGAGGCCTGTACCTGCAACTGCCAACAACAGAACCCAAGAGGGAAAACGTCTCTGGGTGGGCCCACAAGGCACATCGGACACCCTGCACACGCAAACAAACTAAGCTAACGTACCAGAAATAACACTCCGGACTCAACAAAACTGACGAAAAATCCAATGGAGGTCAATTTCATGAAAAGTGGGCCCAACACCCAAAAACCAACCTTAAGCCAAAATGGAACTCAACATCCAAAAATGAGTCCAAAAGCCCCGAGACCTGAACCAAAGGTCCCTCTAGCCCAAAGTCGACATTTTGGAACTAAAAGTGCTGACAGAATTTCCATCCGAGGCCGTCTTCTCCAAATATTGACCAAAGTCAAACTTCCAAGTTCAACTGGCTAGAAAATAGAAAAACCAATGCAAACCCAAAGAGGAAGCTCCCAGACCCCGACCAAGGGTCCATTCAGGCCAAAATCCACGCTCCAGAGCTAACAGATCTATCAGATTTTGATTCTGAGTGCGTTTACCAAGAATGTTGACCGAAGCCAATGATTTCCTAAGTGAAAGCTCTAAATCAGGGAAACGGCCATAACAACTAAACAAACGGCCAGGGCACCAAACCACTGGTCCCAACAAGCCATAAATGACTTGGGGCCGCTATAGGCAAGCTCTATCAGTACAAGAAAAGCATAAATGTGAAGATGACCGGAAGGGTCATCATATTATCCACTACTAAAAAGGACTTTCGTCCTCGAAAGTCAAGAAGAAGGGAGTACCTGAAGGCTCAAACAACTGCGGATACTGAGCCTGCATCTCTCTCTCGGTCTCCTAGGTAGCCTCCTTAACTGGACGGTGCCTGCACTGAACTTTCATAATCGAAATCTCCCTAGATATCAACCTCCTGATATCTCTAGCCAAAATAGCTACCGGCTTCTCAACAAAGGCCAAACTCTCATCCAACTGAACTGAATCTAACCATAACACATGAGACTCATCTGGAACATACCATCTCAACATCGACACATGAAATACAGTATGCATGGCTGAAAACATCGGAGGCAAAGCTAACATGTAGGCAACACTACTAACCCTTTGAAGAATCTTAAATGGCCCAATGTACCCGAGGCTAAGCTTTCCCCGCTGACCAAATCTCATCACGCCCTTCATGGGTGATACACGGAGGAATATTAAATCACCAACATTGAACTCTAAGGCACGAAGTCTATGATCAGCGTAGCTCTTCTGCCTACTCTGAGCAACTCGAAGTCTTTCCTGAATCACTCGGACTCGGTATAAAGAATCTCAAAGCAAGTCTATACTCTGTGGCCTAGACTCTAAACCATCAAACTAACTAACCGGCGATCTGCAATACCTACCATACAATGCCTCGAAAGGTGCCATGCCAATAATCGAGTGGAAACTATTATTATAAGCAAAATCGACCAATGGCACAAACTGATCCCAAGAACCTCCAAAGTCAAGAACATAGGCCCGAAGCATGTCCTCCAGGACCTGAATAGTCCTCTCGGACTGGCTATATGTCTGAGGGTGGAATGCAGTACTAAGCTGAACCTCTGTACCTAAGTTTCGCTGAATGTCCCTCTAGAACTGAGATGTGAACTGAGTGCCCCGGTCTGAAATGATAGAAGCTGGGACCCCGTCCAACCGAATAATCTCATGAAGGTAAATATGAGCTAACCTCTCCACACTATAAGTAGTCTGAACCGGCAAGAAGTGCGCTGACTTAGTCAGCCGATCCACAATCACCCAAATAGAGTCGAAACCCCTAGAAGTATGAGGCAATCCAACTACGAAGTCCATAGTGATCCCTTCCCACTTCCACTCAGGAATGGGAAGTCGCTGCATCAATCCACTAGGTCTCATATGCTCGAACTTCACCTGCTGATAATTCAAGCACCGAGATACAAACTCTGCCATGTCTTGCTTCATACCACTCCACCAGTAAAGCTGTATCAAATCTCTGTATATCTTAGCTGCGCCAGGATGGACAGAATATCTAGAACAGTAAGCCTCTCAAAGAATCAACTGAATCAGATCCTCAATTCTCGGAACAAAAAGGCAACTATCAAACCTCAGAACCCCATCTGAATCTTGAGTAGCCCAGCTGGCCTCACCCCGAACAACCTGATCACGAAGGTCACACAACCGCTGATCCTCAAACTGACGGCTGTGAATCTAATCAACCAAGGTAGGGCAAACCTCAACACTGGCAAAAACTTTGCTAGGATCCGACAAGTCAAGCCTAACCAAACGGTTAGCCAAGGACTGGATGTCCAAGGCCAACGACCGTTTTGAAACTAAAAGTGAAGCTAGTCTACCCATACTCACCGTCTTCTGACTCAAGGCATCCGCTACCACATTTGCCTTGCCGAGATGGTACGGAATAGTGAAATCATAGTCCTTCAGTAACTCAATCCATCTCCTCTACATCGAGTTCAGCTCTCTCTGACTCGTGATGTGCTAAAGACTATGGTGATCGGTGAATATCTCACAGTGAACCCCATATAAGTAGTGCCTCCAGATCTTGAGAGCAAAAACTACCACCGCCAACTCCAAGTCATGAGTGGGGTAGTTGCACTCGTGAACCTTCAGCTGCCTCAACGCATATGCTATTATCTAACCCTGCTGCATCAACACACAACCAAGACCGACCCCTGAAGCATCACAATATACCGAGAAACTCTGACCTTCAACTGGCAAAGTCAACACAGGAGCTGAAGTCAATAAGGCCTTAAGCCTCCGAAAGCTATCCTCGCACTGATCTGACTACTGAAATGGGACATCCTTCCTAGTCAGCCTAGTCAAAGGTGCTGCTATGGAAGAAACCCCCTCGATGAACCTTCGATAGTACCCTGCTAACCCAAAAAAGCTACGAACCTCGATAGGAGTAGTAGGTCTTGCCACTCATGAACTGCTGAAATCTTACTCAGATCCACTCTAATCCCATCCTTAGACACCACGTGTCCTAGGAATGCAACTGACTCAAGCCAAAACTCGCACTTTGAGAACTTGGCATAAAGCCGATGGTCTCTCAAAGTCTGGAGTATAATTATCAAGTGCTGCTCATGCTCACCTCTACTCCTAGAGTATATCAAGATGTCGTCTATGAAGACTATCACAAATGAGTCCAGATATGGGCTAAGAACCCTATGCATCAAGTACATGAAGGCTGCGGGGGCATTAGTCAACCCAAAAGATATCACCAGGAACTTAGAGTGACCATAACGTGTCCTGAATGCTGTCTTAGGGATGTCCTCCGCCCTAATCCTCACCTGGTGGTAGCCTTGTTTTATCGAATTTTTTACTTTCTTTATTTGAAAAGAAAAATGCAACTTCATTTTGAAATTGTTTTTGACTTGTATTAAACTTGAAAACTTAAAGAAATTTTCAAACTCAATTAAAGCAGAGTCGCCACTTAATTTTTTAGGAAAAATCAAGAAAACCTTTGAAAATCACATAAAGACTTAAAACAGATTAAAGACTTCAAGTTTTGAAAAGATTCCGAGTAAGAAGTTCTTATTAACGCTTTTAGAAGGTTTTTAAGGCACTAAAAGTGTCCGCTAACATGCGGTTATCCGACTATTTTTCTAACTTAATATTATTAACTAACTTGAAAAAGTCATGGGAATATTTGATTGAAGAGTTATTTTCATAATATGTTTGTTTAGAAAAGATTGACAAATTTTGAGCGAATTTTGCAAGTAAAACTTGATAGCAATTTACGAAGGTTCGAAATTAATTTAAACACATGAAAATCTCACAAGTAAAACACATGGTACTCCAATGGAAAATTAAACTAAGTTAATTAAAAGAGTTAGAGTTTTACAATATTGTCCTAATTATACAAATAATTTAAAAGAGAAGAACGAAGTTGGATTTAGGCACTTAGGCTCAAATCCCTATAAATTATCCATATTGGACTACCAATTTCTCGGGTTAAGCCCGTATAATTTAATCTGCTCCTTTGGCCTTCCCTGTATATCAGCTTCCCTTACATTTGTATGTAGCACTTAGGCCACACTTATTTCTTCGAATTTTAACCCTTTTTGGGGCCTTGAGGTCCGATTCGATGATGGAACTTGGGCTATTTAGCCCAGTAAGGAAGACGCAAAGGATGATGAGTCCATTGGAACTCAGATCGCACCACATGGAAAGAAAATGGTAAAAGAAAATTAGCATATACTCAATATTTCAATCAAGCAAAACTAAGTAAAGCTAATCAATTAAGTTATGTCAAACATACATGATCAAATTAACATCCTTGCATTTTAAGAAAACAGAGAAGGTACCACTGCCTTACTAAAGAATAAGAATTTACTATACTAACTTGTTAAAAACATGGATCACAGTTTAAAACATTGCTAAATCATGAAAAAATAGATATCATACGGGACATAAACTTCTACTCATTCATATAATTGTACATGGATCAATAAATAAAGTCCAAATGCACATATTGAGACCCTTTTTAACTATACTATACCATCAAATGCTTTTTAAACTATTTTGGTCTCACCTACATAGGATCGTAAACTGACAGCCAACAAAAAATTCAAAATTTTAGAATACTAAATGGGGTTTCTCGCAAAGAAAGTCATTCACATAAGGAAGAGCTTGTCGCCCAAAGCTTCCCACAATAACACATGATATGGTGAAGCTATTTAATGGTAGCAATAGGTTGCCGAGATAGACTTATGAGTTTAAAACAGGGACTGATCAATACACCAAACGAAAAAAGAAAACAAAGGCAACGAAGTCAAATTCACTCAAAGAAGGTGCTCTCTAACAAATAAGCTTTAGGAAAAGTTATGCAAACTCAAACACCACCAAATAATAAACCAATATTGCTAGACATGTCAACATGAGAAGAATGATTTTTGCTAAAACTAAAGTGATTCATTTAAGCTATGTTAATCATGCACTGGAAAAAACTTTAAGCAGAGAGGAAAACAAAGGAAGGAAGGGATTTTTATTCAATAGGGACACTGTTGGACAGCTCGTGATAACTAACAATGTTAAGGCTCATGGAATTTTGAAATAATAGGGGAAAGTCACTGAATTTGAACAGAAAGAACATTATGCTTGATAACGCTCAAACTACACCTCAATTTAAGAAGCGTAAGCGATCGTTGTCAAATATATAACCCAACAAGGTTGGGGTCGAATCCCACAGAGAATATGGTGATGATTAAGACTTTAGTGAAGTATGTGACTAGTCGTCAATCGTTTCCAGTAAATAAAGGGGGGGTTTTGTAATCAAATTGTAAACAAAACAATAATAAACGTAGGAGTTTAAATCAGTATGAGAGAATGCGAACTAGGGACGTGGTCACCATGGCGTTGTAACAATGTCGATTCTAGGCTTAACTGGGTTCTTTCTATATGCGTGTCACGATGTGATTGCGTCAATTGTATCTTCTAAACGTCTCTCGACCAAATAAACAAATTTCCTTTTATCTTCTCTCGATCTCAAAAAGATGTGCTTTTTAGCTCTCAATCCTAACATCAAGTAGATTAATCCAGTTACGGCATTAATCTTTAAGACGAGAGTTGGTAGTCTCGAATCCTTGTTGTTAATCAAGTTTCCCGGTTTTAATCTCTTTCTCAAGCAAATAAAACCTAGGCATGTTCTAATGTTTGCAACCCACTAGAAAACGTGACATAATGTATGATTAACAACGTGACAATACATAAATCGAACCCAACGCTCCCCGGAATCTCTATTGCTACGTTTGCCATGGCTCCCACAACCCTAGTTGCGGGAGTTTTAGTTAATCATGCTATAAAGAAAAGAGAAGAGAATTGAATTCATAATAAGGAGAAGAAATTCTTACAATATAATGAAAACCACTCTTCAATATCCCAGAACAAGAGAAACCAAGAACTCAAGAACGAATCAAGAACACGAATGTTAATTCAAGAAACGTGTTCTTGCTCTCGAAAACTAACTAAAAACGTGTTTAAACTAATGGGTGAATTCTTCATTACATAAACCTATCATAGGGTATTTATAGGAGTCAAAGAAACCAAATCCAAAACGGGCTAGGAATCCCCAAAACGCGGGTCGCCGACTTAAGCTACTGCCTTAGCGTGACGGTCAGGCTGACGGACCGTCACTGCCTTGACGGACCGTCGCCTGGACCGTCAGCTTTAGGCAGTGGCACTGCCCCTTTGCTGCCTTGGTGTGACGGTCCCTTGTGACGGACCGTCACATGTGTGACGGGCCGTCACTCAGGCCGTCACACTTAGGCAGATTGCTCTTTTTCGCGTATTTCCGTCTGTTTCCGTGTTTGTTTCCATTTCCTACAAATACAACATAAAAACATCAAAAACAACAATGGTTGCTTGAAAAAGTACGATTGTTCTTAGTAAAAAGGAGTCGAAAGTGACGTAAATTAGCGTCACATCAACACCCTCAACTTAAAACGTTCGCTTGTCCTCAAGCAACATAACATAAAACAATCAAACGACTCAACTAAGAACAAGAACTCATGTCTATAGCAACTCATGTTCATTCAAACTTATTCAATTAAATCATGCTCCCTTGTAACACACGAATGTATGAAACACTAACTTGCAAGGATCCAAATATGTCATTCCGATATGATAGAATATTATGCATACACAAGCGTAGCTATCCTAACAATCAATAGACAATATAGACATCTTGGTGCCCTCACCACAAAGAAATCCCACACACAAGATTTGGGACTAGGTAAGACGCTCACACTCACAAACGACTTCAAACAATGCACATGCGATACCATAGGCTTGCCCTTACTATTCTATTTCAGTTCTTCAGAAAGCCGCTCAGGATCACTACAGGACTTGTTTAGTCTTGTAATGAGGCTTCGGGTGCAGGTAGGATACATTTAGGGGTTAGTGACTAAGCCCTCCTTGGAACTACCGACGTCTTATTACCACATAACTTACTTTGTCCATCCTTATTCACCTTTATATTTCCTTCTTTCTAGCTACAGGTGCGACCTCTTTATTTTGACAATTCTTTTTATTTCTTTTTCGATCTTTTTCATCTCTTAGGCACACACCCGGATTTTCATTCTATTCAACAACAATCATCTCCATCCTCTTTTCTTCTCCTTTACCACTGTAGTAGCCACCCTC
The DNA here is from genome assembly GCA_003996215.1 of Jaltomata sinuosa. Classification (NCBI taxonomy): domain Eukaryota; kingdom Viridiplantae; phylum Streptophyta; class Magnoliopsida; order Solanales; family Solanaceae; genus Jaltomata; species Jaltomata sinuosa. Next base: position 375,877 of record QJPP01000424.1, read on the forward strand.
AACTTAGGCTGATTGCCTACGTCAAGGTGCACAATGTCCATTGGTAGGACCAGGGCCAAAACAAGGTTTACCTCTATAGTAGCCACCCTCAACTTAGGTTGTTTTGCCTACGTTGAGGTGCACGATGTCCAAGGAAGGACCAGGGCCAAGATAGGGATTCCAAGTTAAACAGGAATGGTGACAGGTTATTGAAAGAATAAGGTCAATTACGGCTCAAACAGGGATCAAAAGGGATTATTTGTATTTGGCCGGTCATATAGGCTAAGTGGACTGCATCAAAAAGGGCCTGCGATCCATTCCTAAGCAACCAACTTCAAACTTAACAAAATAGACCGGGCAAGTTCTAGATGCATGCACAGAGTAAGAATTTATAACAATTAATCTCACACACTCTTAGCACCAAGAAACTATATCGCTACCAACTATCAAACAACCGCTCGGCTTAAGCATACTCATTCAAATCATATTCACACAATGACATACAAGGATCCATACAGTCAATTGTTTCAATATAAGCTCAAAACCAGAAAATTTTTAAAGGGCCTCGTTTTTAGACAAGAACAACGCATGCTTGCTATAGAAACTAAAAAAAAAAAATTAAAATAACCTAAACATGCCGGTTCTACTAGATAGCACACCGGAGGAAAAAGAAATCGGCAACAAAAACCCTCGGTGGTGACTCACAGGTTTCCCCACGAATTAATTAGACTATAATACAACAACAATTTATGGGTTGCCTCCCATACAGCGCCTGATTTAACGTCGCGGCACGACGCGGGTGTCTTGATTACTCAGACTTCATCAAGACACCCCAGAATGACTAAGAGTCAAATAAACACACTAGACTTAATCAAAAACCGTATTCCCCGGCAACGGCGCCACTTTTTGATAACGCTCAAACTACACCTCAAATTAATGAAGCGTAAGCGATCGTTGTCAAGTAAAGAACCCAACAAGGTTGGGGTCGAATCCCACAGAGAATATGGTGAAGATTAAGTCTTTAGTGAAGTATTTGACTAGTCGTCAATTGTTTCCGGTAATTAAAGGGGGGGGTTTGTAATCAACGTGAACAAAAGCAACAATTATGTAAGAGAAATAATCAATAGGAGAGAATGAACTAGGGACGTGTTCACCATGGCTTTTGTAACAATGTCGATTCTAGGCTTAATCGGGTTCTTTCTATATGCGTGTCACGATGTGATTGCGTCAATTATATCGTCTAAATGTCTCTCGACCGAATAAACAAATTTCCTTTTATCTTCTCTCGATCTCAAAAAGATGTGCTTTTTAGCTTTCAATCCTAACATCAAGTAGATTAATCCAGTTACGACATTAATCAATAAGACGAGAGTTGGTAGTCTCGAATCCTTGTCGTTAATCAATTTTTCCCGGTTTTAATCTCTTTACTCAAGCAAATTAAACCTAGGCATGTTCTAATATTTGCAACCACTAGAAAACGTGACATAAAGTATGATTAACAACGTGACAATACATATATCGAACCCAACGCTACCCGGAATCTATATTGTTACAACGTCATGGCTCCCACAACCCTAGTTGCGGGAGTTTTAGTTACTCATGCTCGATAAATAAGAGAAAATAGTTGTATTCATCATAAAAGGAAGAAAAGTCTTACAATATAATGAAAATAATCAATCTTCCAATATCCACGAACAAGAACACCAAGAACTCACGAACGAATCAAGACACGAATTCAAGAGAATGAACCGTGTTGTTGCTCTCAAAAACCAACTAAAACGTGTTTTAAACTAATGGGAGAATAATAATTAACATAAACCTAACATAGGGTATTTATAGGAGTAGTAGAAACCAATTCCAAAACGGGCTAGGAATCCCCAAAAACGCGGGTCGCCGCCTGAGTCACTGCCTAAGCGTGACGGTCAGGCTGACGGACCGTCAAGGCAGTGACGGACCGTCGCCTGGACCGTCACTGCTAGGCAGTGGTGCCGCCTGAGATTCTGCCTTGGTGTGACGGTCCCAGTGACGGACCGTCACATGTGTGACGGGCCGTCACTCAGGCCGTCACACTTAGGCAGATTGCTCTTTTTCGCGTATTTCCGTCCGTTTCCGTGTTTGTTTCCATTTCCTACAAATACAACATAAAAACATCAAAAACAACAATGGTTGCTTGAAAACGTACGATTGTTCTTAGTAAAAAGGAGTCGAAAGTGGCGTAAATTAGCGTCACATCAACGGGCGACCAGCTTGCGATGACGGGCGACCAGTGTGCGGCGACGGCGACCAGCGTGTGGTGACGGCGACGTCCAGCCTCTCTCAGTCTCAGCCCTCAGGTGCCGACACAGGCGACACTTTCAGCTTCAGGTACGCCGACGACCCTTTATTTTTTTAATTTCTTTGGTTTCTCTTCTTCTTCTTTTCTTCTTCTTCTTTCCTTTGCTAGTTTTCTTTGATGATATTGGGAAAAGGTGATATTAGTGACAGATTAAACTTATTTGGTGTGAGATTTAGAACCTTAATTTTCTATAATAAAAAAGCAACCTATTTGGTAAGGGGTTGGAGAATATTTGGTTGAAGTTGGAAAAAAGTTGAAATTCTCTACTTGTCCAGTTCATTTATGTCTTTTTGAAAGCTTGATTTCACATGAATTACACTTTGGTTGACTGTTAAGGGCTTAAGGTTGTCTAGTGTATAACTGTATATTAGTTGATTACATTCTGATTTTTCTTTCTGATTTCACATAGATGGCTGATGAAAGTCGAGTTAGTGAGGTTGGTTCAACTGGTACCTTACCTAATAGTAGTGAAAATTCAGTTGACACTGAGACTACAAGGAAAAGAAAAGAAATGCAACCTAGATCTATTGTTTGGAATCATTTTGATAAGGTGATTGAAAATGGTATATGTTGTAAAGCAAAGTGTAAACATTGTAAGCAAGATTATGCTGCTAATGCATCTAGACATGGAACAACAGGATTGAAACAACATTTAAGTAGGTGTAGAGAATATAAAGCTTTCATTGGAACCACTGAGCCTGATACTCAAACAAAGTTGAACTTACAATCTAAGGATGCACTAATTTGGAAATTTGATCAAGAAAAAATTAGGAGGTCTTTAGTTGAGATGATAATTGTGGATGAGCTTCCCTTTAGCTTTGTAGAAAAGGAAGGTTTTAAGAAGTTTATGAATCAGGCTCAACCTCTATTTCGCATTCCTTCCCGTAGAACAATAACAAGGGATTGTTATGATATTTATGGTGAATTGAGGCAAGATTTGAAGAGGTCTTTTAGAGAAGTCAAACCAAGAATTTGTCTTACCACAGATACATGGACATCGATACAAAAGATTAATTATATGTGTTTGACTGCTCACTTTATTGATAGAGATTGGGTACTGCATAAAAGAATATTGAATTTTTGTCCTATCACTAGCCATAAGGGTGAGCATTTGGCAGAGTCTATAAGTAACTGTTTGCTTGATTGGAACTTGGACAATATATTCTCTGTTACTGTTGATAATGCTTCTTCAAATAATGTTGCAATTACAGAATTGTCTAAACAGTTAGATATGTGGGGAACTAACATAATGAATGGCAAGCATCTCCATGTGAGATGTATGGCTCACATACTTAATTTAATTGTGCAAGATGGTTTGAAAGAAATTGGCCCTTCTGTCAAACGGGTAAGACAAATGGTGAAGTATGTTAGAGCATCTCCTGCAAGAATAAGAAACTTTAAGAAATGTTGTGAAGTCCAAAAGATAGAATGTGATAAGATGTTATCATTGGATGTGCCTACTAGGTGGAACTCCACCTACTTGATGTTGGAGGCGGCAGAAAAGTTTGAGAAGGCCTTTGATAGGTTTGATCTTTATGATGGTAATTTTAATGCTCACCTTTCTACTGATGTTTGTGAGGATGGAAGTATTGCAGGTTCGCTCCAATGTGATGATTGGCATAATGTGAGAAATGTGATAAAGTTTCTTGAAAGATTTTATGAGCTCACCTTAAAGGTTTCAGGTTCACGGTATGTTACTTGTAATGTTCATTTTGAAGATATATGTGAGCTTGATGCATATTTGAAAGAGTGTGTGGAAAGTGAAGATCTTAATTTGCGTAATATGGCTGTGGGGATGAAAGAAAAGTTCAAAACATATTGGGGTACTCCTGAAAAGATGAACAAAATGCTTTTTATTGCTTCTGTGTTGGATCCTCGTAATAAGTTTGTGTATGTTAGCTTTGCACTTGAAGAGCTATTAGGGGAGGAAAAGGGAAAAATAGTATGTGACGAAGTGAATGTTTATTTGAAAGCTTTGTTTGAAGAGTATGTTGGTAAATATTCAAAAGGTTCTAAACAACAATCATCTTCAGCTCGATATACTTCATCTGACTCATCTGATTCAACTAGTTCTAGCCTTTCTCAAAATGTGAAAGCAAAGGCTTTGAGAGCAAAGCTTTACTTGAAGAAACAAAAGGAAGATTTTGGAAGTGGAGGTGCCAAATCAGAGTTGGATAAATATATTAGTGAAGAACAAGAGCCTGAATTTGATGATTTTGATATTTTAAATTGGTGGAGAGTCAATACTCCTAGGTTTCCAGTTCTTTCGGAGTTGGCTCGTGATGTATTGGCTATTCCAATATCAAGTGTGGCATCGGAATGTGCTTTTAGCACGGGTGGTCGTATTCTTGATCCATTTAGAAGTTCATTGACTCCTAAATGTGTGCAATTGCTTGTTTGTGTCCAAGATTGGCTTAGAGAAGAGACTACTCCTATTTGTGTTGAAGAAAATTTGGAGTATCTCGAGAAAATTAAACTTGGTAAGATTTTGTATTTTTAGTGTGTTTTTACTTTTTAGTTTTTACAATACACAATATACATATTTATGTTTTATGACATATTTGATTAAATTATTTTTAGAGATGACAAATAGTGGAAGAGACTCTTGCATTGTTGATGTATGATTGCAATTTGCTAGTATAGTAGTGGTGAGTTCAATACTTTATTTGTTTGGTCATATTCTTTTGAATTTTTTTCTTTAATCTTGAAAGTTATGTTCTAACTTTTTGATTTTATCTTAAAGGTTCACCGTTCAAGTTCAAGTTGTCAACCATGCCTCTTAATCCTAAAGCTTACTCACCAGTTTGTGGACTTATTTTCTGGAGAACGGCTTACTGCTTACTAAAATGATGTATAGTTTGTGACTTTATGGACATGTTTTCTGCTTACTCAATACAATTACTGCTTACTAAGCAGTGCTTAACTCTTATTTTAGGTTGTATATTTTCCAATTAAGCATGATAATCTTGCACGCCCAACAGACAACAGCTTGGCTTTGAAAATATTTCTAGGTGCAACTGCTTCTGCCATGTTAACTGTTAAGAGTTACCCATGATAGACTAAATTTCGTGAATGGAAGTATAGTTTGTCCAATTTCTAGTACCCAATTTCGTGAATGGAAGTATAGTTTGTCCAATTTCTAGTACCCAATTTAGCTATTAGAGTTATTTTGTTCATGTGAATGTGTTTATATCCCATGTGGTTATTGCCTTAATGAAGAGGTTGAAATGTTTCCATTTGCCAAATGTTACAGCTGCAAGTGAGCTTTTTGCTCATTATGTTGACTGTTGAGGCATGGGAGTCAATAGTCATGGCAGGTTGAAGCTGCCAAATGCCAATGAGCTGCACAAACAACATGAACATTAATGTCATCTTGGATCTTTTAGTTTTAGACTTTTAGTAAGGGAGGGAGTAATCAACAGTCAACACCAATTTCAGATGGTGTTGAATTCAATATCTCATAGCAAATACATTCAGGAATTATTGCATTTTGCAACAACTATTACTTGTTGTTTACATTTTTCAGTCAATTTGTGAATCGTGAGATCTGTCATCTATTCATTGAAGTAAAAAATGTGAGATGTGTTATTTTGTTACTAGACTTGCTACTATCAACAAGCGTCCATTAGATTTATAAATGATTCATTTTTGAAGTATAAAAACGTGAATTATTTTTTTACTTAAAAAAATAGCCTATTTTACAAATAGAAAGTAGCCCATTAAGCAGGCCCATTAAGCAGGCCCAAAACCGAAATAACCGAATTTTATAAACCGAAACCGAACCGAAATCAGCAAAACCGAACCGAACCGAATTTAATTCGGTTCGGTTTTCGGTGCCTCTTTCACCATAACCAAAAACCGAAAAAACCGAACCGAAATTTTAAAAATCGAACCGAAAATCCGAATGCCCACCCCTAGCTGCAACACTTCTATATTCTGACTCTGTAAAGTTTCTGGAGATAGTATTTTGTTTCTTGGACTTCCAGGATACAATAGATTCACCTAGTGTGATAAAGTACCCTGTGATAGACTTCCTTGAGTGAGGACATGATGCCCAATCTGCATCACAGTAAGTTGTAACATCATTCTTGGGTTGACTTGACAGTAGAACACCTAGTCCAGGATCCTTCTTGATATACTTGACCAATCTAATAGCTGCATCCATATGTGATTTTTTGGGTTGCTGTAAGAACTGACTAAGTGTTTGAACACTGTAAGCCACATCTGGTCTAGTCATAGTTAAGTATAACAGTTTCCTTGTAAGCCTTTGATAAGCATGTTGATCTGCTGCAGGGTCACTGACGGTAGAGATATAATGGCTGTTATAAGCATCATACTCCATAGTTGTGAGCTTGATGTTTGTATCAATTAGGGTGTTGATAGTCTTAGCAGCTCCAAGACCTAAATCAGAGACTAATTCTAATGCATACTTCCTTTGATGCATTAGGATGCCTTGTTTGGATCTAGCAAATTCTATTCCCAGAAAATATTTCAGCTCACCAAGATCCTTCATTTTAAATGCCTTTTGCAAACTTTCTTTTGTATCCTTGATTAGATTTAGAGTGTCTCATGTGATTAACATATCATCCACATATACCAGGACAATAGTAATACCTTCACCAGTTTGCTTCACATAGAGTGAGTGATCATGTTGACTTTGTTTGAACTCCATGGCAATCAGTGCCTCAGACAGTTTGGCATTCCATTGTCTTGGATCCTGTTTGAGTCCATACAGAGATATCAAGAGTCTACATACTGGTTGTTTCTCCCCCTGGCTCTTGAATCCTTGTGGCACCTCCATATAAATCTCCTCATATAAGTCACCCTGTAAGAATGCATTATAGACATCCATTTGGTGTATAAACCAGTGTTTTTGAGCTGCAATAGCAAGAACAATTCTTACTGTTTTCATCATAACCACAGGTGAGAATGTTTCTTGATAATCAATGCCTTCTTGTTGGTTGTAGCCTTTAGCTACAAGCCTAGCCTTAAACCTCTCAACCTCTCCTGTAGCTTTGTATTTCACCTTGAAGATCTATTTACACCCTATAAGTTTCTTTCCTTCAAGAAGACTAGTAATTACCCAGGTCTGATTCCTTTCAAGATCTTCAATCTCAGTCTGCATAGCCTCTATCCACCTTACATCTTTGCTGGTAGGTTCAGATATTGATGAAGAGTTAGCTATGTAGGCCTGATATCTAGCTGTAAGTTTGTCATAGCCTAGATACTTATTTAGAGCATAGGGCTCATCCTTATGTATATTCAGAGACACAAAGTCACTCATCCATAATGGTGCCTTCCTATCTCTTCCAGTTCTCCTTTGAGTCACTGCAATCTGTCTCTCAGGTTGTGGCTGAGGTACTAGAGGTGTTGGAGGTACTGGAGGTACTACCTGTTGAGTAGTATCCACTACATATGGCACAGATGAAGGAGCTGCAGCATGCTCAGGCATAGTCACCTGAGGAGATGGAGTTCCTTGATGCATCAGGACATCTGTAAGATCCTCATCTGTGAGCTGAAGTAGGCTATCATTAAGACTGTTAGTAGTGAGTTGTTGAGACTCATCAACTTTGGATTTGAAGGGAAAGACATCCTCCCTAAAACTGACATCTCTGTTGACAAAAAACACACAGTTAGTGAGGTCATATAGCAAGTAACCTTTTTGAGTCTAAGAGTACCCCATTAGAATAGACTCTCTAACTCTAGATTGCAATTTATCAGTTTGTTGTACAGTCTTGGCATAACATAAACATCCCATGACTCTTATATGTTGTATACATGGTTTTCTTGCATGCAACCTCTCATATGGTGAGCTATTTTTTAGTACAGAAGTAGGCATCCTATTAATAATATAGACAACAGTTTTTACACATAAACCCCAGAACTTAATAGGGATCCCAGCTTGAAACCTAAGAGCTCTTGTAATTTCAAGGATATGCCTATGTTTTCTTTCAGCCACACCATTTTTCTGTGGACTATAAGCACAGGAAGTTTGATGCACAATACCTAAGTCTTTAAATAGTTTACTACATACTGAGTTAACAAACTCAGTCCCATTATCAAACCTTATGATTTTTATAGGCTTCTCAAATTGAGTCTTTACAAGTTGTATGAATTGAGGTATTATCACACACACATCAGATTTTAGTTTGAGAAGAAAAATCCATGTCATTCGAGAGTAATCATCAACTATAGTCAAGAAGTACTTATTTCCTTCAAATGTAGGAACCTTGTAGGGTCCCCAAAGATCCATATGTATTAGTTCAAAAGCAGTAGAAGATTTAATACAACTGATAGGAAATGGAAGTCTTGCTTGTTTAGCACATGGACAGACTACACATTTATTAAGCTGATCAACTATGAATTTACTGTCAACAGAAAGTAGTTGTTTTAGTACATGAGTAGACACATGTTCTAATCTCTTATGCCACAAGTCTATGTCTAAGTTGACAGGATTAATAGTTGATTTAGCAGATTCAACAGATTCAACAGCATGCATAGGCTCAATAGCATTCATCACAACATTCTGATCTTGAGTACTGGTAGTAGAATTGACAAAGATATAGAGTCCATCCTCTTCTCTACCAATCCCCTTCACCTTCCCATTGAAGAGGTCCCGAAACACACAAAACTCAGGATAAAAGGAAACAAGACACTTCAACTCTTTAGTGACTTTAGAGACAGATAACAGGTTAAACTTAAACTGAGGAATATGGAAAACATTAGTGATTATATCCTTCCCAAATATGTTACTAGAACCAATATGTGTGACTAATGATATGTCACCATTAGGTAAGTAAACTCTTTTGGGAACATCAACTTTAGTTACTAATTCTTTGTTTAAAAAGCTAAGATCAGAAACCATGTGGTTTGTAGCCCAGTGTCTATGATCCACCGAGGACTTACACATGAGTCTATTGACTCTACCACTTTACCTGCAGCATTAGTTGAGTGTTTGACTTTGTCTTCTTTGTTTAGTAACTGCAAAATCTGAGCATACTGATCATTGGTGAAGATACAAGGACTAGTCATAGGCATCTGACCTCTATTCAGAAGACTGTTCTCCACTGTTCTGTTGGAACTTTCCCCTGGATTGCCTTGACAAATCATGCCACCAGAGTGCTATTGTGGTGTCTTTTCTAGTGTTACATTGTAGACAACATTAGCCCTAAACTTCTTTTTGAACTTAAACTCAGGAGGATATCCTATGACTTTCCAGCAAGTTTCTTTAGTATGCCCTCTTATCTTACACACTTCACACTGCAGATTATAGTTCTTTTTGAATTTCTGATTCTGCTGAGTATTACCATTTCTGCTAAACATAGCAGCTTCAACATTCTTGGTGCACATTGCAGCTTCATAGCCAGTAGAGGTGGGGTTAGACCCAAGGATTCCTGTAGTTGCACTAACAGACTTCTGACTTTCATTACTTATCACTATAGCATAGGCTTGGTTGATAGAAGGTAGTGGATTCATCAACAAGATCTGGCTTCTTGCTTGCCCATATGACTCATTCAAGCCCATAAGAAACTGAAACAACTTAAGTTTTTGAAGATGAACGACATATTCTTTTGATGTGTCACAATTACAACCAGGAATAGGGACTAAGGCCTCAAACTCTTCCCATAAATCTTTCAGCCTAGAATAGTACATTGACACAGAGGCAGTCCCTTGAGATAGAGTAGCAATTTCCTTGTGAAGGTTGAAGGTTCTTGAAGCATCAACCTTGGTAAACCTCTCATGCAGATCATCCCACACAGCTTGTGCACTAGTAGCATATATAATTCCCCTTAGTAGACTCTTAGCCACAACACTCATGATCCAAGAAAGGACTATGGCATTTACCCTTTCCCAATGATTTGCCATTTCAACAGGAAACTTATCTTTATCACACGACCCATCAACCAATCCCAACTTGTTCCTTCCTAACAAAGACAATCTCATGGACCTGAACCAGATAGAATAATTCTCTATCCCAGTCAACTGGAAAGAGATGAGTTGCAGACCACTTACATCTGAAGGGTGAAGGAACAAGGGATGGTTGTAATCTATTCCCATGGAATTTTGGTGAGTTGAAGCTATAGCTATCCCATTTGAGGGTTCTCCATTGGAGTTTATAGGAATCGACATTGCTGCAGAATCGTATTGCTCAAGATACTCTTCTTGGAATCTTGTTTTTCAATTTCTATTCTGGGAATCTTCAGAAATAGCAATTCTCATAATCGAATTGCTTTGATACCATGAACTTAATCAGATTTCTTGATGATAGAACTCTGTGTTAACAGAGAGACAACAGAGATAGAAGATACAAAGAAAGGAGAAAGGAGAAGAAGCTAAGATAAGAGCATTTAGAGAGAATATTATTGATGTGTTTTCTTCAACCTAATCTCTACAATGTATAACTACTACTATATATAGTGTAGCTAGATGAGTAGATTAAGAGAGAGCTGATTGGATAAGTAGCTTAACAACTAACTAACTGTTTTCAGATTACAGTTAGAGCCTAACTACTTTCCGAAAAGTTGTTAACACTGTTCATTCAGTTACAACACTGTTTGCAGCTTCTCTTAGTCGTCTTCTTCTTCTTCTTTCTTTTAACATTCCCTTCTTTGTTTTCCTCATCTGATCTAAAATATGGAGAAACATCAATTGTTGGAATATCAAAACTAGCCATGATGTTTTCCTTAATTCTCTTGACTCTCAATGTTGTTCTCAACCTCTTTATAAACAATAAATCATAGTTTTATAGAGAAGTCAATTATTGATTTCTGCCCCATGTGGCCATATAAATTCTCAAATCTGTATCATATGTTATAGCTTAAGAATTTTATGCTTTTGTATTAATCCAAAAAGATCCAATAACGTGCTAAGATTTTTAAGAATAGTTTTGGAACATTGCAAAATCTTGTCATATTTCATAAACTTCGTGCGAAGTCAAACTACATAACATAAATTGGGACAGAGAGAGTAATTTTAACGAGAAGTCAATTATTTGATTTCTTTGTTAATTTTGAATAAGGCAACTTGCATATCTAACTACATCTTTTTTCCATATAAACTTAGCCTTTTTTTAAAAAAATATTAAAGAATATAAACTTAGCCCAGTATTTCGATGCAAAATATAAATTTATATTGAATATGCAATAAAATTTCAATGAATATTAAATCTTAACACATAATTTTGAAAAATAGAATGACTTTAGTTCTAAAAATCTTATAAGTCGAACCCAACAAATTTAAATTTTATATTTGTCTCTGCAAATCTAGACGTTTTTTTTTAATAAATCATCATTATTAGGTTGGTGAGAGTTCGATTACCCACCTTTTTTTTTACCTCTCCTTAAGAGCTCCACCCTTTTTGCTCCCTTGGTGATTTGAACCCACAACATTAGAGTTGGAGGTGAGGGGTGCTTACTCGATCAACTCCCTCATGCCGATTCCCCACCTCGTAATCCCCTACCCCAATTTTTCTTTTTTAAAAAGATCAATTAAATCAAATAACTTAACTCCCTTTGCATAACCATAGAAAGGGACATCTTCACATGGATTCTTCAATTTATCAACTTAACGTGATTTCACCACATTTTACTATTATAATTTGCTTTGTTAGATCTAAATTAGTACTCTTTTTCGTTTGTCTGATATATTGTTTAGCATTATCAAGGACTTATTCAGAAAAAATCTCAATACTCTAGATTCCATCTGGCTTTAATATATTATGAAACAGATGCACTATATTGGTGTCTAAAACTAGAGTAAACAATAAGGAGTACTTGACGAATAAAGGAAAGAAAGAAACAAGATCTGCAATACCTGCAATTTGAGTGTTTTAAATTAGTAGCAACAAACAGAGGCAAGATACATAGCTATAAATCGAGGATTCGTCTTCAAAGAATCAGGCTTGTACTATGAGAGACGTGTTGAACATAATTAAGAAAATAATATGTGCTCTCTAACAATTAAATTTTTTAAATGAGATAGTCACACACTTCAATATACATATTAGGAGTGATGTAATACATATTGTATTTTCTATGTTCTTTCCATACAGAGAGAAAACCTTTTATCACATAGACTTTTCCTCTAATTAGAAATGAGTAGTGGGTTATATTGATGAAATCTTCAGGTCTAGCTGGTGGATGAGTCCTGTTTCTGAGTCTCAGCCGCGCATATTCTTCAAAGAGGAATCCTATGTACTTGGGCGACTCTCCAATTTCCTTTGTGAACTGTGGTAATGGCTCAACCCACTTATCTCCTTGCAGGTAATTGAAGAACGCGTACGAGTAACGGTTTGTTTCTCTTGGTCTGACCACCCTGTGAGTTGCACTCTTGAATTTATTGTTGCTTAGCACCTTTTTTATGTCAACAACATAAAAAAAAAAAGGTTGATTCCTTAAATTTTGGGATAATGGTAACCGTGAAATTAACCAAAATTACCTGAATCCATCACCAATGTTAATAACTAGTTTGTCTTTGGAAGGCGCTATGGGAATCCACTCCCCTTCTTTGTGCACCTGAAGGCCTCCGACTTTATCCTGGTAAACAATGGTGAAGCAGCCAGGATCTTCGTGTCTAAGTTCTCAGCTTTTGTCGCGGGAAAGTAGTGGAGGCCGAGCAAGTAATCCCGAGATCGATCATTGTTGTAGTCCGCGAGGAAGTTAGGAGGGAGGCCCAAACACTCACTTACGATGTTCTCTAACACAAGTCCTAATTTTGTGAAATGGGAAACCATCTCCTCCAAAACTTGTCTAAAAATATCAAACTTACATATTTAAACCACAAAAATGCAAGTTCATTCTAAATTCGAACTAGTTCTTTTCTGAATCATCGGGGAATCTTAGTAGCTCATTTGGTTGGCTACCTGAACTAGATTCCCCGCCTTGTAATCCCCTCCCCCATTTCCCCTATCAAAAATAAAATAAAATCACCGTCACAGAGGATCGCCTAATTTATAAACAATTAATTTGAGATGCAATTGGAATAGGAGGACTTACTCAAGATGAGGTGGATTGTTGGGACAGCCAGAGGATGGAAGATGAAACAGCAAGTGCTCATAAATTCCAGCTGAATGTTGTGTGCTTTTTAAATATCCATAAGATACAGAGAGTTTGTCTTCATCTGAAGAAGCAAAGAAGGTCTTGTACACATCGATGGTTTTGCTCAACAAGTCCAAAGGAATTCCATGATTCTCAATCTGAAAGAAGCCATAGTTAACAAATGCTTCCCCTATTTGCTCCATAGCTTTCTTTTTCCCTTCTTCATCTTCCTCTGACCTCAAGAATGGAGAAACATTGATGGTTGGAATATCAAAACTATCCATGATGTTTTCCTTTTCTTGACTCTTGTTGTTTTAAACCTCTTTATCAAAAAAAGAAGGGAAACAATATTGTTCTTGGTCTTATATTTGTATGTTCTTCTTAGTTTATTTTACAAATTTTGTGATGTTATTAATGGCACAAAAAAAAGATATTTACAAGGTAATTAAGAAGAGCTAAGAACCTCAAAGTCTTGGATGTGAATCACGTGATAATTAACGATATGTGACAAGGATGTAACTGTGAAAGATCAACGGACTGAAGTCATTTTTTCTTTTTTTCTTTTTTGGTCACTGAAGTCATTTTCCACTGCCGTTTAGTCTGTTGTCTTGATCAAAAAATCCAAAAACCACCACGTAAGAATTTCTCATCCAAACAAGTTCCACAGAAACCAATCAAAATACAATACATGAGCAAATCCCAACAAACAGAAAACATTTCCTGTTCAAACATATTTCACAAATCAAGAAGAGAGGATGCTCCTTTATCCTTAAACACTAAACAAAGATGACGATGCAAATTAATGCCTACTTTTTAACTTTCTAATTCTATCACCAATGAGTGGTGCGATGGATAGGATCCCTTCACCCTTAACAATAGATATTTGGTTCGAGCCTTGGGAATGGAGACACCTTTGATAGAGAGTGTTTTCCCTTTTAATAGACCTTACACGGCACAAATCTGAGTTAGTCGTGCTAGTGGATTCCAAATTCAAGATGATTATACCTCCCAAAAAATTCCTGATTCCTATACTGTAATAGAGGTATTTGGGGATTTCTCCTTATTGCTTACTCTAGTTTAAATAGGTAATCCACTGGTCGTCTTTGTGCACCTGAAGGCCTTCAACTTCATCCTCATAGACAATGGTGAAGCAGCAAGGATCTTCATGTGCGGGTTTTCCTAAGTTCTCATCTTCTGTCGCTGGAAAGTAGTGGAGGCCCATCAAGGAATCAAAAGACCGATCATTGTTGTAGTTCGCGAGGTAGTTAGGAGGGAGACCCAAACACTCACTTATGATACACTCCAACACAACTCCTAATTTTGTGAAATGGGAAACCATCTCCTCAAAAACTTGTCTAAGAATATCAAACATATATATTTAAACCACAAATTAAAGAACATGCTTACAAATTTGAGAAAGACGAGCATTGTGCATGTTCATTTTAAATTTGTGATAGTTCTGTTGGAATCACCATAATAGAGGATCACCTAAACTAGAAACAGTTAATTTGAGATGCAATTGAGATAGAATAGGGCGATTACCCAATTTTTCATTAAATATGTAAACTGATTTAATCAATTTTCAATTTGGAATAAGAGGACTTACTCGAAATGAGGATAATTGGGGAAGCCAGAGGATGAAAGACGAAACTGCAAGTGCTCATAAGTCTCAACTGAATTTTGTGTGCTTTTTAAATAACCATCAGGTAGAGAGAGTTTTTCTTCGTCTGAACAAGCAAAGAAAGTTTAACACATATCCATGTTTCTGCTCAACAAGTCCAAAGGAGTTCCGTGATTCACAATCTGGAAGAAACCATAGTTAACACAAGCTTCTCTCATTTCCTCCATAGCCTTCTTTTTCCTTTCTTTGTTTTCCTGATCTGATCTAAAATATGGAGAAACATCAATTGTTGGAATATGAAAACTAGCCATGATGTTTGCCTTAATTCTCTTGACTCTCAAAGTTGTTCTCAACCTCTTTATAAACAAAAAAAAAACATAGTTTTAAAGAGAAGTCAACTATTGATTTCTTTGTTGATTTTCAATAAGGCAACTTCCATACATGGATCCTTCAGTTTATCAACTTCACGTGATTTCATCTCATTTTACTATTATAATTCGCTGTGTCAGCTCTCATCTAGTACTCTTTCTCATGTGTCTGATATATCTTTTAGTATTATTAAGGATTTGTTCAGTAAAAATCTCAATACTCTAGATTCCATCTAGTTTTAATAGGGAGTTAAAATTTATTAAAGAAAGATGCATTGGGGTCTAAAACTAGAGTAAACAATATGAAGGAGTACTTGACCTTATTCGGAAAAGAAAAAAGGATAGAAAGAAACAAGATTTGCAGCATCTGGAATTTGAGTATTTTAAATTAGTAACATCAAAGAGCGGCAGGACACAGCTATAAATCAAGGATTCCTCTTCAAAGAATCATGCTAGTACAATGAGAGACGTGTTGAACATAATGAAGAAAATAACTGTCTGCTCTTTAACCGTTTAAATTTTTGAATGAGATGGTCACACACTTCAACATACATATTAGGAGTGATGTGATACATATTACTGCTATGTTTCTTTCCATATAGAGAGAAAACATTTCATCACAGAGACTTTTCCTCTTTTTCTCTAATAAGAAATTGAGTAGTGGGTTATATGGATGAGATCTTCAGGTTTACTTGGTGGATGAGTCCTGTTTCTAACTCTCAGTTGAACATATTCTTTGAAGAGGAATCCTTTGTACTTGGGCGACTCTCCAATTTCCTTTGTCAACTGTGGTAATGGCTCAACCCACTTGTCTCCTTGTAAGTTATAGAAAAATGTGAAGGAGTAGCGGCTTCTTCCACTCGGTCTCACCACTCTATGGGTTGCACTCTTGAATTTATTGTTGCTCACCACCTTTTCCCATACATATCACAACAAAAAAAAAAGCTCAAGCTTGATTCTTTTAATTGTGGGATAATTGTAATTAAACTCGAAACCAGCTGAGTTTACCTGAATCACGTCACCAATGTTAACAACTAGTTTGTCTTTGGAAGGTGCTACGGGGATCCACTGCCCATCTTTGTGTACTTGAAGACCTTCAACTTCATCCTGGTAGACAAAGGTAATACAGTTTCCATCTTCATGCTCAGTTTTTCCAATGTACTCTTTTTCTGTCGCTGGAAAGTAATGAAGACCCATCAAGAAGTCCCAAGACCGATCATCGTTGAACTTTGCCAGGAAGTTAGGAGGGAGGCCCAAACACTCACTTATGATGCTCTCCAATTGCAATCCTAGTTTGGTGAAAAGGGAAAACATTTCCTCCAGGACTTGTCTATAAAATATCAAAACATATTTCACAAATCAAGAAGACAGAATGCTCTTTTGTCCTTAAACAATAAACAAAGATGAAAATGCAAATTAATGAGTTTTTTTTAACTTTCTAATTCTATCACCACCGAGTGGTGCGATGGATAGGATCCCTTCACCCTTAACAATAGATTTTGGTTCGAGTCCTGAAAATGGAGAGAGTGTTTCTCCTTTTAATGGACCTTACACGACACAAATCTGAGTTAGTCGTGCTAGTGGATTCCGAATTCAAGATGGTTATACCCCCAAAATAATTCCTAATTCTAATTACCGTAATAGAGGTATTTGGGGCTTTGCTTTCATTTTATGTTGATTCAATTTTGACCAATTTCTCTGTTTCAGCTGGTATAGTAACAGATTGTTGGGGATTTCAAGTATTGTAGCAAATGAGATTTACATTATGCTCAAAGACTGTTGAATATAGTTTTCGTCATATAGGAGCTTGACGGAGAATCTCAATAGTTCAGTTGGTTGATTGGCTATATGAATTTTCACCTTGTTGGTGAGTAGAATCAGCTCATGAAATCATAATCCGCCCAACCCGCTCAAGTTTGGGCTGTTTATTGGCCCGCCCATTTATTAGCTCAGCCCATTCCAGCCTAACCCAGTTCAACCCATCAAAAGTTTGGATTGATATCTAGCTCAAATTGATCCATGAGAAATCCCTTGATGGCAAAAAAGAAGTAAGAAGAGATACATCTTTTGGACATTATTTCAGTGGAGCAGAGGATTTGAAAATACATCCTGCGTTCTAATTTATTTTCACAAATGAAAAAACATTGGCGTTTTTATACGTATATGTAAATCAAATAGATAATGTGAGGGAATATATAAGTTAGAGGAATGAAGAAGGGAATATGAGGACGTACTTGAATTGAGGTGGATTGTTGGGGTAAACATTGACGGCAAAAGATGGAGGAAGAAGCAAGAACTGCTCATTCTTCTCAGCTGAATGTGGTGGGCTTTTTAAGTAACCAGCAGGTACACTATGTCCACCAGGTTTTGGAGAAACCAAAAGTTTCTCTTCATCTGTACAAGCGAAAAACGTCTTGTACAAATCCATGGCTCTGCTCAACAAGTCCAAAGGAATTCCATGATTCACAATCTGGAAGAACCCGTAGTTAACACATGCTTCCCCTATTTGCTCCATAGCTTTCTTTTTCCCTTCTTCATCTTCCTCTGACCTCAAGAATGGAGAAACATCAATCGTTGGAATATCAAAACTAGCCATGATGTTTTAATTCATTCTCTCAACATTGTTTTAAACCCACAAAGAGATCGATCCAGGTCATGAATAATTAATTTCTTTGTTAATTTTTTAAAAATGCAAATTGCAAAGTAAACTACCTAATTACATTTTTTTTATGTTAGTCAACTCGAGGCATGATGTTTTCCTTGTAACCGACTCTCAACTAGCTTGCTTTCAAGCTTAAACAATTAAACCCCACAAAGAACAATTCAACGATCGAACATGTTTGTTATTTTTCAAAAGGCCACTTGCCATAGTAAACTGCTTAATTATGTCTCTTTTTTCTCCCAATTCCGCATACCATTATAGATTCCCGTCGATATATGTATATGTTTCTAGAAATGCTCTAATATTTCATCAATATAGGTGACGACTGAGATTGACGCCAGCTAAGAATGGTAATATCATCATAATTTATGAAGTAGTGGTAATTAATAAATATGGTAGTAGAATTATTAAGATTAATGATTCGGTAGACAAAAGTCCTTTATTTATTATATTATTATATATATAATTAATGCATTTCATATGCATTATAATTGCTCACATTTCTTAATAAGTCCGTAAAGAGGATTAATTGTTGTGAGATGTGCTCTCATGCTGCTGAGGTATATATAGGAAAAAGAGTTAGTATGTGCTTACGCCTCAACAACCGTGGGTCCGTTCACTATTTAAAAAATCACTATTTTTTCATTGAAAAATGTTCAGTGACTATTTCGATAGATATTTTGGTTGAATCGGTGAGAAAAGAAAAAGTAGTAATAATGTTTTTCATATGAAAAATTAGGAAATATCCCCGTATTTCAGTGAAAATCACCATATATTTTCCAGTGAGCTGATTTAATGAAAAATGAGTGAGAAAATCATGTGTTATAGAATAAATAATGCGGTGAGAGTTCTTTAATTTTGTTTGAAAAATCTATGAGATGTAATTAATAAACTTCAAAGAGCATTTTTAAACATAATAACGTCCATCATACCTAGAAGGCCAGAGTCTAGAATGCTTGAGGAGGAGGCAATGGAGTCAATTGAAGGAGCTGGTTGCAGCAGTGTGGGGAGCAATGATCTATCATACCTGGAAGGCTGGCAGGAGCGGCTCAAGCATATTAGTGGTCTAAGGCAATTATTAAATGGAGGCCTTAAACTTTTAAGAAAAATTAATTTTTTTTTTTTATAAATTTACTTTTTAAATTTCTTGCGATGCAAAGCTGTTAATTATTTTTTTATCATCTATTTCTTCTAATAATTTTTTTTCAATTAATAATATATTTAACCAATGCATTTAAGCTTTCTTGATACATAATACTCTACATATATCAAACTTCTTCTAATAATTTTTTTGTTTAATATAAAAGATTTTTTTTTTTACAAATAGTATTTAATATTTTTCTTATAAAAAATCTATAATCAATTATTGCTTAAAAGATGAGGCTCCTCAAATTTGAAGCCCTAAGGCGGTTGGTTGCCTTTTTCTTAAGGGGGTAGAGCCGCCCCTGAGGCCAGGAGGGTGTTCAGAACTACAAATATAAATACAACATTTGCCATTGAACAGATACAGAAGAAAATCAAAATACGATCAGAAAATCTACAAACGGTGAAGAGAGCTCATAGAATTCAATACTTGATAAATAGAATCTGTACTTAGATTGCATATCTTTTTATAGCTTAGCAGAGACAAGAGTATACTTATGTAATTAATTAGTGTTATTGGTTTTGCTGGAGACTTGGAGGCTGCACCACCCTTTCTAGAAGGTAGGTATAGTCCTGGGTGCTCTTTAGGTGTAAACATTTTTGTTTGCTATGGTAATATTCACAAGTTTATTATAAAAGAAAAAAACATTCATCACGCCTCACTTCTTGTTACTCAGATATATGCAATAGCTCCTAACGAAATAACTTAGAGATATACTAGAAAAAAAGTTTTATAATTATAGCAATGCTTAATTAAGGAGCCACTAAATTATAACGTTGGTTGTAAATTTGGATATTTGTTCACGGACACAAAATATGATTCGTATATATGTCGATTTTTAGCAGAACAAAAAGATTTTCTTACACTTTAATTTGCATCAATATTATGGTCCACTTAGATCTAGTACAATGTTAATGAAAGCAACTTGTCAATGATCCCCAGCTGGAAATCGTCCTTTTACTTCAACGTGATGTATTAAAATGAAGCAGCTGGAAACCCCTAAGTTACTATTTCTCTTCTCTTCATTTTCTCCAAGTTCTTGCTTAAATTGAAGACACATGACATAAATTAAAATTAATGGGTAAGATTTAATTCACTAAAGCAAGACCCTAACCGTGATTTAGATAATTATATATATATTTGATTCCAAAAATTATAGTAATCCCACAATCATAGCTAAATATTATATCTTGTCCATAAATATATATTTTTTTTAAAAAAAAAATCCCTCTCTTCCTACTTTTTTATTGTGTCTTAGATTTTTATTTTTTTAATTGATAACTTATTGTCTATTTATTAATTTATTTTTGGGTTAATATTTTGAAATGGGGAAAAGAAAAGTTGAAAAATTGTTAAAAGAGGAGTCTAGTATTGAGACAGGGAAAAGATATCGTTGTACTCATAATTTTAAAAAAATTGTTAAAAAGGATGAAAAAATTGATACTAAAAAAGAAAGGAATTAATTATCTAAATCATGGTTAGTGTCTTATTTTAGTGAATTAAATCTTACCCATTAATTTTAACTTATGTCATGTGTCTCCAATCCAAGCAAGAACTAACTTGAGAAAAATGGAGAGAAGCCCCATCGGATGAAAATGATGCATGGGAAAAAAGATCTTACTAAATGATGAACATAACCATTTGGTACTTTGATTTAGACAAATTAAAAGTGGTTTATTTATTATATTATATTGATTAATGCATTTCAAGTGCATGCATTAGAATTACACACATTACTTAATATTCAAACATGATGGATGGATATGAGGAGGATGATCCTCTCTAGACAGCAATATTGTGGAAGAAGGTTTGAATGCCTCTCATGCGATTCTTAGTAAGGGTTGTCCAGGGAGTTTTACATTGACTCTGATAGAATGGAGGAAAACAATGCATTGGTGTGTCTCCACAGAAACCCAAGTCACTACAACACAGTCCATTAGGACATTTTTTACCACCAACTAGTATCCCGCATAGTGCACCTGCATCAGGTGGGCTTGGTGGCGCTTGATCACATTGACTTTGACACAGATTTGGATCACAATAGTCTGGTCCAGTTCCACACCAACCAAAGACACTACAACACTTTCCACTAGGACATTCTTTACCATCAAAGCCTTTTCCGCATTCTCCCTCTGCCTTCACTGCTACTTCATGCCCAACAGCCCAAGGGTTTCATTATTAAAGGGAACATCAGATTGCTTGCCTGAGACCTTAAGGAGGAACAAAGCCACAGCTAAAAGGCTAATTAATGCTGCACTTCCTCTCATTTATTGGTTTAATTCTTAATTATGATGCTCAGGTATATATAGGAAAATTATCAAGGGAATATGCTTACGCCTCAACACCAGTAGTAGTGAGTCTGTTTGGTAGATATTACTACTATTTCTCAAGGTGTATTAGGTATGGGGGGAAAATGTTTGGGTAAAAGACATACATCTCACTACTATAGGAGCTAATTACTCCCTCTCCCATAAATTTTCAATACTACATAATATCCCGTTAAAAAGTGAGGTGGATACATTGTGTAGTCGCTATACAATATGGTTAGTCGCGTACACATGGTAAATCTCCAAATACATGTTAATTAAGGCGTCCAGACACATGGTTAAGGTGTCTGGATACATGGTTTAGTCTCAGATACATCGCATTGGTTATCGCGGGATATTATGTAATTAATTTAAAGTAGTGGGAGAATAAATAGATATGGTAAGAATGTTTGGGGATTTATGTAATTTACCCAAATGTTTTCGTATTTTCTCATGTTCTATTTGTCAAAAAAATTGAAATATATTTTCTCTAAATAAGGAAAATAAGTCCGTAAAAACAAGAAAAATAACTTCCCTAATGAAAGTAGGAAAACAAGTGTCATTCCACACATATTTTATCATCCTCATAGCGGGAGTTTTAGAGCACCTATCTGTCTTTTTACTTTTTTATTTGTGTACGGTGTACCAAACAAAAAAAAAAAAAAAACCTGCTTATTTTTGATGAAAAATATTTTCCTCCCTTCCTAAGACACTCTCTCATGGACAATTTTGATAGCGATTGAATTATGATATCTTCGTTTCAATACAAAGGATAAAAAAAAAATGAGAATTCTCGGTAAATGGCACGTGTCCAAAACCCCAATAAATATATTTATATTTAGTGTCGAAAATATTTGAATCAACTGCATTCTGATTTAATTGAATATATCACTTACAAAATAAGAATAGGGCGTACTTCATTAAATTGCAAAAATAAATACTATACGTGCTCACACGTAAGCAGGACTTTTGTCAATGTGTTGTCACTTTTTAAAATGAGAAATGATAAATAAAATAATAAAATATCATATTATAAAAAAATAAAATATAAATAAAATCAATTCACGTACACTACTATACCTTCTCTTTAAAAAAAACTATAACTTTTATTGATGAGTTCTCTTTCATTTTTTTTTCAAATGTAATCAAAATTATCTCATTATTCATTTGATTTCATAAATTATTCCTAATCAATTTCGAGAAAGACGTTGAAAGAAAAAAAAACCATAAAAAAGATCCACTTGTGAGGTACTCATAGATATTCGGTGAATGACGCTCTCTAAGACCAACATTGATCTTTATCCTCTCCTTTTTTTGCCTTTTAAACCTTATTTTTCATCTAAAATATAGAAGCAATTTAAAATGACCTTATTAATACCATTTAATAATACTTTCCTGGAATTTCTCTATTTTTATTAGGGAAAATTACATAACACACCAATATTAGAGGTCTAATTACGCTCCATGCCTATAGTTTAAATCAATTACGCTCCTTGCCAATTAGTCAAAACTATTGGTATATAGTCTCTCCTTCTCCCATCTATCTCTCTCGCCACTCTCCTCCCTCTCTCCCAATCTCGCTGGCCACTCTCCTCCCTCTCTCCCCAATCTCGCTCCCTTCTCTCCCCTCTCCCTCCCTCTCGCTGTCTCTCTTCCTCCCTCCATCTCTTTCTCTCCTCAATTGTATCAACTGATCACTACCCAATGAGTGAAACCAAAATCAGTGAAATCAATTGAAAGATAAATTAGTGAAATCAATTGAGAGCGAGAGAGGAGAGGAGAGGAGAGAGAGTGTATTTTCTATTTATTGATATAAATTATATTTGTATTCGTTGATACAATTATTTCGTTGATACGAATTATATTTGTATTTTTAATATGTATAATACAAAGAGGAGAGAAAGAGAAATTGAATCCGTTGATACGAATTGTATTTGTATTTGTAATATGTATAATACAAAGAGGAGAGAAAGAGAAATTGTATTCGTTGATACGAATTGTATTTTCTATTTATTGATATGAATTGTATTTGTATTCGTTGATACAATTGAATACAAATTGTTTTTTGCTTACGAATTGTATTTGTATTTGTATTCGTTAATACAATTGTATTCGAAAGAAGAAAAAGAGAGAGAAAGGGGTGAAAATACAAAATACAAAGAGGAGGGAGAGACAAAGAGATAGATAACAATACAAAATACAAATAGAAAAAGAAAAAGTGAAAGAGAAAGGGAGAGAGACAGAGAACGAGAGGGAGAGAAAAGAGAAAGAGGGAGAGACCCACAATTGCATCTTCATACTAGTTTTCAAACCATGCCTTGTTGCCACATGATTTCAGTATGTTGTTAACACATAACTTGAATTTGCATTCCCTTTTTATTTGTTCATAGTCCATTTTCTCAGATTGATTTCACCTATACAAAGTGAAGGCTCAATCAATGTCACAGTCATCTCACACACTCTGATCCCATTGCGCATATTCAAAAGTGCAACTTCTTCAGGTTTTAGAAACTCATTACGTATCTGATTTTGTGGGATTGAAAACCTTCGCTCTGCTCGTCTAAGAAAAAGAGAGAAAGAAACAGAAAGAAAAAGAGGGAGGGAGAGGCGGGTGAAAAAGAGAGAGGGAGTAGAGCTTTTTTTATTATTATTAATTTTTAGTTGGCATTTAAATAGTTGGTATGGATTGTAATAAGCAAAGTGTTGATATAAAAGCCCTATTAATTTTAATTGGGTTGGTATTTTTTTTTTTACTCTTTTTATTATTGTGTTGCAGTTATTTTCTTTCTAAAGCGAAATAACTATCACAGTTATAAGTACATATTAATGCATAAACTTTTTCCTTTCCATTTTTGTATTTTTATTTTTTACGATTATTTTAAATCACAATAAAGTATTTAAAATTAAATAACGTACCGTACATTCCAACTCAAGATTGTCATACCGATATAAAAAAAAATATTTTCTTGAGTTGAAAAAAAATTATATTAAGCTTGAAGATTCAACTCTCGAAGCCTCAACCATATGTTGATATAAGTAAGTGATTTTACTAAAATGCAAAAATTTATATTATTACTCATAATTCCTTAAACTAAAACTATAAATAATAAAAATATAAAAATATTATAAAAAATTAAAATAAGAGAAATAACAGTAATACAGCACACTGGTCCAATTATAATTTAAATGGCCTAAAATTAAAAGCCTTTGGTATTTGAAATACAGGAATTTGATCGTTTCACTTTGTTATTTTTAACCTTTAAAATGATTTAAAAAATATTAAAATCGGCATGAGAAAATTAATTTTATAGGTCACTTACAATTTTTTTTTTGTTTTATGGACTTTTTAAAAAGAAATCCCCATTTTTTCATAGAAGATTAATGAGACCATTTTGTTCTATTTAATTCTTAAGTGGCCAAGAGGATCAATGAAATTAAAGTAATATATACACATTCTATTCAAATAATGACAAAGTATGGAGCACCATTGTGAGGATTGAAGGTAAAATTAAGAGAGAGAGAGAGAGAGAGAGAGAGTAAGAACCTCAAATCATTATAAATGAAATCGAGATTTACTCAAAATTCACATAAAAGAGTCTACAATACAAAGAGAAGATTGAAAACTCAAAGCTACGTCTTTGATGTAGATACCGAAATAGAAAAGATCGAATGTTGCATGCATCATTGCAAATCTGCCTATACCACCTTTATGGACCATCTTTTTTTCATTAAAATAGTTGTTTTTGTCATGCTGAAATCTCTCCTTTTGTATATTCTTCAGATCTGGACTACTCGTTAATCTGCACAAATTAAGAAAATACAATTTCAAAAATATGAGAATGAAAAAATCTTTGTGAATGACTCATAAGAAATAAATTGATGAAACATTCTAAATTTAGATACTATACTCAACAACTAATGAGAGATTTCATTGACCTATGCTTTTGAAGGTTTTCATGGAGCTCACTAATATTTTTCAACAAATAGAGACTCTAGATGAAATGGTTTTTAGACCAAAAAAAAGAAGAAATGATTTGAATATTGAGTTAAAAATGCCTAATCAAAATACGAGCTTTTCATTAAAAATAATTGTAATAGTTCGACATTGCGCAATAATAAGTTGCGATGAAAATCTTCAATTTTAAATTATTATTTTTCTCCAAATCTTCAGGCATTGTTGCAGTTTCTCTTCATTACATGAACATGTATATATCTTTGCGCCAAAATTTGTCAACTCTTTCAATATTTTGCATACCTAAATGTCAATAAACAAAGAAAAAAGACAGAACATTGCACATACTTAATTACTAATTAAGATGAGTACAAAATAAAAACTTGTATAAATACAAATACCTACACTCATATCCATGTTTCTCGTTCACTTGTGCGTCTTCTTCACTGTCATTTGGTTCTCCAACTGCATCTAAAATCGCTCTTCACTGTTCTTGTCCATGAAAGATCGTTTCAACCTTCATTTCTGATTTCACCGGAAGAATCGAAAAAGTGGAGTTGCACCAGCATCTCGATAATGGAGATTTTGCCATACTTTTAACGTGTTACTTTCTTAAGAATTTTGTGTCAACAAATACATTGAATAAGAATATGTTCTTACATTTTGGGGAAAGAAAAAGCTATCAACTCATTATATATATATATATATATACACACACTTGCATTGGATGAAAATTAACTTTTAACAACATTGATGGGTTCATCATGAAATGCAATAAATAAGAGAAAGTTGGGAAAGACGTTTTGGAGAGTTACAACTTTTCATTTTTCATTTTAGAGAGTAATTGTATTTCCTTTAATTAAGTAATTATGTAGATACTTTTTAACATGAAAAAAATAGATCTCATAATTAAGAGAGTTAAAGGGATAGCTTTATTTTTTTCAAGCTACTTGAAATGATATCCATTAAACTATTTTATTTTTTATGGAGGAAATGAAAGGTTGGAGTAGTAAATATTTAGGCTTTTGAATTTTATAATAAAGAATAGGAATAAGTGGAGTAGTAAATTTTGAGACATTTAAGTTTGTACATAAAAAATAGAAATGAATGAAGGAAGTAGTAATTGACACAATTATTTTTATACAATAATAAGTAAATAGAAATATGGAGAAAATTGCTCCAAAAAAATGAGAAAAGAAATAAATGGGATCCTTAATCAAAGAGAGTGTCACATCAATTTTTTTAATTTTCAGCTTTATATAAGATATTATATATTATATATAGCTTAATGTAAAAAGAGTGTGGGTATTTTAAAAAAATGTGATATCAAGAGAGCCAAACGGCCAAATAAACAGAATTTAATGTAAAGGGAGTGTTGGTATTTAATAAAAAAAAGTAAATTAAAGTGTTAATGAATAACATAAAGATGGTATATTGAATTTTTAGTTTTATTTTTTGCATATTTTTTGGACATCAAATAAGAGGAAAAAATGCAAAATTATGAGAAAAAAATAAATAAAAATGAAGGTCATAGAGAAGTGTCACGTCATCGGGTTGAAAACCCTCCTTTATATATATATATAGAGAGATTATTGTAATCAACATGAGGGTCTACTTAAATCTAGGACAAATGAAAGCAATTTGCCAGCTAGAAATCGTCCTTTTACCTCAATGAAGCAACTAGTCCACTGTTATATTCACTTCATTTTTAAATACTTTGTCACATTTTTTAGTTTGCATGTCTCTTAAGAAAAAGATTAATGTAGAGAATAATTTAACTAAATTATCCTTATTTATTACTCCTTCCTATTTAATATTTTTTTTTTGGACTATATCAATATCTCTTTATATTACCTTTATTTATTACTTCTCTCTATTTAATTTTTTTTGAACTATATTAATATCTCTTCATATTTATGACTAAGAAAAAAATAAAAATAAAAATAAAAAATTAATTATATCTTGATTTTTTAAAATGACAAACATGATGAAATATTTGTCTTTAATAAAAATAATAAATATTTCTAAACCAAAGCACCACATATTATCATCGACAAGTCTTTTGTAACATGTATCTAAAACAAGAATTCAATTATTACCACGTGAAATATATAGTACCATGAAATGGCACGTACCATTTATCAGGTAAGTACCATTTATCACAAATGAGAATTCAATTATTATCATGTGAAATAGTACAATCATCACTGAATGTACCCAAAAGTTGAGTTCTTTTGCATCCCCACAACATGTAATGGCAAGCACCATTTACTCCCATCATTTCTAAATAACTAGTTGTTTAGGTTTTTTATTTTGTTATTAAATAAGTTGTGTTTTAAATAATTAAAAAGGCAGTAGTGACATTTTTTTAATTTTACCCTTTTTTTAAATAAAGAAAGTTTTACAAAACAAAGAAAGTACTCTCTCTGGATCACTTTACTTGTCGTCTTTACTAATAATAGATGGTCCAAAATAATTATCATTTTAAAAAAAATCAAGATATAATTAGTTGTTTGTTTCCACTATTACCCTTAGTCATAAATATGAAGAAATATTAATGTAGTGCCAAAGAGAGAAGTATTAAATATTGAGCAGTAATGAATAAGGATATATAGTTTAGTCAAATTACACTCTATTTAATATTTTTCTTAAGGGCGTGTAAATAAAATATATAATGTGACAAGTAAAATGGTTCGGAGGAGTACTAAAGAGTTACATTAATTCTTTTCAAAATATTTATTAAGGACAAATTAGTAAAAGTACTATTTATTTTAATTGGTTAGTCTTGCATTATTACCGTAATCTCTTCATAAAATTTGTCACGCAGACCATTCTATCCATCTTACATTGGACCCACAAGAATGATGTACCTTTTCAATTTTCGTTTTATCATAGATTTCGAGGTTAAAATTTAAAATTTGAAATTTATGAGCTTTTAAATTTTAAAACTTATAATTGTGTTTGGATATATTTTACTTGAAAAAAAATAAAATTTTATGAGTTAAAGTGAAATTTCTCTCAAAAATTGACTCAGAAAACTTGAAAATATTTAGATCAAACAAATATTTAAAGATAATTTTTTAAAATC
This sequence comes from Jaltomata sinuosa, assembly GCA_003996215.1. Taxonomy (NCBI): domain Eukaryota; kingdom Viridiplantae; phylum Streptophyta; class Magnoliopsida; order Solanales; family Solanaceae; genus Jaltomata; species Jaltomata sinuosa. Next base: position 404,368 of record QJPP01000424.1, read on the forward strand.
TGATCTAATTTCTGTAATCAAACGCTAGCAGAGCTTCACTTTTGAAAATATTCTACCGTTTAATAAGAGGGAATAGCAACTTGCTCACGAGGGCAATTTAGTTAGTCTCGAGACAAAATGCAGGATTATTTTATCCTGCGTTTGATTGGAGATATTAGTTAATCCTGAGATTATATATCCACTATTTATACCATAGTGATCGAATAAGTTATCTCACGTATATGATCTCCTGAATTTACCCTAAAAGTTGAACTGCTTTTGAGTTCTCAGTAAAATGACTATAGTACCCTAGGTACTATTGCTGCCAGTACATTAACATATTTTTGTCCTTAGCTTGCAAGAAAATAAAATTTTACTTAAAATTTAAACACGCTGAGGGTCCTTCCTCTTTCTCCTCCTGTGTCTAATTTTTTTCCCCTTCAGGTGATTGTCTGTAAGTAATACTTTTCTTTAAATTTTCTCATTTATTGGTACGGTGTTCAAACCTATATTTTACTGTATCCTTCTAAGTTAACTGGTACAATTTTTCACATTTCGTGATCATATTGCACAGAAAACCCATGACTCCTAGCTACTACCACTAATTACAACTTAAGAATGATCAATTTATTTTACTTGCATAAAACAAATATACAACAAGAAAACAGTAAGTTTAGTTTTGTCACAAAGATATTGATTTATCCTTGTTAATTATCTTACACACCTATATACACCAAAATGTGTGTGTATCGATATCTATATATGTTTATAAAAATGCTCCAATAATATTTCATCAATATGGGCCGGGTGACGATTGACGCTAGATGATTAGTGATTGGCTATTTTGATTTAGACATCACAATGCATTGGTGTGTTTCCACACCAACCGGACTTACTACAACACTCTCCATAAATACATGTTTTATAATCAAAGTCTTGCCCGCATCGTCCACCTGACTCTGGCTCTACATCACATTGACTTTGACAGTGTTTTGAATCACAATAGTCTGGTCCGGTTCCACACCAACCAAAGATACTACAACACTTTCCACTAGGACATTCTTTACCATCAGCCTCTCCTCCACATTCTCCCTCTCCCACATTATTAAAGGGAACATCAGATTGCTTGCCTGAGACCTTAAGGAGGAGGAACAAAGACACAAGACCTAAAAGGATAATTAATGCTGCACTTCCTCTCATTTTTCTGGTTTAATTGTATGTTATGAGATAGTCTCACGATGCTCTGGTATATATATAGGAAAATTATCAACGGAATATGATTACGCCTCAAGCCCTCAACACCACTACTTGTGAGTCCGTTAGGTAGGATATTAATTAATTCTCTGTTTTTATTTACTCTTGTTGAAAAAATAATTTTATTTTTCAAAAAAGAATTGTTATTTTTCGATAATATTATCTATAACATGCCATTAATGAGGCTAAATAAACTCTATTTATGAGTTATATTATGATATTACCCTTTATTAGCATTTGTGAGAGATGACCTTTGACTAAGCTTTTAATACTTTTGAATTCCATTACTATTTAGCGTTTCTTTGTATTGCCATTACAACAGACATTTATAATATTAATAGCCTTAATCACTCTTTTATGATGATTATTGATTGACTATCAATTGTCACAATTCTTCACCTATATATATTTTTAAATCCTTCTCTTTGGGCAGTAGAGAAAAAGATATAGAGAAAATTATACTTTCTTATACTTTGTTTGCCTGCTGGATTTTTCCTCTTGTGAATCTTTGTTAGTTCTGTGTTCCTAGTTTTATACTAGAATGGCTTGTTGAATCTTGGAGGATACACCTATATTGGGTGAAATATCTTTAAGGACAGTGCCCATTGGCATACCTCAAGCTTTGGAGAATTCCTACAAAAGAGTTTCTACAAATGTTCATGATGAAGAGTTCCTACAAGTGTTCGAGGTGAAGTATTTTTCGTAAGATTTCCAACAACTCTCAGGGTGCATGTGTTAGGTAAGGGGGAATTTTTTTTTTGGTTAAACAACATAAATTCCACTATTATAGAAGCTAATTACTCCCTCTTCCATAAGTTTTTAATATTATTAAATAATATCCCATTAATATATTGTGTAGTCGCGATACATTAACTAAAGAGTAATTTAATTTTATTACTCTCTCTGTCCAACAATAATTGTTCATTATTGACTTTGCACACTTTTTAAGAAACTATAAATATGATGGTAATTTTACTATATCACCCTTTGAATATAATAAATACAATGTCTTGAAAAATATAATAGGAAATAACTATAATTAATGTTAAGAGTAAATTAGGAACTAAGTATAAAATTATTTCTTGATTTCATAAATAATTGGACAAGTATTGCTGGACATCTATTTTTGTATAGTGGACAAGTAAAGATGGATGGAGGGATTACTTTTCTCTATTTAATATACTTCTCTTTTTTGTATTATATTAATATCTCTTCATATTGCCCTTATTTGTTACTTCTCTCGTTTGGACTATATTAATATCTTTTAATATTTATGACTAAGGATAAAAATGAAAATAAATAACTAATTATGTCTTAATTTTCTAAAACGATAAATATTATAAAATATATACTTTCAATAAAAATGATAAATATTTAAAAACGGGAGAAACACATACTTATATTATTATCAACGAGTCTTTTGTAACATGTGTCTACAATAAGAATTCAATTATTACCATGTGAAATAGTACAATCATTACTGAATGTACCCTAAAGTTTTTTGCATCCTCGCAATATGTAATGACACGTACCTATGGCTGGCAACGGAACCGGGAGGTACCGGTACCGGTTCCGGACCGTCCCGGTCCATTACCGGTCCGGTTCCGGTCCGGTGTACTCCGGTTCCGTCCGGTTGAGAGGTGGGACGGAAGGGGTAACGGGACGGAAGGGGGTAGTTACCGGATCGTCCCGGTCCGGTCCGTCCCGGTACCGGTCCGGTCCGGTCCGGTTCGATTCGGTTGGTTTTCAAATTTTTTTTTTTTTTTTTTTTTTAAAAAGTAGCCGTTGGGTAGCCGTTGGCAACGGCCAGTGGGGCCCACCCAACGGCTATAACAGCCAAACACCCCCCCAAAACACCCCCCTACCCCCCAAACTTTTTTTAATACCCCAAAGTTTTTAAAAATACATTTTAGTCCTAAATTTTAACTATAAAAACCCCCCACCCCTTCATTATTTATTACACAAAATTTCTTCTTCTTCATCTACTCTCTCAACTCTCAATCTTCTACTCTTCTACTCTCTATTCTCTAATAGTCTCTATTAAATTGTTAATTTTATTTGTTGGATTATTTTGGAGCAATTTTCAAGCTTCAAGTTTCATCTATCAATTTCGGCTTTTGGTTATACACGTCTGGTTTTACGCAGACGTTTGGTACATTCGTTCCAACTTTCATCTCTTTACTTGTTTATTTTTTTGCATTTAATTTTTGTATTTATTTATTTGCTTACTTTTAATATTTTACAATGGAATCCGGTGATAAAAATGTTGGCAAGGGTAAAAGTTCATTTTTTGGTAGGGTAGGTAATGCACTAACCGGAAAAACTAAAGTCGGGAGTTCTTCTAAATCCAAATCTAACACTAGACAACAACCTCAATTAAGAATAAATACGGATGATTTTACACATGTTGATGAAACTCCTTTTAATATTGATAGAAATACTCAATTAGATCATGAATTTTTACAAACAAGGTTTGGTAATTTTAATGAAGAGCTAGATGAAGAAGTAGAATATGATAATGAATATGATGGTAATGATACTAATGATGATGATGAAACAGAGCCGCCTACGGCTACTAGTCCCACTCCTGCTCCCGCTTCCACTCCCCCTCCCCCTGTACATCCTACTAGGGCTAAGCCAAAGGCTGAACGTCCTAAAAAATCTGTTGTGTGGCAATTTATGATTCAAAATGATGATAAAACTCAAGTTATTTGTAAAGTATGTAAATCTGTTTTGAATCATACAACTACGGGAAAGTCGGGTGGGACGGGACATTTAAGAAATCATTTACTTAGATGTTGTAAAAATGAATTTTTGCAAGCCGTAGCTATAGCCGATGCAAAAAAATATGTTACTCCCCTTCCCGATGCATCTGTAGGAGTAGGGGCCTCTAACATGATCCAATCACAGTTAAACCCTTCTAATGTTTCTGGCCCTAGTACACATCGTAGTTATAGTAGAGAAAGAGATCTTGAAGAATTAGCTAAAATGATTGTTCTTTGTGGCTTGCCTTTTAGTTTTGCTGAAAATCCCGTTTTTGTTCATTATATTCAAATAGTGTATAATCCTTCTTTCACAGGTTTTTCAAGAAATACTATTAAAAAAGCTATTTTTGATTATCAGGGACAACATGTCCATTTTCTTCGTTGTTTATTTAACTATAATACTTGTAGAATGGCTATCACTTCTGATATGGGTCGTAGTCCTAATGGTAACGATTATTTTTCTATTACTGGTCATTGGATTGATGAAAATTGGAACATGCAAAAAAGAATTTTAGGTTATAAATGTTGTGAAATGCTAAAAACCGGTAGTTACATAGCTCAAACTATTGTAGATGTTTTAGAATTTTATGGAATTTGTAATAAAGTAATTAGTGTTACCCTTGATAATGCTTCTAATAATACAAATGCTGTTGATAAACTAAAACCGGCAATTTGCCCTATTTATATTGACGGTTTTCATATTAGGTGTGCTGCACACATATATAATTTAATTGTTAGAGATGGTGTAGCAATGTATAATAATGGTTGTATAAAATGTGAAGCTGCATGCCATTTTATTTTTAAATGTCAAGTAAAGTCTAAGCGTGTAGAGTTTGAAAATCGGTGTCGTGAATTAGAACTCCCCCCTAGAAAAATTCCAAAAACTGTGTCTACTAGATGGAATTCTTTATATGAAATGCTTAAAGTTGCTTATGAATATAGAAAGCCTTTACAAATGGTTTGGAATGCTCACAATTCAGATATTGATTATAGAATTAGTGACACTGATTGGAAAGAAGTATATGAACTTAAAGAATTTTTAAAAGTTTTTTATTTAGCTACAAAATAAATATCTGGACTTTATTATCCAACTATTTTTTCAGTTTTACCAAATATATGTGCTATTTCTGATAAATTTTTTCAATACAAAAATATTCCACGGTTTAAAGATTCTATTAATGCAATGATTAAAAAATTTAGAAAATATTTTATTCCTATTCCTCAAATTTATTTAACTGCTTGTTTATTAACCCCAACTTACAAAGAAATAGGTGCATCACGAATGGTTGAAAGAATATATTGTAATTTAGATATTTTAGAGATTATATTTGAACAAAGTATCCAAGGTGACGAAGTTGCCGAAGAGGACAAATTACCTAGTTTGTCCGATGTTAAAGATAGCATAAGAATTGAAGCTAGAAAATTGTATGACTTGTATAATTCTAGTAGAATAAATGATGAAGTACATAATGTAGAACCTTCAAGTTCTAGGCGTAGATATTCAAATGAAGATGATATTGATGATATGATGGAAAATTATCTTGGTCTTACTTCTAATGAAAGAAATGATTTTGATGAATATCTTAATCAGGGAATGAAAAGCATTAAGGATGCACAAGGCAAACCTCAACTTTTGGAATGGTGGAAGACTCGCGGCAAGTCATTTCCAAAACTTCAACCGGTGGTTCGAGATTTGCTAGCTATTCAAGCATCTTCAGTAGCTTCGGAGGGCGCTTTTAGTGCAGCAAGATATCAAATTGGGGAGCATAGGTATTCATTAGCATCGGACAGCTTGGAGATATCGGTATTGTTTAGAGATTGGATCAATGCCGAGCGAAGGAATTATGGGCGTCCTAGTTTACCTGTCCAATTTGAATATGATATAGATAATATTTTGGTAAATTCAAGTGAAGACGGCATGGATGCATTGGAGGATCAAGCACAACAACCACTTCCAGAAAATGTTACGAGGGAATTCTTAGAAACTCTACGGAAAGACTATTTTCAAGGATTCAAATATTAGTATGATAGTTCGAGGCCTAATTCAAACAGAACCCTTCCTAGAAGGTGGCTGCGTAGATTAGGTCCTCTTCTAATATTTGTAATACAAATTGTATTATTTAATTTTTATGAATAAAATTATAGGCTATTCGCCTTAATTTTTTTTAATTATTGTCTTCAATTTAATACAAGTCTTTTTTATATATTTCAATTTTTAAATGTTTCAAACTTAAGTTACAATTTCAAATTTAAAAAAGTTGTTTAACAAATGAAAGTTTGATATAGTTTAAAAAGATTCAAACTTAAATAAGTAAGTTATTAACTTAAGACTTAAGAGTAAAGACTTAAAAGTTTAAAAAGATTTTAAGAGTTTAAAATTTGAAATTTAAAGTTTTAAACTTTTAGAGTTTAAAATTTAAACTCTAAAAAAAATCTAATTTATTAAGTTATACTTTTAAAAGAAATATAAAATAACTTATATATTTTGAAACTTTTTCAATTATAAATAACCGAATTTTAATTTAATTAAAATTAAAAAAAAAAAAAGACCGGGACCCGGTATACCGGTCCGGTCCCGGTCCGGTCCGGTCCCGGTAAGTACCGGTCCGGGACGAACAATGGGAAAAATCCCGGTAGTACCGGTACCGGTACCGTCCCGGTTCCCGGCCAACCGGCGGAAGGATTCGCCGGTACCGGTCCGGTTCCGGTTAATACCGGTCCGGTACTACCGGTCCGGTTCCGTTGCCTGCCTTACACGTACCATTTATCACAAATGAGAATTGAATTATTATACACATGTGAAATAGTACAATCATTATTGAATGTACCCTAAAAGTTTGAGTTTTTTCTTGCATCCCCACAATATGTAATGTCACGTACCATTTATCACGTAAGTACCATTTATCGAAATGAGAATTCGATTACTTATTCCCTTTTTTTTTACTTATCTAGTATATTAAAATTAAATATTCAATAATATTTGTTCAGTATGAAAAATCAATGAATAATTTATCATTTTGTGTCAATTTGTTCTTGCTATTCAATATTATTCATTACTCAATGCATTTCTCAAAACATTAAATTTATTATATTTAAAAAGTGATATAATTAAATTATTCTTATTATTTATTATTTTTTAAAGTCTGTCAAATCAATAATGAATAAATAAAAATGAACAGAGGAAGTATTATAGACCATGTGAAATAGTACCATCGTTACTGAATGTACCCTAAAAGTTGAGCTCTTTTGCATCCCCACAATATATTAATGGCAGGTACGTGCCCAAAACTTTGAGAAAAATATATACTAATTATAGAAAATAACTAAGCCGTTATAGTAACTTTAATAAATGAGTTTAAGATATATATATATATATATTTTAAATTTTTTACGACCATCTTATCATCGTTTCTCGTTATAAAAAAAGAGTAATATATCTTACTATTAAAGTAATAAAATGTACTTCATATTCTAAGAGAGTTTACTTGTACATATTCAGCAATTGATTTGATAATGTAAATTCGTTTACGTTTTTTTTTTCAATATAAAAGAATCCGTTTACGTTAATAGTGTATATAATTTAAACTTTAGATATACTCTCCACCACAACTACTCTCTTGTTTTATTTTATGTGATGTTGTTTAACTAAATACAATTTTTTTTAAAAAAAATAAAACCTCCGTTTATAAATTGTGTGATTCAGACGGGACAGGGTGCCTATTGACAAGACGATTGCTTACCGGGTGATCTGATCTATCTCACTCGCGGAGTCACTTGTTTCTTGGAAGAGTAAGTAGCAACATATTGTATCTTACTCTTCTAGTACAAATTAAAGACAGAATATAGATCGATGATAATGAGTAGTGACTGTGAATTGGAATGGCTGAAAGGTATCCAACATTGTTTGGTAGTGGAACATGAGTGCTCTATCAATGTGTATTGTCATAGTCAAGCGACGATACATATTACATATTGCTCGGAATATGATTTTTCATGAACGCACCAAACATATGAAAGTAGATTGTCAATATGTACGGGATGAACTACTTAATTAGCGGTAAAATATCTCCTAGTTATGTTCTTACTCGTGAGTCGTGAGCAATTTTATGATATTTTCACGAAGACATTGAGAAAGTCAACAGTATGAATAATTACTAGGGTAAATATATATTGTGATCTATAAATGTAGATCTTGTAGGCAAATGGAGAGGCAAATTTATGATTTCTAAAATATGAGTGTACTACTAAAAAAAGAAAAAACATGTATTAATAAAGTGAGAAGTGATTACTAGTCTTTTAAGTAAATAACTCGAAAAATATACTGCACCATATTTAGTCTACTTATAATATGGGTATCAACAGATAATATTATACCAATTTTAGAAAATATATATACATAAAATACCTAATTTTATGAAGATACTACAAAATTTACGTGCATCATTTTTTAGCCTATAAAAATTTGTCCCCGGGAAAAATAGGTTAGGGTTATATAATAGATTGTATATATTGCTAATGAGAAAACTGAGAAAATTCTTTAAACCATCATCGTCTCCTTCGTAATTCTTTCCCTTTAATTTTAGCATAGATGGATCTGAATTTGTTTTATTGAAGTATATATTCGTCCAATTATCTCATTGAAATCGTCCCTTTAACGAGGTTGATAATCAATACTAAAGGTAAAAGATATATAACTAGTTGAGTCTTTTTCTCGATGAATATAATTGTCTCTTGTGATAAATATTGAAATTGTATAATACAACATTTAAAAGTAATAACAACAATAATATAGAAAATGAAGTTATTTCTCATCTACCAATTGCATTGATATTAAAGTTTCCCTTTCTAAATCTAGGACCACTTGGAAATAAATTTAAAAAATCATTTTTCTAACTTTATCTAAAAAATAAAAAATCATAATCTGCCATGTGATAAAGACCGTTGGCAAATTAATCGCCTTTTGTTTTCTTGTGCTATATGCAAATTTAATGTAAATAGGTAATCCTATTTAATAAGTGTGAGTCGTTTGGACGATTAAAATAATCTTAATTATTGACGTTCTTTGATCGGACGAATCTTCTTCATTTCTAAGCCTCAAGGTATTTACGATATTTTAAGTTAATGACACCTTAAAGATATTGTATAACATCATTTTATAATTATCCCTTTTATAATTGTACTTTTGCAATTTTGGACAAAAAACCCAGTCCATCTTCTATATTATTACTTGGGCAGCCGAAATGTTAGCCGCACAGTCCGCACTTTTTTATCTTGTGGATCCCATTGTATTTTCCCTTCAATTGGCTTCATTTTTGACTCACCACTATAGTCTCAGCTGGTTGGATAAATACAAGGAACAAACGCAAGGTCCTACTAATAGCCATTTTAAGTGTACATTTAATATTGAAAAAATTACGGGACATAGAATATTGAAGAGTTTAATAATGAGATATGGATTAACTTTCACATAATTATATTTTATAGGTATAGTTTAGAACAAGTAGCTATTATTTTGGTCAACATATACATTTTGTCCAATTTCTAGCGAAATTCACGCCCCACTCCCATGATTTATGGAGATTTTCATTTTAAAAAGATTTTTCTAAAATTTCATCATTCTTTAGTGATGTTTATATATGTATATAGGTATATATCAACTAAAACACGTATATATATATATATATATGCAATTGGAATGCTTTATTTTTTGTTATACATTGTATATGAGATTCATACTTTTGAGGTAACTACCATGATTTATAGAGATTTCTATTTTAATTTTTTTTTCTAAAATTTCATCCTTCTTTAGTGATGTTTATATATGTATATAAGTATATACCAACTAAAACGCATATATGTATATGCAATTAGAATGCTTTATTTTTTGTTATACATTGTATATGAGATTCATACTTTTGAGGTTCAAATGTATATGAGATTCATACTTTGAGATTCAAATGTATTTGAGATTCAAACTTTTGAGATTAAAATGTATATGAGATTTATACATATCAGTATATACATTTGAAATGTATATGAGATGTATACATATCACTATATACATTTGAAATGTATATGCTTAGTTAACTTGAATCTCAAATACATATATACAATAGATGGTGAACACACGAGTATATGAAATTGTAAAGTATATGAATGGTTATTTGTATCTGAGATTTTTTAGCTGTATCAGTCAATTATGAAAAGAGAATATTAGTGAGAGTAAAAGACGCATGATTTATGGAGATTTTCATTTTAAAAAGATTTTTCTAACTGATTTTTAGGAATCTATTTTTATTGTATATACGTATATAAGCGTTTATATACAAATCAAGGGCTGATTTTGAAACTTGAAATTAGCTATGCTTTGTAATTAAGAAACTTAAGTTATGGGTCCTGAATAATTTAGCAAACTATAACTATTTATGAAATTTTGCCTTTAATATTTGAGTGCCATTATTTTATTTTTGTTTTATTAAAATAGTTAATATGCTATAAATTTAATTATTTAAATATAAATTTATCACTTTAATTAATATGACGTGCCAATTTTACTGACTAATGTTTAAAAGAACATGTAAAAAATTGAATTGATTCTCAAAATTTTATCGGTACTACATAAATTGAAATAATAAAGTAACATATATTATTCGACAATAACGTTAAAAGTACTATAAATTACAATAATTAACAATTTAAAATATTTAAAACATATAAAAAATTGGCGGTCTCTCCAAATTTTATCAACGCCACATAAATTAGGACAAATGGAGTAACATATATTATTTAAAAATTACGTAGAAAGTACCATAAATCACAATAGTTAACAACTTAAAATGTCTAAAAACTATCTAAAAAATTGGATTGACTCTCCAAATTCCATCAGTGCCACATAAATTGAGATAGAGAGAGTAACATATATTATCTATAAATTATATAAGAAATATTATAAATCACAATAATTAATAACTTAAAATATTTAAAAATCATATAAAAATTGAGCCCGTGCTGACACGAGCCTCAATATCTAGAATGTGTATATACGGTAAATATTATTTTACTACTTACTAATGAAAGCGAATAGCAGCAAGCAACAATCCGTTAACATGTGTGCTTGTTATTCAAAGGGATAAAAATGACATTTTAAGTTTTTGTGCTATTTTGATTGGTTAGTCTTGCATTATTACCGTAACCTCTTCATAAACTTTTGGTCGTGTGGACCATTCTATCCATCTTACAGTGGACCCACAAGAATGATGCACCTTTACCATTTTCATTTTTTTTTTATAGATTTTGAAGTTGAAATCTTAAATTTTAAATTTTTGAGCTTGTGATTTTTAAAATTTTAATTCATGTTTAGACATATTTTACTTGAAAAAAATTAAAATTTTATGAGTGAAAGTGAAATTTCTTCCAGAAAATGGCTCAGGAAACTTGAAAATATTATTTGAAGATGAAACAAATATTTAAAGATAAAATTTTGAAATCTAATCTAAAATCTATGATCAAACGCTAGCAGTGCTTCGCTTTTGAAAATTTCTACCGTTTAATAAGAGAAAATAACAACTTGCTCAAGATAACAGTTTAGTCATTTCATGTGCTTCTATGGATACCTTTAAATAATCGTTGAACACGTGTAAATAATTCAAAAAATAAAATAGGAATATTTGTAAAAGAAAAAGAATAAAAATATATTTATATTATTGTGAACTTAATTATTATTATAATATTTATTTAGAGTCCATATTGACCCCGTGATAGTTCTTGTAGGCACAATATGCTAGGGTTAAGGTTTAGGCTAATGTCTTGCATATATAAATAGATTATGCATATAGTTAATGAGAAGACAGAAAATTATTCCAAAATATCGGGTCTCCTTCATACGTTCTCTTTGATTTTAGCATAGATACATCTAGATTTATTTTATTAAAGTATATATTTGTCCAATTATCTCATTGTATTCATCCCTTAGACAAGGTTAATTTATGAAAACGGTAAAAATTATAGAATTGTGGAGTCTTTTTCTCGATGAGTCATCTCTTGTATTAAATATTGAAATTGTATAGTACAACATTTAAGAGTAACAACAATATTATAGAAATTGGAGTTATTTCTCATCTATCCATTGCATTGATATTAAAGTTTTCCCTTTCTAAATCTAGGACCATTTGAAAATAAATTTAACAACTCATTTTCTATCTGACCTAAAAAATGAAAAAAAGACTTCGGGCATTAGGTCGGATCGGTAAATTAGTTGTCTTTCATTTTCTTATTTTAATGTGGTATCGACCAAATTAATGTAGTATATTTCTTTTTATCTCTTTCCGTAACCTCTCACCTTTATTATTTGAGCATATAACCTGAAGATTGAAGATGGATGATCGATGCTTACCATATGACTTCCTCTTATTATTGAAATTATATAGTACGATATTAATATTCTTCTTTATGGCAAGAAGATGTCCTGTGAATTTACAGAAGAAATTATTTTTTTTTAAAACATTGATCGAAAATGAGAATTCAGTAAATGGCACGTGTCCAAAACCCCAATAAATATATTTATATTTAGTGTCGAAAATATTTGAATCAACTGCATTCTGATTTAATCGAATATATCACTTACAAAATAAGAATAGGGCGTACTTCATTAAATTGCAAAAATAAATACTATACGTGCTCACACGTAAGCAGGACTTTTGTCAATGTGTTGTCACTTTTTAAAATGAGAAATGATAAATAAAATAATAAAATATCATATTATAAAAAAATAAAATATAAATAAAAACAATTCACGTACACTACTATACCTTCTCTTTAAAAAAACTATAACTTTTATTGATGAGTTCTCTTTCATTTTTTTTTCAAATGTAATCAAAATTATCTCATTATTCATTTGATTTCATAAATTATTCCTAATCAATTTCGAGAAAGACGTTGAAAGAAAAAAAAAACCATAAAAAAGATCCACTTGTGAGGTACTTTTTTTATTTTATTTTCTGTTTCTTATGTAGACTCGTACTCTGTTTCTTATCTTAATATATAGGCTACTTGATTCCATTAGAATGATTTTGTTATTTTATTAATGCGATTACTACCTAAGAAGATAAACATGGCAGGAGGTATTGCTTATCAAATTTTGGTAAATTCAAAGATGTTAATCTCTTCAAAATTACTTAATTAAATAGATATGCACACTCAAGTTTAACCAATTATATGGTGTAGTGGTTATTAGATGCATCTATATTTGAGGTTCTTTTTTTTTTTTTAATTAAATTTTTTTGGTTCGTGGACCATTTTATTGATTAAAATGAAAGGGCCAAAGGCCAATGTTCAAAAACACAAAAGGAAATGGACCAACCCAAAATTGGTCTGGCCCAAATAGGAAATAAAAAATCTACTGCTATAAACAACAATCTGAACTTTGTTGAAGAGTAGTCAGTACTCTTTCCTTTGAAACGTAGCTTCCGTCTCTTCATGTTGTCTGAGTGTTGCCGGAGGAATTCCAAGCTGAAATGGCTGCTCCTTTGGGTGGTGTTCCAGCTCACGCCATTGATCTTTTGGTGGGGGCTCTGTCTATCACCTTCACTTTCACCTGGTAAGCCTCTTGTCATCATCTTTCTTTCTTTTCGCCGATGGTCTTCTGATGTTTCTTTTTCCTTTGCAGGTGGTCGAGGTTTATCCCCAAGGGACCGAAGAAGTATGGAGTCGCTCAGATCTGATATGCCTGGTAAGGATGTCTCCCCTTTCCTCTTCTCCTTTCTACTGTTCCTGTCCTTAAACTTCTGTGTTTTTCTTTGCAGATTTTGGTGGGTTAGTGGCAAGCTCACCATCTGGCTTTCTGTTGAGTAGACCCGGCTAAGCAAAACCCTACCCCTTCTTTTTTTGTGAAGCATTTTGATAGCTAGAGCATGTATACCTAGCAAGTGTTGGCATAACTGTTATGTCTTGTATAAGGTATACTCTAGTACTAATTTGGTTGTGCTGCTTCATTTCGTGGCTTAGATAGGTTATGTAAATAACCATATTAGCCATGTGGCTTGTGACTCTGCTAATCCTGATGCCTTTCTGCTTGTGCTCTTTCATTGTTTGTTGTTTGTGGATTGATTTGCCTACTTCTTATTCTCAAGTTTGGGATTTGTGCTTTATCCATGTTGATGAGTTTTCTTATGTTGCTTGGTTCAGGGAAATTATAAAACTCCTTAGTTTGATGTGATTCAATAACCTCGTTAGCTAATGAATCTGCAACACTGTTACCTTTCCTGTAAATGTGAACCACTTGTACATTAAGCTGTTGTATTCTGTTTCTGATAGCTTCTAACCTCTCTACAATCTCCCATGGGACCCTCCATACCTGTTTAATCATCTTGAGTAGGCTTAGTGAATCAATTTCCACAGTAAGCTCACTCATACCATTCTTTGAGCAGAATTCCAAGGCCTCATGTATAGCTATAGCTTCTGCTTCTGTGTTAGTAGTTCATCCCAAACCTTTAGCTCTAGCATATACCAAATCTCCCATGTGGTCCCTTATGCAAAAATCATAAGAACTCATACCTGAATTCCCTTTGCATGCACCATCTGTGTTCAAATTTGAGATTCAAATCTCATGTTTATCTTTTTTATTTTTACTTTCTTTTTGTAGACTTGGACCTACTCAAGGGGGATACTAAGGCCCGAAGGAATGTCACATGATACTGATTAATCAACTTAATCAACTGTAAATAATTATTTTTGACTAAGTAGTATCACATAACCCCTCTAAAAGTGCATCCAACAACTATTGGACATAAAATTTAAAGCCCATACCACATTATCTCCATAATTGGTGACAATATTAATAATTTTCTCTTTTCATGACTCTCTCTCTCTGCTTTGTCTTTCTCCTATATATCATGGGCCATGCATGGCATCATGACAGAAAAAATAAAGAGCCAGAGAAATCCCCACCCTTTCCATTTCCCCTCAATTAAAACTTATACTACATCTTTTTTAATTATTTATTTCATTCTCCTAGCTACTAACACTAATTTTCTTTGTTTTCCCCTAACATTACAACTTTACTAGAGTGATCAATTTAGTTGCATAAAACAAATAGAGCATACAACAAGAAAATAATCAGTAAGTTTTGTCACAAAGAAATTTATCCTTCTTAACAATGTCTGTGTATGTTTATTTAAAGGCGAAATTCATTGACGGCCTCTACTTAGACACTTCAATTAGGCTTTGCTCATTTTAAATACCTCATGTAGGGTTTACTGTGTCATTTTGATACTTTTTGCTGACTTAACACATTGTATGTGATGCACTCATTCTTAGCGCGTGAATAACATATTTTTTTTGTAAAAATTTATTTTTTTCCTTCTTCTTTTCACTTTTTATCCCTGCCACCTACTCCACCTTCCACCATGAAATCTTGATGAAAAAACTCACAAAACATGGAAGAACAAAATAAAAAAATTATCATACTAATTTTAATTTTTTTTGCAAGAACATGAAAGAACAAAACATCAAAAATTAAAAGAAAAAAAGAAAGAAAATTTCTACCATCTCTGTCGGAATCTCGCCGAAAACCCATTCATTCAATTACTGAACAAAAGCATCATTAA
The DNA here is from genome assembly GCA_003996215.1 of Jaltomata sinuosa. Lineage (NCBI taxonomy): Eukaryota > Viridiplantae > Streptophyta > Magnoliopsida > Solanales > Solanaceae > Jaltomata > Jaltomata sinuosa. The sequence continues at coordinate 419,969 of QJPP01000424.1, forward strand.
ATCAATCAAAATAACTAGTGGATGAGTAAAGTATGAATTTTATTTAAATCAAAAATTAAAAAATAATAATTGTTGAAGCTTCCATTAAGCTGTCAAGCATAAAAAGCTTCCAGATTTGGGACCCTTTTTATCTTTTACTTGGCCATTAGTTTTCAGCTCAAGAACTCAGTAAGTGTGCATTAGCCGTGCAACCACTCACGACGTGATGTCCGGAAATTATTTCTGCAAAAGATATATTTGCGTGTGAAGGAGAAGACTACCTGGGGAGGGGAAGGAGGGGTTAATTTTGTAAAAGAAAGTGTGGTGAAGAAGATGACCTTGGGGGAGGAGGAGGGGGAGGGGGGGTTAAACTATTTTTTTTTAGAACATATTTTTATTTTGTTTATCAAATAAATTTTAAAATAGTTTTTTCGTTTCTTTTTTCCTTAAAGTGTCACATGTAATCATTTAATTGGTTGTTTGTCACGTCATTAGTGAGTGTAGTACACTCTCCTTAGTTATTTTGCTGATTGTTCAAAAAGTGTCAAAGGTGTTTAAAATAAACAAAGCCTAGTTGAGATGTCTAATTAAAAGGTTGGTGCCAACTTTAGGAGGCCGTCTCGATGAGTTCTCTCCTATTAAAATGCTCTAATATTTTATTAAGACGAGTGCGATTGACGCTTTAATATCATCATAATTTATGAAGCGTAAAGAGTGAGAATTAATAAAATGGCAGTAGAATAATTAAAGATTAATCACAATTCGTTATATTTTGATTAACTTAGACAAAAGTCATTTATTTATTATATTAATAATTAATGCATTTGATATGCATTATAACTAGGCACATTACTTAATTATAAGTCCCAAAAGTACATCCTCTCTATCTAGTTAGCATTTAGACAAGGTTGAGGAATTAGAAGCTTTGAATGCCTGTCATGCTATTCTTGGTTTGACTAGTTTTGCACTGACTTTGACAGAATGGAGGAAGACAATGGTTATAACTGTGGTTCCACAATAACCAGAGATACTACAACACCATCCATCAGGGCATTTTTCTCTACCCCAAGTTTGTACTCCGCATCGTCCCGGTGTCTGGGCTACTTCAAGCTGGGTCTCATAATGGCTTGGCTGAGACCTTAACGAGGAGGAGGAACAAAGACACAGCTAAAAGGCTAATTAGTGCACTTTCTCTCATTTTGTTATGAGATGTCCTCTCATGCTGCTGATCGAGGTATATATATAGGAAAAAAAGTTGTCACGGGAATATGCTTACGCCTCAACACAACAATAATGACTCTGTTTGGTAGGTATACAGTAATAAGTTTGAGGGCGTTTTTGATCCAATACAGTAATATTTCTTTCTTTTTTCTTTTTGAAAAATTTAATTATTTTATCTATTTTTAGTATTGGAAATGTAGGAACCAACTGCATTTTCGTTTCATCATATAAAATGTGACGCTGACAAAAAAAGAATTGGGAGTACTTGAGCAAAGCACAGGAATGAACACTATAGATGCATGCTCATCCCCCGGAAAATTGAAGCGTTCAATAGGTACAAGCATGAATTGAAGTGTTTAAGTGAATTTTACGGACAATTTTGAGGAGTTATCAATGACTTAAGCCTAAATTTTATATAAAAGAGATGCATTGGTGTCTAAAACTAGAGTAAACAATATGAAGGAGTACTCGACTTTATTGGGAAAAGAAAAAAGGAAAGAAAGAAACGAGATCACAATATTGGGTAACAACAAACAGCGGCAAGAGTGGTGTTCCTTAACGTCTTAAATGAAATAGTTGCACACTTCAACGTACATATTAAGGTGTGTTTTTGATACTTTACTCTTTTTTTTACTAGGGTTAGAGCTGCATAATGGTAAGGGGTACAATTGAATTACTGTGTCGTAAATACTGTATTAATAGGGTAAAAGTTATGTTTGGCATATAGATAAATTATTGAATCTTAACTTTGTTTACACCAAAATTGGTATAGAGATAAAAAACACACGTCTTAGTCTAACCCTTTTTAAGATAAGTTTACCAACGGTTTGATTCTCTTTTTATGTGTTATGAGTAAAAGAAATAAACAACAAACAATAGAGAATAGCAAGGATGGATCCGTAAGCTGCTGTAGTGCTGTGTAAGCACTATCGCTTTCGAGAGCTGACGTTTTGTTCGCGGCGAAGGATAATAAAATAAACTTTATATGAAAGAAATGTAAAGTTGTGTTTATATTGCTTAGAATCAGAATGAGAATCACAAGCGAGGGGACTAACTATTTATAGTTTACAGCAAACGGGCCTCAACCAACAAGAAGGTTCCTCTAGAGCCCTAAAATACTCAAGTCAATGGCTTTGTCCCAGGTGTCAAAGTCATTGGCAGTGCCAGTTAATATTTGGTTCAGATTCGTACGAGCTTACCGGCGCATCTGTCTCCTCTTTGTCCATTTTTCGCATCATTATGGACTTGTGTCCTCGCTAGTCGCCACATGATCTCATCCGAGTGCATCTCCCCGTAGATATCCCCTCGGGATCTCGTTCACTCTGTCTCCTCCGCTCTAATCTCTCGTTTTTCCACGTATCCGAGGGAGGGTCTTAGTCATGGTAATTTTGTATTCCTTTTAATTTCCTCGTTAAAATTCTTGATTATGCATTTATAATATTAAGTTAGATGATTTTATTTCTCAATCTTTCTGACATGCTTTGACTAAACCATGCAGCGATCGCATACGATATGTCAGCTATGTAGAATATTGTGGACTAAAAGCCATTACAAACTTGAATTTTTGTGTCCTCTGTATACGAACTACCTTATCGATCATAATCCTACTTTTAGATTTTTGTTGATAAAAAAATTTAAAAAATATTTTCTATAAAAAAATAAGTTTCTTGAAAATAATTTTTCTAGTGAAATTAGAAAAAATAAGTACCATAATTAGCATCCCACTCTTTCCTATCCTCCAACCCCCAACTCCCATAGACCCCACCACTCGGATACCCCTCCCCACGGTGTGACTAAAATATATATAACTAATTTTAGGATGGAATTTTGTTCTTACATACAAAATACTAAAAATTTGTAAAAAGGCCACTTGTTTTCCATCGAACACTCTTCTTCAATTAGATAATGTTTGAATGGTAATGCGTGCAAGCTGGCTTGAATTATAAAAGAAAAGATTACTCTAGGGCAAAAACTCCTATAGTTTTCCTTTGCGAAATTGCTATATTCAAACTCAGTGACTGCCTTTCATTATTATTGTAACATAGGTCCTCGGCAGGCAGGAACAAAAAGTGAAAGAAGAAGATAGAAAGGTTCGGTCCCAGTTGGTCTCGTCTATGAATTTTCTTTTCCTACCCTATATATATATTATCGAGACGAATGTGACCATACCCAGAGAACTTTCGCATCAGCAAGACGACTTTCTAGTCAGATCCTTCCTACGCTTCGGATATGAAGAATTTGATCGTAGAATAGATGAAAAAGTCACAATTGAATTCATAGATTGTACCATATCAGGTATATTTCTTAATTGTGAAATTCCTAATTGTCCCCTTAAATAAATAAAAATGTTAGATTTTTTTGTGATTTTGTTAGAAAATGAAAAACTAGGTTGCATAATATAAAAAATAGTTGAATAAAGTGTAAAACACAAAAGAGTTCATACGTTAGAGTGCATATTAATGTATATAACCCGCCTAAAAAGGGTTTTCCAGAGTGTTTGATCATGTATGAAGGTTCAAAATTCCAGCCTGAATATTTTTTAGCTATGATTCAGAAGGAGGAGAGTTGAACTCTATCCATCCTCATGGAACACCCAGCTTCAAAGGGGAGTTCTGCTTCCTGCATAATATTTTTTCATTTTATTTTATGTGATCTTATTTAATTGAATATAAAAAATTTAAAAACTTAAACTTGTGATCTTTAAATATATCGCATAATATTTTGTGTCTTCTTTTGGTTTCATGTTCAAGTTAAGGTAATGCAGTTGCCATCTTCATGTGCAGATTTGAAAAGGGCCACTAACTTCAGCACATCATTTCTACTAAAATATCCAGAGCACAGTGGACTTCCTTCAGTAGAAAGGACAATATCGTTATCACTTCAAATAATAGCTGGACTAAATACAAATATTTGAGCAGAACAAAAGGATTTCAGAAGAGAAATAAATTGATCCTAATCAATAGCAAATCACTACTAAAAGATTTGTTTACACAACGAGGTAAAAAGTCACACTATTAGTAGTCCCCTCCATTTGGTTGTATTTTTTGGGGGATTCATTGACGTGGTAGGGGTTTTGCCAAACTCTCATCATTATAGGAGGTGAAAGTTTGGGCGAATGAATTTTGAAAAAAAAAAAAAAAAGATGTTAGTATGTTGTATTGATAAACTTGCAACTTTAATTAAGTTTTACAATTATGAATCAAAAATTAAGCAAATCTTATGTATTACTATTAATTAATTTTTTTCCAGTTACGACTCATCATAGCAAAGAAACAAATTTAAAAAAAATTATAACTGTATGAAAAAGACAGAGAAAGTAAAGAAATCGGTGGCTGTTATTTTCATATCTAAAAAATTCAGCCATAAGACAAATGTGTCATCGCCATTAACATAATCTAGCAAACAACTACTGGTCCACTTAAATCTAGTACACAATGAATGATTAAGGATTCCGAATTTTTATTAAGGAGTTGTTCGAAAAATAAAAATATAATATTTGAAATTTAAACTTGAAACCTGAAGTTGAATTTTAAACTCCTAAATCACTCCGCCCCTTTTAGATCTGCCCTGACAACATGGATGTTAACAAGAGCAACCTGCCAATGATGACAACTAAAAATCATCCTTTGTTTTAACATAAATTATTTTATTGATGTGGCATGTTAAAATGATGCAGCTAATTTTATCATTTAAATTTGAATGCATTTAATTTTTAAAATTGTCGTCCAATTATCTCATTTAGGAATCGTTCGTTCAACAAAGTTTATTTTTTATGGAAGAGGTAAAAGTTACATAACTAGTACTTATAGCATTTTTCTAGATGAATCATCTTTAACAACAATATATCGAAGTTATGTAGAACATCTTAGTGAAGAAACAATCGAGAGTCTATCAAAATCAGTCTCCTTATCTTCAAAAGGTAGGAATAAAGCTACGTACATGTTATCCTTTTCAAATCTCACCTATGAAATACTGCTTAATATCAATATTGTTCTATTTTCTAACAACTTATATCGTAATCTTACACTAACGAAGCCAGTAAAACTATCAATCTATTATTAACTTTCATTTTTGAACAAATGAATTCAACCCCAAACAAAAAAAAAGTCTTGAAGTCCTCCAATAACTAATTCAAAACATGAGCTCAACTTTAACTTTACCCACGAGCAACAACAACATCAAAAGAGGCACATGGGCGTTTGTTATATATTTCTTAATTGTGATATTCCTAATTTGTCCTCTTAAATAAATTAAAAATTAGATTTTTTTTTTTTTTGTGATTTTGTAAGAAAATGAAAAAACTAGGGTGCTTAATTATATTTAAAAACATAGTATAGGATAAGGTGTAAATCACAAAAAAAACTCATACGATTAAAGTGCAAAATCCAAACAACCCTCCTAATATTTCATTATAAATAGCGAGTGCAGTTGACGCTAGCAGGGATCAGTGTTTTCAGAGGCGTTCACGGGACGAGTCTCAGGGAGAGACGCAAAAACACATCGGAACATTGTGGTTGGGGGCGAAAATCTTGTAAGGCGTAAGCTCCATTATTTAGGACGTTCATTTAACCGTGAGGCGTGAATTTCTTGTGGGGTATAAGCCTAGAGAAAATTATTACAAATTTAAATAAATTTTTTAATAAGCTCTTAATTTAAGCCTAAATATTCAAATATTTGATTATTAAAGACTTAAAAAGTAAAAAGAAAATCAACGAAAAATATTTTTTATTTTTTAAGCCCCAACTTTTGTCTCATTCTCGGTATGGTTCTTTTTGGTCGACCTACTCAAGCAGATACTTTCGTTTTTCTTCTTTCTTTTTTATTCTTTTCAAGTTCCTTTATTTTCTTTTACTTTTTTTCTTTTAAAACACAATATACGGTGAATGAGAGTGTAAATTTTTTGATTGAGCTACAAAAAAGTGGGTGTTCTCCGACTTGAATATTTTTTTTAATTCTCTGACTTCAGAATTTTAAAAAACAATACATCTTCCACTTATTTTTTAAATATATTTTTTATGTAATTTTACTCCTTTTTTGATGATTATCCTTTTTAAAAATATCTTTATAAAATATTAATTTACAAAATATTAAATTAAAGAATCTATAGTGTTCTCTGACTTGAGTATTTTTTTTAATTCTCTGGCTTCAGAATTTTTAAAAAAATACATTTTTCACTTATTTTTTAAATATAACTTTTATGTAATTTTTTTTTTTTTTTAAGCAAAGCTGGCCAAGGGCCTTTTATTTAGAGAGTAAAATTGTACAAGCACAGGCCCACTCCTTATCGGAGTAGGCCCAAACAAAAAAGGAAAGTAGATGGAAAGGAAAGGAATAGCCATTGATGTTGAGCTAAGATAATCCTACAATTCCGCCTCAGTTCGGTCATAGGAAACTTCCGCCTCAGGTATGCCTTCTCTTCTCCTTGAGATCCATCTTGTAGAACATTCGAGTCTAAGAGTGAAGATGATGGGTAATGAGAAAAGAGATCGGAGATCGATGTTCTACCCGCCATGTCATCGGAGCTCCGCTAAGAAACTTCGACCGGCAAGACGGTAGCATCGTTTTTCTAATTTAATCTGTGCTCTTTACCGGCTATTTTCAAACTTCGAGTCCGAATTTCTCGCTAAGTTTATTTGAAGGACTGGAAGAGGCTTCAGAGGACCTCGCATAGGCAATCGACCAAATCACTGATAGGCTCAGCTTTCTTGCGCAGATTTGTCCATGAAAATGAGCAATTTTCCTTTTTTGGTGATTATCCCTTTTAAAATATTAATTTACAAAATATTAAATTAAAGAATCTACGGGGCCTCACGCCTCATGCCCCCATTGGCTCAGCGCTTACGCTTTGTCTCGGGCTCCCACCTTTTAAAACACTACCTGCGGCTAATAATATCATCATAATTTATGGATTGTAAAGAGTGATAATTAAAATGATAGTGAAATAATTAAGATTTTCTTCTATCATCCTTTTCAACTGTATTCCCTCATAATATACACATATTCTTTTATATTGTTCATAATTTTTTTTAAAGCGGTATTGATTAAATAATTTGAAATTTTTAATCTAAAATAAGAAATATATATTTGTATGGTAGTAAATCATCTTATTAAGTGTAAAATAAATACATAATAAATATTATTAACATTGATAAATTTTAAGTGGTGTTAATTAAATAATTTAAAATTTTTAATCTCAAATATGTGAGGGGATCCACTGAGATGTCCATAATCGAAATATTTTTCTTCATCGACTGTCGATTTTTTGTACTCAAAGTAATTATAAAATTTACACAAATATTATCGGCATTTAAAGTAGTAAAACTATAACTAAAAGGTATGAATTTAAAATTAAAGTACATAGTCTAAGTGAAAACAAAAAAATGCACAAAAACACATGAAATGACAAAACTACCCTTTGGAGGAAGCTAAGCACGTCGACGGAGATGTTCCTGCTTGCCGCCCAACTCCCTCGTGCCTCATATTATATAAGAGAAAGAGAATATATATGATGATGATGAATATATAATGATACTTTTACTTCTATAGATGAAAACGGCGGAAAAGATCTTATAGAACGAACCCTCATTTGCTATTTTTAATTTAGACAAAAGTCCTTTATTTATTATATTAATAATTAATGCATTTTATATGCATTATCATTACACATACATTAATATTGAAACACTTGAGCAGTCTCAAAAGAGGAGTAAAAGTACATCCTCTAGCTAGTAATTGGGAATACATGAGATAGCATCTAGACAACATTGAGCAAGAAGCTTTCATTACCTCTCATACGATTCTTGGGGGATGAGGTTAGAGAACTTTTGCACTGACTTTGACAGTATGGATAACCACAATAGTTACGTGTGGTTCCACACCAACCCGATACACTACAACACACTCCATTAGGACATTTTCTACCAGCAGCTTGTTCTCCGCATCTTCCTTGTGGAAATGACGGGGGTGGAGGTGGGGGTGGGGACGGGGGTGGTGGTGGTGGTGGGGACGGGGGTGGTGGTGGTGGTGAACATTGGCTTTGACAGTCTCTAGGACCACAATAGTCCGGTGTGGTTCCACACCAACCAGAAAAACTACAACACAATCCAGTAGGACATGCTCTGTCAGCAGCTTGCCATCCGCATCGTCCCTGTGGGAAGGGCCCTGAACATTGGCTTTGACATTTATCAGTATCACAATAGTCCGGTGTGGTTCCGCACCAACCATAGTAACTACAGCACACTCCAGTAGGACATAGTCGACCTCCATCTTGCCATCCGCATTCGTGTTGGTACAACACGCCTGATGCATTACCTTGAAATACTTCAAGGCCAAAGGTTTCATTGATTGGAAGAGATTGGGCAGACACATTAAGGAGGAACAAAGCAAGAATCAAAAGGCTAATTGCTGTCTCTCTCATTCTCATCATTTTGTTATAGATGTAGGATAGAGGAGGATGAATATGGACTGGTTATAAAATTTAGTCTCATGCTCAAGTATTTATAGCAAAATTATCAAGGTACGTCTCAACAACTCATATAATTAAAGAGTAGCATATGTCACTCACATTCATGTCAATAGTATAAAAAGCGATATCTTCCTTTCGGGGAATCTTAATAGCTTAGTTAATTAGTTACCTGAACTTTCACCTTGTTGATGATGAGAGTTCGATTGATCCTCATCTTGTACTCCCCTCACTATTTCCCCTTCCTCTACCCCCATTTAAAATAAATGGTATCTTCGTTTCAATAGAAAGGACAATATAGTTATCGCTTCAAATAATAGCTGGACTAAATACTAATATTTGAGCAGAAGGATTTCAGAATAGAAATAAATTGCTCCTAATGAATAGCAAATCACTACTGAAAGATCTGTTTTCACAGTCAAGAAATAAAATAGAGTAAGAACTTTTTAGCTATAAATTAAGTATAACCTAAGAATACCTTAGGGTGATGTAAAACATAAGAAAACTTTAAATTCAAAACTTAATGAGATTTAATTCAGTAAACAAATTGAATTTGGTGCTAAACTATTCATTTAATTTCCTTGAAAATTCCATTTATGTAATAAAATTGTGAATTTAGGAATTGAAGACTTAAAAGAAATTTGATTTGGTAGTTTTTTTTTAATTTATTGGTAAATTGTTTATTAGTTCATTAGTTCAGTAATGGACCACTAAGAAAACCTAGGTTACCAGCATACATTAATAAAATTTGCCTCCGAAATCTTGGACCACTTAAAAAACCTAGGACACCTGCACGTAATACTAATACATAGTTAATTTTTTAAGAAAATACTACATAGTTAATTTATACTGAAGGTTACAATTTGCATCCACACAAAACCTCAAGAACAAGGGCAGATGGTACAAGAAAAATTCAGCAATAATAAAAAAATGGTCCACTTAAATCTAGTAGGCAAATGTTATTGAAAGCAACTTGTCGACAATCCAGTTCAGCTAAGAATTCGTCCTTTAATTTCAGCATGATTGATTTAGAATAAAAGCAAATTTGCACGTACCAATAATTTATCAATAGAAAATCATTAATATTCCAATGGTCACTCAACTAAGAATTTTTTACTCAGAAAGTCACACAACTATGTTTTTTATTTCAAAAGTTATTCAATCTATTTAATTAACTTTTTTAACTAAAATTTACAAATATGATTTTTTTATTTAAATCAAAATTCTAAGACATAAAAAAATAAATCATTTAAACTATTTAATGACCCGACCCACTTATAATATAATATTAATCATTTTATTTTACCCTTATTCCCCTAAATTATTCTCTCTTGTCTGCTTCTTTTTCCTCTGATATTTTTCTTCTGTGCCTACCTTTCTACCTGTAATACCAAGCAGCACCTGTTCATTCTTCATGGTAAGAAATACCAAGCTGCTGACCACTAACCATAACAGAACAATACAATTTGGCTCGATTTAGTTTCCACATTTAAGTACTTTGCTGATAAAATTGATTAAACTTCAGCAGCTTGGTATTGTTGGGATTGAAATCGAGAGGGCGTCATGCGGAAGCTTATAATTGCAAACCATCAAGGCGATAAATTAGACGACACATAAAACTATACTAAAAAGCATATTATTCGATATGATTTGGCCAATTGGCCTACATATGAAAAACTAATATTAAAAGGCATAAAAACTACTGAGAGAAAATCTCCCCCTAAACAAGACTCTTTTGATGACTACATTGTGGATGCTATTGTATTCTGTTTGAGAAGAACATGTCTTCTATTTATAGAATTACAAGACTTCTCTTCCAAGAAAAAGGATAGATATTGTAGAGTTCTTGTTCACCAAGAAAACCTTTTTCCGTCAAGAAAACCTTTTTGAATTAGAACACAATTGTGTAGAATCCAAATAAGTTAGGAAATTCAGGGCAAATCCTAACAAATCTCCCCTTGGCCTGAATTTTCTGGTAAATAATCTTGATCTTCATTCTTCTTCACATCATCTTCATCACTGCTGCTTGTCATGGTTAAAAATAAGATTTAAAAATATTATGGTTAAAAATGGTTTAAAAATATTTTGCTTCTATTTTTAAAGATGCAGCAACATGTATGTTGAAAATATGGTTGAAACTTGAAACTCCTTCTCCACATGTAGTATCTGGACAAAAATCTTCATTATCATCAAATTGGCTGCAAGTTGATTTGAAACCGCCTTAAACCTGTCTTCAACCTCGTTCAACCATCGGCTCATTGAACCATTGAATCGTTGGATTGTTGAACCCATTAGATTGTCAGGCTCTGATACCACTTGTTGGGATTGAAATCGAGAGGGCGTCATGCGGAAGCTTATAATTGCAAACCATCAAGGCGATAAATTAGACGACACATAAAACTATACTAAAAAGCATATTATTCGATATGATTTGGCCAATTGGCCTACATATGAAAAACTAATATTAAAAGGCATAAAAACTACTGAGAGAAAATCTCCCCCTAAACAAGACTCTTTTGATGACTACATTGTGGATGCTATTGTATTCTGTTTGAGAAGAACATGTCTTCTATTTATAGAATTACAAGACTTCTCTTCCAAGAAAAAGGATAGATATTGTAGAGTTCTTGTTCACCAAGAAAACCTTTTTCCGTCAAGAAAACCTTTTTGAATTAGAACACAATTGTGTAGAATCCAAATAAGTTAGGAAATTCAGGGCAAATCCTAACAGGTATTACAGGGACCTCTTGGTATTACAGGCAGAAAGGTAGGAAGAGAAGAAAAATATCATAGGAAACGAGGCGGACAAGAGATAATAATTTAGGGGGATTAAGGGTAAAATAAAAGGATTAATATTATATTATAAGTTAGTCGGGTCATTAAATGGTTTAAATGAATATTTTTTTTATTTCTTAGTATTTTGATTTAAATAAAAAATGCATATTTGCAAATTTTAATTAAAAAATCAATTAAATAGGTTAAGTGACTTTATAAGTAAAACACTTATAATTTAGTGACTTTTGAGGTAAAAAATAAAGTTGAGTGACTTTCTGAGTAAAGAGTCTTTAGTTGAGAGATCATTTGAGGTATTAACTCCCGAAAATTGTATTTATACATCAAAGAAATAAGAAATATGGCCTAGCATGAATGTTAAATTTAAGTCGTGGAAACAGTCTCTTGTAAAAATGCAAGGTAAGGTTGCATACAATAAATTCTTATAATTCAATTTTTTTTCAAACTTCACGCATAACAGAAGTTTTAGTACACTAAACTGTCCTTTTAAGATGATGATGATGATAAGACTGAAACAAAGAAAAGAAATACTAGGAATTAGCGCAAAATGAATAAAGATATATGGCCTAGCATTAAATGTGAACCATCATCTACTACCCTAAGAATCTATCAATGAAAGAACAAGAGAAAAAAGTCTAATATCAAGTTACACTTATTTTATTTTTTACTTTTGTTCGATTATGACTCATCATAGGAAAGAAACAAATAGTAGCTCTACGAAAAAGACATTAGAGTGAAGAAATTGGTCATCGTTGTTTTCATATCTAATAATGCAAACATACGACAAATGTTGTGTCACCACTACATTGATTGTCCAGATTTTTATCTTTATTTGTTATGTTTCCAGAAAATTACGTACATACATCTTGTTTATTTGTAATTTTACGCTGTCAAGACCCCTATCTTTAAAAAATTATTATTATTTAATATACTTTAAATATGACTTATTGTGATTTTACACTGTCAAAATTCCTGTTTTTAAAATTATTATTATTTAATACACCTTGAATATGATAAAAGGTGAAGAGTGAGACTATTATCTTATCATTGAATTGAAACTCTCAGTACATTATTTCCTTACAAATTATAACTTTGATAGTAAAGAAAAGTGAAGATGTACATCAAAAGAGGGGAGATCTAGAAAATTGTATCAAATACACATTATTTCCTTAATTAACATAGATTAATTAATAAGTGATGAATATAAGATGATTATAGGTGAAACGAAAATATGACTCGTATATATGTCGATTTTTAGCAGAACAAAAAGATTTTCTTACACTTTAATGTGCATCAATATTATGGTCCACTTAGATCTAGTACAATGTTAATGAAAGCAACTTGTCAATGATCCCCAACTGGAAATCGTCCTTTTACTTCAACGTGATGTATTAAAATGAAGCAGCTGGAAACCCCTAAGTTACTATTTCTCTTCTCTTCATTTTTTCCAAGTTCTTGTTTAAATTGAAGACACATAACATAAATTAAAATTAATGGGTAAGATTTAATTCACTAAAGCAAGACCCTAACCGTGATTTAGATAATTATATATATATTTGATTCCAAAAATTATAGTAATCCCACAATCATAGCTAAATATTATATCTTGTCCATAAATATATTTATTTTTTTAAAAAAAAATCCCTCTCTTCCTACTTTTTTATTGTGTCTTAGATTTTTATTTTTTTAATTGATAACTTATTGTCTATTAATTAATTTATTTTTGGGTTAATATTTTGAAATGGGGAAAAGAAAAGTTGAAAAATTGTTAAAAGAGGAGTCTAGTATTGAGACAGGGAAAAGATATCGTTGTACTGATAATTTTAAAAAAATTGTTAAAAAGGATGAAAAAATTGATACTAAAAAAGAAAGGAATTAATTATCTAAATCATGGTTAGCGTCTTATTTTAATGAATTAAATCTTACCCATTAATTTTAACTTATGTCATGTGTCTCCAATCCAAGCAAGAATTAACTTGGGAAAAATGGAGAGAAGCCCATCGGATCGAGATGAAAATGATGCATGGGAAATTAAAGATCTTACTGAATGATGAACATAACCATTTGGTACTTTGATTTAGACAAATTAAAAGTGGTTTATTTATTATATTATATTGATTAATGCATTTCAAGTGCATGCATTAGAATTACACACATTACTTAATATTCAAACATGATGGATGGATATGAGGAGGATGATCCTCTCTAGACAGCAATATTGTGGAAGAAGGTTTGAATGCCTCTCATGCGATTCTTAGTAAGGGTTGTCCAGGGAGTTTTACATTGACTCTGATAGAATGGAGGAAAACAATGCATTGGTGTGTCTCCACAGAAACCCAAGTCACTACAACACAGTCCATTAGGACATTTTTTACCACCAACTAGTATCCCGCATAGTGCACCTGCATCAGGTGGGCTTGGTGGCGCTTGATCACATTGACTTTGACACAGATTTGGATCACAATAGTCTGGTCCAGTTCCACACCAACCAAAGACACTACAACACTTTCCACTAGGACATTCTTTACATAAACATGTATATATCTTCAATTTTAAATTATTATTTTTCTCCAAATCTTCAGGCATTGTTGCAGTTTCTCTTCATTACATGAATATGTATATATCTTTGCGCCAAAATTTGTCAACTCTTTCAATATTTTGCATACCTAAATGTCAATAAACATAGAAAAAAGACAGAACATTGCACATACTTAATTACTAATTAAGATGAGTACAAAATAAAAACTTGTATAAATACAAATACCTACACTCATATCCATGTTTCTCGTTCACTTGTGCGTCTTCTTCACTGTCATTTGGTTCTCCAACTGCATCTAAAATCGCTCTTCACTGTTCTTGTCCATGAAAGATCGTTTCAACCTTCTTTTCTGATTTCACCGGAAGAATCGAAAAAGTGGAGATAAGTGTAAAATTATTTTCTTGATTTCATAAATAATTGGACAAGTATTGCTGGACATTTATTTTTGTATAGTGGACAAGTAAAGATGGACGGAGGGAATACTTCTCTCTATTTAATATACTTCTCTTTTTTGTATTATATTAATATCTATTCATATTACCCTTATTTGTTACTTCTCTCGTTTGGACTATATTAATATCTTTTAATATTTATGATTAAGGGTAAAAATGAAAATGAATAACTAATTATATTTTAATTTTCTAAAATAATAAGTATCATAAAATTTATATTTTCAATAAAAATGATAAATATTTAAAAACTGGAGAAACACATACTTATATTATTATCAACGAGTCTTTTGTAACATGTGTCTACAATAAGAATTCAATTATTACCATGTGAAATAGTACAATCATTACTGAATGCACCCTAAAGTTTTTTGCATCCTCACAATATGTAATGACACGTACCATTTATCACAAATGAGAATTGAATTATTATACACATGTGAAATAGTACAATCATTATTGAATGTACCCTAAAAGTTGAGTTTTTTCTTCCATCCCCACAATATGTAATGTCACGTACCATTTATCACGTAAGTACCATTTATTGAAAATGAGAATTCGATTACTTATTTTGTTTATTTTTACTTGTCTAGTATATTAAAATTAAATATTTAATAATTTTTGTTCAGTATGAAAAATCAATGAATAATTTATCTTTTTGTGTCCATTTGTTCTTGCTATTCAATATTATTTATTACTCAATGCATTTCTCAAAGCATTAAATTTATTATATTCAAAAAGTAATATAATTAAATTATTCTTATTATTTTTTATTTTTTAAGGTCTATCAAATCAATAGTGAACAAATAAAGATGAACAGAGAAAGTATTATAGACCACGTGAAATAGTACCATCGTTACTGAATGTACCCTGAAAGTTGAGCTCTTTTGCATCCCCACAATATATTAATGGCAGGTACGTGCCCAAAACTTTGAGAAAAATATATACTAATTATAAAAAATAACTAAGCCGTTATAGTAACTTTAATAAATGAGTTTAAGATATATATATTTTAAATTTTTTACGACCATCTTATCATCGTTTCTCGTTATAAAAAAAGAGTAATATATCTTACTATTAAAGTAATAAAATGTACATATTCTAAGAGAGTTTACTTGTACATATTCAGCAATTGATTTGATAATGTAAATTCTTTTACGTTAATAGTGTATATAATTTAAACTTTAGATATACTCTCCACCACAACTACTCTTGTTTCATTTTATGTGACGTTGTTTAACTAAATACAATTTTTAAAAAAATAAATAAAACCTCCGTTTATAAATTGTGTGATTGGGACAGGGTGCCTATTGACAAGACGATTGCTTACCGGGTGTCACTTGTTTCTTGGAAGACTAAGTAGCAACATATTGAATCTTGCTCTTCTAGTACAAATTAAAGACAGAATATAGATCAATGATAGTGAGTAGTGACTGTGAATTGGAATGGCTGAAAAGTATCCAACATTGTTTTGTAGTGGAACATGAGTGCTCTATCAATGTGTATTGTCATAGTCAAGCGACGATACATATTACATATTGCTCGGAATATGATTTTTCATGAACGCACCAAACATATGAAAGTAGATTGTCAATATGTACGGGATGAACTACTTAATTAGCGGTAATATATCTCCTAGTTATGTTCCTACTCGTGAGCAATTTTATGATATTTTCACCAAGACATTGAGAAAGTCACAGTATGAATAATTACTAGGGTAAATATATATTGTGATATATAAATGTAGATCTTGTAGGCAAATGGAGAGGCAAATCTATGATTTCTAAAATATGAGTGCACCACTAAAAACAAAATGTATTAATAAAGTGGGAAGTGATCACTAGTCTTCTAAGTAAATAACTCAAAAAAAATACTGCACCATATTTAGCCTACTTATAATACAGGTATCAACAGATAATATTATATCAATTTTAGAAAATGTATATACATAAAATACCTAATTTTATGAAGATACTACAAAATTTACGTGCATCATTTTTTAGCCTATAAAAATTTGTCCCCGAGAAAAATAGGTTAGGGTTATATAATAGATTGTAAATATGGCTAATGAGAAAACTGAGAAAATTCTTCAAAACATCATCGTCTCCTTCGTAATTCTTTCCCTTTAATTTTAGCATAGATGGATCTGGATTTGTTTTATTGAAGTATATATTCGTCCAATTATCTCATTGAAATCGTCCCTTTAATGAGGTTGATAATTAATACTAAAGGTAAAAGATATATAACTAGTTGAAGTTATTTCTCATCTACCAATTGCATTGATATTAAAGTTTCCCTTTCTAAATCTAGGACCACTTGGAAATAAATTTAAAAAATCATTTTTCTAACTTATCTAAAAAATAAAAAATCATAATCTGCCACGTGATAAAGACCGTTGGCAAATTAATCGCCTTTTGTTTTCTTGTGCTATATGCAAATTTAATGTAAATAGGTAATCTTATTTAATAAGTGTGGGTCGTTTGGACGATTAAAATAATCTTAATTATTCACGTTCTTTGATCGGACGAATCTTCTTCATTTCTAAGCCTTAAGGGTATTTACGATATTTTAAGTTAATGACACCTTAAAGATATTGTATAACATCATTTTATAATTATCCCTTTTATAAATGTAATTTTGCAATTTTGGACAAAAAAACCCAGTCCATCTTCTATATTATTACTTGGGCAGCCGAAATGTTAGCCGCACAGTCCGCACTTTTTTTATCTTGTGGATCCCATTGTATTTTCCCTTCAATTGGCTTCATTTTTGACTCACCACTATAGTCTCAGCTGGTTGGATAAATACAAGGAACAAACGCAAGGTCCTACTAATAGCCATTTCAAGTGTGCATTTAATATTGGAAAAATTACGAAATATAGAATATTGAAGGGTTTAATCATGAGATATGGGTTAATTTTCACATAATTATATTTTATAGGTATAGTTTAGAACAAATGGTTATTATTTTGGGCAACATATACATTTTGTCCAATTTCCAGCGGAATTCACGCCCACTCCCATGATTTATGGAGATTTCCATTTTAAAAAGATTTTTCTAAAATTTCATCCTTCTTTAGTGATGTTTATATATGTATATAAGTATATATCAACTCAAACGCATATATGTATATGCAATTTGAATGCTTTATTTTTTGTTATACATTGTATATGAGATTCATACTTTTGAGGTTCAAATGTATATGAGATTCATACTTTTGAGGTAACTACCATGATTTATAGAGATTTCTATTTTAAATTTTTTTTTCTAAAATTTCATCTTCTTTAGTGATGTTTATATATGTATATAGTATATACCAACTAAAACGCATATATGTATATGCAATTAGAATGCTTTATTTTTGGTTATACATTGTATATGAGATTCATACTTTTGAGGTTCAAATGTATATGAGATTCATACTTTGAGATTCAAACTTTTGAGATTAAAATGTATATGAGATTTATACATATCAGTATATACATTTGAAATGTATATGAGATGTATACATATCACTATATACATTTGAAATGTATATGCTTAGTTAACTTGAATCTCAAATACATATATACAATATATGGTGAACACATGAGTATATGAAATTGTAAAGTATATGAATGGTTATTTGTATCTGAGATTTTTCAGCTGTATCAGTCAATTATGAAAAGAGAATATTAGTGAGAGTAAAAGACGCATAATTTATGGAGATTTTCATTTTAAAAAGATTTTTTTAACTGATCTTTAGGAATCTATTTTTATGGTATATACGTATATAAGCGTTTATATACAAATCAAGGGCTGATTTTGAAACTTGAAATTAGCTATGCTTTCTAATTAAGAAACTTAAGTTATGAGCCCTGAATAATTTAGCAAACTATAACTATTTATAAAATTTTGCCTTTAATATTTGAGTGCCATTGTTTTATTTTTGATTTATTAAAATAGTTAATATGCTATAAATTTAATTATTTAAATATAAATTTATCACTTTAATTAATATGACGTGCCAATTTTACTGACTAATGTTTAAAAGAACATGTAAAAAATTGAATTGATTCTCAAAATTTTATCGGTACTACATAAATTAAAATAATAAAGTAACATATATTATTCTACAATAACGTTAAAATTACTATAAATTACAATAATTAACAATTTAAAATATTTAAAACATATAAAAAAATTGCGGTCTCTTCAAATTTTATCAACGCCACATAAATTAGGACAAATGGAGTAACATATATTATTTAAAAATTACGTAAAAAGTACCATAAATCACAATAGTTAACAACTTAAAATGTCTAAAAACTATCTAAAAAATTGGATTGACTCTCCAAATTCCATCATGCCACATAAATTGAGATAGAGAGAGTAACATATATAATCTACAAATTATATAAGAAATATTATAAATCACAATAATTAACAACTTAAAATATTTAAAAATCATATAAAAATTGAGTTAACTGTTCAAATAACATATATTGAGCCTGTGCTGGTACGAGCCTCAATATCTAGTATGTGTATATACGGTAAATATTATTTTACTACTTACTAATGAAAGCGAATAGCAGCAAGCAACAATCCGTTAACATGTGTGCTTGTTATTCAAAGGGATAAAAATGACATTTTAAGTTTTTGTGCTATTTTGATTGGTTAGTCTTGCATTATTACCGTAACCTCTTCATAAACTTTTGGTCTTGTGGACCATTCTATCCATCTTACAGTGGACCCAGAATGATGCACCTTTACCGTTTTCATTTTTTTTTTTTATAGATTTTGAAAGTTGAAATCTTAAATTTTGAATTTTTGAGCTTGTGAATTTTAAAATTTTAATTCATGTTTAGACATATTTTACTTGAAAAAGATTAAAATTTTATAAGTGAAAGTGAAATTTCTTTCAAAAAACGGCTCAGGAAACTTGAAAATATTATTTGAAGATGAAACAAATATTTAAAGATAAAATTTTGAAATCTAATCTAATATCTATGATCAAACGCTAGCAGAGCGTCGCTTTTGAAAATTTCTACCGTTTAATAAGAGAAAATAACAACTTGCTCAAGGGAACAGTTTAGTCATTTCATGTGCTACTATGGATACCTTCAAATAATCGTTGAACGCGTGTAAATAAAAAAATTCAAAAAATAAAATAAGAATATTTGTAAAAGAAAAAGAATAAAAATATATTTATATTATTGTGAACTTAATTACTATTATAATATTTATTTAGAGTCAATATTGACCCCGTGATAGATCTTGTAGGCACAATATGCTAGGGTTAAGGTTTAGGCTAATGTATTGCATATATAAATAGATTATGTATATAGTTAATGAGAAGACGGAGAAGTATTCCAAAATCGGGTCTCCTTCATACGTTCTCTTTGATTTTAGCATAGATACATTTAGATTTATTTTATTAAAGTATATATTTGTCCAATTATCTCATTGCATTCATCCCTTCGACAAGGTTAATTTTTGAAAAAGGTAAAAATTATAGAATTGTGGAGTCTTTTTCTCGATGAGTCATCTCTTGTATTAAATATTGAAATTGTATAGTACAACATTTAGGAGTAACAACAATATTATAGAAATTGGAGTTATTTCTCATCTATCCATTGCATTGATATTAAAGTTTTCCGTTTCTAAATCTAGGACCATTTGAAAATAAATTTAACAACTCATTTTCTATCTGACCTAAAAAATGAAAAAAAGACTTCGGGCATTAGGTTGGATCGGTAAATTAGTTGTCTTTCATTTTCTTATTTTAATGTGGTATCGACCAAATTAATGTAGTATATTTCTTTTTATCTCTTTTCGTAACCTCTCACCTTTATTATTTGAGCATATAACCTGAAGATTGAAGATGGATGATCGATGCTTACCATATGACTTCCTCTTATTATTGAAATTATATAGTACGATATTAATATTCTTCTTTATGGCAAGAATCTGTCCTGTGAATTTACAGAAGAATTTTTTTTTTTTTTAAAACATTGATCGAAAATGAGAATTCAGTAAATGGCACGTGTCCAAAACCCCAATAAATATATTTATATTTAGTGTCGAAAATATTTGAATCAACTGCATTCTGATTTAATCGAATATATCACTTACAAAATAAGAATAGGGCGTACTTCATTAAATTGCAAAAATAAATACTATACGTGCTCACACGTAAGTGATGTGACGCCAATTTACGTCACTTTCGACTCCTTTTTACTAAGAACAATCGTACGTTTTCAAGCAACCGTTGTTGTTTTTGATGTTTTTATGTTGTATTTGTAGGAAATGGGAACAAACACGGAAACGGAAGAAAATACGAGAAAAACGACGTTCTGCCTAAGAGTGACGACCTGAGTGACGGCCCATCACACATGTGACGGTCCGTCACATGGACCGTCAAGTGGAAGCACCATGCTGCCTAAGGATGACGGCCAAGGTGACGACCCGTCAAGGGTGTGACGGCCCGTCACCCCCACCGTCGCACCAAGGCAGCAAAGGAAACAGTACCACTGTCTTAAGGTGACGGTCCAGGCGACGGTCCGTCACTGCCTTGACGGTCCGTCAGTCTGGCCGTCAAGTTAAGGCAGTAGCGTCAGGCGGCGACCCGCGTTTTGGGGATTCCTAGCCCGTTTTGGATTTGGTTTCTATTACTCCTATAAATACCCTATGATAGGGCTATGTTTATGATTATTCACCCATTAGTTTAAACACATTTTTTTAGTTATTTTTGAGATCAAGAAACACGTTTGCTCTTCTTGAATTCGTGTTCTTGATTCGTTTTTGAGTTCTTGGTTTATTTTGTTCTTGGATACTTGAAGATTGTCCTCAATATATTGTAAGGATCTCGTTTCTTTATTATTTGATGAACATGACTTTCTTCTCTTCTTCTTCGAGCATGAGTAACTAAAACTCCCGCAACTAGGGTTGTGGGAGCCATGGCAAACGTAGCAATATAGATTCCGGGTAGTGTTGGGTTCGATATATGTATTGTCACATTGTTACTCATACTTTATGTCACGTTTTCTAGTGGTTGCAAACATTAGAACATGCCTAGGTTTAATTTGCTTGAGTAAAGAGATTAAAACCGGGAAAACTTGATTAACAACAAGGATTCGAGACTACCAACTCTCGTCTTAAAGATTAATGCCGTAACTGGATTACTCTACTTGATGTTAGGATTGAAATCTAAAAAGCACATCTTTTCGAGGTCGAGAGAATAGAAAAGGAAATTTGTTTATTTGGCCGAGAGACATTTAGACGATACAATTGACGCAATCACATCGTGACACGCATATAGAAAGAACCCGGTTAAGCCTAGAATCGATATTGTTACAACGCCATGGTGAACACGTCCCTAGTTCGCATTCTCTCCTACTGATTATTTCTCTTACATTATTGTTGCTTTTGTTCACGTTGATTACAAAAAAAACCCCTTTACTTACTGGAAACGATTGACGACTAGTCACATACTTCACTAAAGTCTTAATCATCACCATATTCTCTGTGGGATTCGACCCCAACCTTGTTGGGTTATATATTTGACAACGATCGCTTACGCTTCTTAAATTGAGGTGTAGTTTGAGCGTTATCAAAAATGGCGCCGTTGCCGGGGAATACGGTTGTTAATTAAGTCTGGTGTGTTTATTTGACTCTTAGTCATAATTTCCTGTTTTACGTTTATTTGTTGTTTTTATCTTTGACAGAGTACACAGTTGCGCATGCCAAGTACTCGAGGTTCGGGGGAACAAATTTTACCTTACGACCCCGAACTTGCTAGAACATTGAGGCAGAATATGGCCGCACAACTAGAGGCAGCAAGGATCGCTGCAGAACTGCAGGCCCAACAAAATCTGAATGCTGGTGGTCTGCAGGATGAGATCGCACGGAACGATGAGAATCTCGACTTAGATGGAGCTGGCGCTACAGGCGCCATTATTCTTCCACCGCTAGCGTCCGGAGCAAAGTTCAACATCACTAGCACGATGATTCAATTGTTGAACTTGAGAGGAGTATTCCGTGGCGTTGCTGGTGACGACCCAAACCAGCACCTAATGAATTTCGTGGGCATATGCAAGTCATTCGAACTGCCGGGCGTGAGTCAGACAACGATCAGGCTCAGATTGTTTCCATTGTCTCTGTCTGATGAGGCAGCGTTGTGGTTGACAGAGCTGACCCCCAACTCTATCGCAACGTGGGGAGAGTTGAGAGGAGCTTTCCTAGAAAGGTTTTTTCCTCCCTCTCGGATGATACAGTTGAGGGATGAGATTAGTAATTTCAGGCAGCAACCTCACGAAGCATTCCACGAAACCTGGCTGCGATTCAAGAAGAAGCTGACACAGTGCCCGAACCATCAGTTGGCCGACAACGTCTTGATGCAGACATTCTATAGGGCACTAAATTTGGCTACCAAGCCGACGTTGGACAACGCAGCAGGTGGTGCATTCATGGGTCTCTCTTTTGTTGAGGCCACAACTACGTTGGACAGGCTCACCAAAACCAACAGGGCCTGGCATACACGAGATTCAGAGGTTGCAGCTAGCACCTATACCGTTGGTATGTCAGCAGAGCAGCGTAGGAAAGAGGAGGAACGCGACCAAGACATGGCGCACCTGAAAACGCAGTTGGATCTCCTGACAAGGCACTTGACGTCAGGAAGCATAGAGAAGGTAAAAGTTGTGGGTTCCCAAGGTAGAGCAGCAGAGGTTGAATCTGATGAGGAGGCCAACTATTTGGGGGGTTTCCAGGCAAATGGCCAGGGAAACCAAGGTCGGAACTATCAGAGAGACAACCACAATGAAAAAGCTGGTTATAGAGATCGCGAGCAAGGAAATTGGAGGAATAACAATGATAGAGGTGGGTTGTATGTACCACCTGGTAACCGGGAAAGAGCTAACGTCGAGTCAGGGACGTCCAAGCTAGAGAGCATGATGGCGAAGATGCTACTGAAGGTGGAGTCGACTGACTCTGGGGTAAAGGAAATGAGGACTGAATTAACATCAATGAGTCAGTTAGTGAATTCTCATTCCACCGCAATCAAGCAGTTAGAGCAGCAAATGGGTCAAGTCTCGGCGTCTCTAAATCAAAGGAAAGCTGGAACATTGCCGAGTGACACGCATATAGAAAGAACCCGGTTAAGCCTAGAATCAACATTGTTACAACGCCATGGTGAACACGTCCCTAGTTCATTCTCTCCTACTGATTATTCTCTTACATTATTGTTGCTTTTGTTCACGTTGATTACAAACCCCCCCCCTTTTATTTGTCGGAAACAATTGACTACTAGTCATCTACTTCACTAAAGTCTTAATCTTCACCATATTCTCTGTGGGATTCGACCCCAACCTTGTTGGGTTCTTTACTTGACAACGATCGCTTACGCTTCATTAATTTGAGGTGTAGTTTGGGCGTTATCAAAAAGTGGCGCCGTTGCACCATTCAAAACCCGAGAAACGACAGAAATTGTATGGCAATCACCACCAGAAGCGGTAACACATTATCGGAAACACATCCGGTAATTCAAACCCAGAAAGACGCGGTAGCTGATGAAGATGAGTTAGTAGATGCTGAAATTATGGTCGATGAGGGTGTGGTAGTGTCGTGTGAAAAACCCAGTGCAGAAGAAGAGGCCACTCAAGTGCTCACAGATAGAAGCAAGGAAGTTGAAAAACTTCCAACTATGATGCCTCGGCCACCACCTCCGTTCCCACAAAGGTTGAAGAAGAAAGTGGAAGATAGCAAGTTTCTGAACTTTATGACCATGCTAAAACAGATATCAGTAAACATCCCTCTGGTGGATGCGCTTGAACAAATGCCCGGTTATGCCAAGTTCATGAAGGACTTGATCACAAAGAAGAGGTCGGTAAGTTTTGAACCGGAAGACAACCTCCACCATTGTAGCGCTATTTCATCAAGGTCGCTGGTCCAGAAGAAAGAAGACCCTGGTGCGTTCACTATTCCTTGCACCATTGGGGAGTTTAACTTTGCCAAGGCTCTTTGTGACTTGGGGGCTAGCATAAACTTGATGTCGTTAGCCATCTACCGGCAGTTAGGCTTAGGAGCCCCCAAACCGACTACTATGTGGTTGTTGATGGCTGACAGATCAGTGAAATGCCCGGTTGGTATTTTGTACGATGTGCTTGTGAAGGTGAGGAAGTTCATATTTCCGGCAGATTTCGTGATTTTGGACTGCGAAGTGGACTTCGAAGTCCCTATTATTTTGGGACGACCCTTCTTGGCAACCGGAAGAGTATTGGTAGATATGGAGAGCAACGAGTTGACTTTCAGGTTGAACGAAGAGGTAGTGAAGTTCAACGTGTGCAGATCAATGAAGCAACCAAGGGACATGAATGTCGTCTCGGTTATTGATGTTGTTGCAGATTTTGATGTGATCGTTTCTGTCGAAGAAAGACTTGCGGTAGAGACATTGGCAGCAGTTATAATGAATTTCGATGATGATGGCGTCGAAGATTATGAGGAAATTGTAAATGATATGGTTGGAATGGGGTCATATAGTCACGCCCCAAAGAAATTGGATCTCGATTTAAAGAACAGACCAACACTTCCCGCAAAGCCTTCTATTGAGGAAGCACCGGTATTAGAATTGAAAGAATTGCCAGGCCATCTGAAGTATGCATTTCTGGGTGACAAAGACACCTTACCGGTAATCATCGCGACAGACCTTGGGCAATCTCAAGTTGAAGCGTTATTATCCACTCTGAGGAGACACAAGAGAGCAATCGGCTGGACCATTGCAGATATCATTGGCATCCCACCAGGTATTTGTACTCATAAGATACAGCTAGAAGAAAATTGCACTCCCACCACCGAGCACCAACGGAGACTGAATCCGCCAATGCAAGAGGTGGTGAAGAAAGAGATCATCAAATGGCTCGATGCTGGAGTGGTTTACCCGATCTCTGATAGCAAATGGGTGAGCCCAGTGCAATGTGTTCCTAAGAAGGGAGGAATGACCGTGGTAGCAAATGACAAAAATGAGCTGATTCCATTAAGACCTGTCACTGGCTGGCGAGTTTGTATGGATTACCGGAAGCTAAACTCTTGTACTCTCCGTGATCATTTCCCCATGCCCTTTATGGATCAGATGCTGGATAGATTAGCTGGAAGAGGTTGGTATTGCTTTTTAGATGGTTACTCGGGGTACAACCAAATATCCATCGCCCCGGAAGATCAAGAGAAAACCACGTACACCTGTCCCTATGGTACGTTTGCTTTTAGACGCATGCCCTTTGGTCTTTGCAATGCCCCTGCAACCTTCCAAAGATGCATGATGTCTATCTTTTCTGATATGGTGGAGAACACATTGGAAGTCTTCATGGATGATTTTTTGGTAGTGGGTGATGCATTTGATGATTGTTTGGCGAATCTGAGTCAGGCGTTGCAAAGATGTGAAGAATCAAACCTCGTGCTAAATTAGGAGAAATGTCATTTCATGGTAAAAGAAGGCATTGTGTTAGGACACAAAATATCTATGAGAGGTCTAGAGGTGGATAGAGCCAAGATTGAAGTCATCGAGAAACTACCTCCACCCATTACAGCAAAGGGTGTGAGGAGTTTTCTTGGTCATGCCGGTTTCTACCGAAGGTTCATCAAAGATTTCTCGAAGGTTGCTACCCCATTGTGCAAGTTGCTTGAAAAGGAGACGAAGTTTGTATTTGATGATGAGTGCTTGAAGGCGTTTGAATGCCTGAAAGAAAAGTTAGTGGATGCCCCTATTATAGTTGCCCCGGATTGGTCCAAACCATTTGAAGTAATGTGCGACGCGAGTGGTGTGGCACTTGGAGCTGTTTTGGGACAGAAGAGAGACAAACTTTTTCACCCCATTTATTATGCTAGTAAGGCATTGAATGGAGCGCAAAAGAACTACACAGTGACAGAACAGGAGCTGCTGGCTGTTGTATACGCCTTTGAGAAATTCAGAGCATACTTACTTGGTACAAGAGTGGTGGTGCACACAGATCATGCAGCCTTGAGGTATTTGATGACCAAAAAGGATGCAAAACCCCGACTAATCCGATGGGTGCTACTGTTGCAGGAATTTGACTTTGAAGTCAAAGATCGGAAAGGGTGTGAAAATCAGGTGGCGGATCATCTGTCCAGGCTTGAGAGGAAAGAGAACGTAATAAAGGAACCAGAGATTGATGACACATTTCCGGATGAACAGATGATGGCTGCGTCACGTGATATGGTGCCTTGGTACGCTGACTTTGCAAATTATGCGGTGAGTGACATGATCCCGGAAGATTTGAATTTCCACCAGAAAAAGAAGTTTCTCCATGATGCAAGTAAGTTTTTCTGGGACGAGCCGTATTTATTCCGGTTGTGTGCTGACAACATAGTGAGGAGATGTGTACCTGAAGCTGAAATGACAAGCATCTTACAAGCTTGCCATTCGTCCCCAGTTGGAGGGCATCATGCGGGAAATCGAACCGCCCGAAAAATCTTACAATGTGGTTATTATTGGCCGACAATCCAAAAAGATTCATATGAATTTGCCAAGTTCTGTGATCAATGCCAACGAAGAGGAGCAATCTCGCGCCGACAAGAGCTACCCATGTCCACTATTTTGGAGGTTGAGTTGTTCGACGTATGGGGAATAGATTTCATGGGTCCTTTTGAAAGCTATTATGGGAACCGTTACATCTTGGTAGCGGTGGATTATGTGTCGAAGTGGGTAGAGGCTGTTGCTTTGGCCGATAACGAAGGTAGAAGTGTGGTGGCGTTTTTGAAAAGGAACATCTTTTCTCGGTTTGGCACCCCTCGCACAATCATCAGTGATGGAGGTTCACATTTTTGCAATAAGGTGTTCCGGGATGCTCTAGCAAAATATGGGGTGAAGCAACACAAGGTAGCCACACCTTATCACCCCCAAACCAGTGGGCAAGTAGAAGTATCAAACCGTGAAATTAAAGAGATCTTGGCTAAATCGGTAAATGTGAATCAGCGAGACTGGGCTAGGAAGCTGGACGACACACTCTGGGCGTACCGAACAGCGTTTAAGACGCCAATAGGTATGTCCCCGTACCAATTTGTTTTTGGTAAAGCTTGCCACTTGCCCGTGGAACTTGAGCACAAAGCCCTTTGGGCGCTCAAAAAGTTAAATCTCAGTTGGAGAGAGGCATCAGAACTAAGGTTGGAACAACTGAATGAGATGGACGAGTTCCGATTGCGAGCATATGAGAGATCCGCTCTCTACAAGGAACAAATGAAGCTGTACCATGACAGGAAGATTGAGAAAAGGGAGTTCAAGGCAGGGGACTTGGTATTGTTGTTCAACTCCAGGTTCAAATTATTTCCTGGGAAACTCAAATCCAAATGGTCCGGACCATTCAAAGTACACCAAGTGTCCCCATCCGGTGCGATCGGGCTCGAAAATAGTGATGGTGAGTTGTTCAAAGCCAATGGGCAGAGGGTAAAGCAATATATGGGCCACCCGGAGGAGGTACATGTTCTGTCTCTAGTGCATCTTGATGAAGTCTGAGTAATCAAGACACCCGCGTCGTGCCGCGACGTTAAATCAGGCGATGTATGGGAGGCAACCCATAAATTGTTGTTGTATTATAGTCGTAGAAAAATTTGAATTGTTAGAATTGGTTAATGTGTGCGTTAAGTGTGTAGGTACAAAGAACGGACGTAGCAGCGTATTCTGTCTAAGAATGACGGTGACTTCTGACGGACCGTCAAAGACTTGACGGACCGTCACACGGACCATCACATAACTGACAAATATTCATGCCCACTGTTTTAGAGTGACGATGGTTTCGACGGACCGTCGAAGACTTGACGGACCGTCATCGAAGGCCGTCACACATAATTCTCACAAGGGCTCACTGCCTCACTGTGACGCCCCAAGTGACGGACCGTCACAAAGTCGACGGACCGTCACGCCAAGCAGCCGCGTCAGGTAAGTTTTAATTTAAGTGAGACCCGACCCAATAGCAACGCAACCCGTCCGAGTATATGAGTCTCATCTTCATCATTTTACCACTTATTTTCTAATCTCAAACTCCAAACCTCCATTAAAATCCAAAATCCGTCGTCCCCCCCAGTTGGTCTACTATGTACTCCCAAGTACCTTTCTTCACCATTGTTCAAAACGCACCAAGCCGACAAATTCCCGCTAAGATTGTCCATCGGTTCATATAAAAAAAAATAAAAAAAAAAGGAATAGCGATTTCTTCTACCTAACAAGATCAAGGTATGATTCTAAACTCTTCTTCGTTGGGATTAGTTGAGTAGCATGAAGAAATACAAAGGAAATTGTTGGGTTTGTATAATTATGAAATTGAGATAATGTAAAATGTTGTTGGGTAGAAATGGGGGATCATTGTTGTTTGAAATCATAAGATTGACATGGGTGAAGTCTTGAGTAACCAATGAGATTAATTATTGGTTGGGTGGTGACCATGTGAATCAAAATACCACTAAACAAATAGCAATATCCCGAAAAGAGCACAAGGTGTTCGATGAAATGCCTCAAAGAAGGAGACAATTTTCTGTCTCGCTGTGACGGTTGGCGTGACGGCCCGTCGCACGCGTGACGGCCCGTCAGTCAAGCCGTCAATAATAGACAGACCAACTGTCTCAAAGTGACGGTCGGTGTGACGGTCCGTCACACCTGTGACGAACCGTCAACCAAACCGTCACTCCGAGACAGTACGTATTATATTGTGTTCTCCTGTTCTCACCTGTTTGAACTCGTCCACGTGCAGGTACATGGCCCCAAAACAACAACCGCATCGCGGTCAAGCACTAAAGAAGAAAGAAAGGATCGTTACCACTCGGACCCTAATTGATGAACCGAGTAGCGACGAAGAAATAGTTGCAGCCCCGACTTACCAAACCAGGCTAGTTAAACGAAGAACCACCCAAGTCTCCCAGTCTGAAGAGGAGAGTGGGTCATCTAGCAATGCGTCGGGGAGCGGTAGTGGGTCGGATGAAAGTGGTAGTTCCAGCCCCAATCCGGAGGATATAGGTGGTACCGAAACCACCAAAATTGCAGCGAGTGCACCCACAAACAGAGAATCGATCCGGTGGGCATTTAAGGAGGCGCAGAAGCACTATCTTGACGGTCTTACCAAAATAATGTCAAGAAGCCACAAAAGACCGATCGCCGAAGAAGTGCAAATCATGACAACAGATCTGCCTGAATACCCAGTCCTTCAGACACAGTTTCAGAGGTATCAGCTCGAGTGGATAAGCTCGCCCCAGGGATTCTATTATCCAGAACTAGTCCGGGAATTCTACGCCAACTATTTGGCACTGCTGGAGAACAAATGTGAGCCAGAAAAAGGGGTTAAATCAGCACCAAGGCAGGACAGGGTGCTAGTTCGGGGTAAACAGGTGGACATCTCACGGGAAATGATCAACAGAGGCATCTTTGGCCCGGAATACATCCCTCCACCTGACATGCCAGAGTTCCATGACAAGATTTCCAACGCCTACTCGCAGAGGCCGTGGTTGGCCCGAACATTAACTGAGGGCTCACCTTCTTGGCTGACTCAGAAGGGACGGATATCGAAGCAATCACTAAGCTTCGTAGCCAAGTTTTGGTGGGCGGTTGTGCGGCTCAGGTTATTTCCAACAGGAGGAGACAATAATTTGGATGAGGGAAGAGCCATCCTTGTAGCAAGCTTGATAGCCGGGTACGTCATCAACTTCGGAATGATCATTGCAGACGAGATGCGAACCAGGGCCATCAAAACTACTTCTTCGTTGCCGTTCCCGTGTCTAGTGACTGAGTTATGCAGGCGTGCAGAGGTGCCAATATGGGGTGGTATTGATAAGCAAGTGACAGCGTCATCAAAGCAGAATATTGACAAATCAAGGGATGACACTAAGTTTGAAGTGAGGGTTCACAAGCCTCAGATCTTTGAAGAGCCAACCACAACCACCTCCGAGGCAACCGACACCCCATCAAGCACAGAAATGTCACTTGCGGTGTTTGATCCAAAAACGTCACAGACAACGAGAGCTACTGCTGAAAGCTCTGGCACTGCGGGAAGGCCTCCTCTACCACCAGAATATCACATGAACCCCCGAAATTTTGCTAAGATGGTGCAAAAGCAGAAACAGTTGGATAAACAAATTGCTGCATGGACGGACTTGTTTAAATCCACCATTGATGAAGCAATACGGGAGGCTCTGAAGCCATTTGAGGGGCTGCGCGCAAGGGTAGATGCGATGGAAACCCGGATGGATGCAAGGCTAAACGAAATGAGCATCCCGGACTTGGCGAGATTTGATGCGGAGCTAAAGAAGGTGAAAAATGATATCACAGTCCTCAAGCAAGAAAAAGCGCTTTATGAGGAAACTTCGGAGTTCGTGGACTTGGACGAAGAAACCACGATTGTGGATTTGATGGGTCGGCCTCTGAAAATTAGTGAACCCCAAGTAGGTGAAAGTGGGGTAAAGAAATCAAAGAAGAGGAAGCACAAAAAGACATTTGCTGAGAAGGACGAGTTAGAGGTCGCGAAGCAGCGGTCGGTAATAGATGAGCAGCTGCGACAGGAGAGAGTGCGTGCCCAAGCAGGTGGGGCATCATCCAGTGCGGCACCGGAGTCTGAAAAGACCCCAGATGTTGATGAGCCGCGTACGGAAACCTAGGTTTCCCAGGTACCCCTATTCCTTTATTCTGAATACCTGTTTACTTGAGCATTGAGGACAATGCTACATTCTTTTGCTAGGGGTAGGAGTACCACCACCGGAGGTTTTTGTTGCCATGTTTCTTTTCCTCCGGTGTGCTATCTAGTAGAACTGGCATGTTTAGGTTGTTATTATATTTTTTTTAAGTAATTTTTTAATGTCTATAGCAAGCAGGCGTTTTTCTTATTAAAAACGAGGCTCCTTTAAAAATTTTCTGGTTTTGAGCTTATGTTGAAACGATTGACTATCTGGATCCTTGTATGTCATTGTGTGATTATGAGTAGAATGAGTATGCTTAAGCCGAGCGGTTGTTTTGATAATTGGTAGCGGTATGGTTTCTTGGTGCAAGTGTGTGTGAGCGTATTTTGTTATAAATTCTTACTCTGTGCATGCATCTAGAACTTGCCCGGTCTATTCTGTTAAGTTTGAAGTTGGTTGCTTAGGAAAGGATCACAGGCCCTTTTTGTGTGCAGTCCACTTGACCTAAAAGACCGCCCAAATATAAATAATCCCTTGAGCCCTGTTTGAGCCGTAATTGACCATATTCTTTCAATAACCTGTCACCGTTCCTTGTTTAACTTTCAATCTCTATTTTGGCCCTGGTCCTTCCTTGGACATCGTGCACCTCAACCCAGGCAATCAGCCTAAGTTGAGGGTGGCTACTATAGAAGTGAACCCTGTTTTGGCCCTGGTCCTGCCAATGGACATTGTGCACTTTAACGCAAGCAAGCAGCTTAAGTTGAGGGTGGCTACTACGGAGGTGAATGATAAGAAAAAGAGGATGGGGATGATTGGTTGAGAATAGAATGAAAAGTCCGGGTGTGTGCCTAAGAAAAGAAAAAAATAAAAAGAGACGAAAAAGATCGAAAAATTAATAAAGAGAATTGTCAAAATAAAGAGGCCGCACCTGTAGCTAGAAAGAAGGGAATAAAGAGGAGAATAAGGATGGACAAAGTAACGTTATGTGGTCAGAAGATGTTGGTAGTTCCAAGGAGGGCTTAGTCACTAACCCCTAAATGTATCATACCTGCACCCGAAGCCTCATTACAAGCCAATACAAGTCCTGTAGTGATCCTGAGCGGCTTTCTGAAGAACCGAAATAGAATAGTAAGGGCAAGCCTATGGTATCACATGTGCATTGTTTGAAATCGGTTGTGAGTGTGAGCGCTTACCTAGTCCCAAATCTTGTGTGTGGGATTTCTTTTTGGTGAGGGCACCAAGATGTCTATATTGTCTATTGATTGTTAGGATAGCTGCGTGTGTGTATGCATAATGTTCTATCATATCGGAATGACATGTTTGGATCCTTGCAAGTTAGTGTTTCATACATTCGTGTGCTACGAGGGAGCTTGATTTAATTGAATAAGTTTGAATGACCATGAGTTGCTATAGACACGAGTTTGTTGTTTCGTAGTTGAGTCATATTATTGTTTTATGTTATATTGCTTGAGGACAAGCGAACGTTTTAAGTTGAGGGTGTTGATGTGACGCCAATTTACGTCACTTTCGACTCCTTTTTACTAAGAACAATCGTACGTTTTCAAGCAACCGTTGTTGTTTTTGATGTTTTTATGTTGTATTTGTAGGAAATGGGAACAAACACGGAAACGGAAGAAAATACGAGAAAAACGATGTTCTGCCTAAGAGTGACGACCTGAGTGACGGCCCGTCACACATGTGACGGTCCGTCACATGGACCGTCAAGTGGAAGCACCATGCTGCCTAAGGATGACGGCCAAGGTGACGACCCGTCAAGGGTGTGACGGCCCGTCGCCCCCACCGTCGCACCAAGGCAGCAAAGGAAACAGTACCACTGTCTTAAGGTGACGGTCCAGGCGACGGTCCGTCACTGCCTTGACGGTCCGTCAGCCTGGCCGTCAAGTTAAGGCAGTAGCGTCAGGCGGCGACCCGCGTTTTGGGGATTCCTAGCCCGTTTTGGATTTGGTTTCTATTACTCCTATAAATACCCTATGATAGGGCTATGTTTATGATTATTCACCCATTAGTTTAAACACGTTTTTTTAGTTATTTTTGAGATCAAGAAACACGTTTGCTCTTCTTGAATTCGTGTTCTTGATTCGTTCTTGAGTTCTTGGTTTATTTTGTTCTTGGATACTTGAAGATTGTCCTCAATATATTGTAAGGATCTCGTTTCTTTATTATTTGATGAACATGACTTTCTTCTCTTCTTCTTCGAGCATGAGTAACTAAAACTCCCGCAACTAGGGTTGTGGGAGCCATGGCAAACGTAGCAATATAGATTCCGGGTAGCATTGGGTTCGATTTATGTATTGTCACATTGTTAATCATACGTTATGTCACGTTTTCTAGTGGGTTGCAAACATTAGAACATGCCTAGGTTTAATTTGCTTGAGAAAGAGATTAAAACCGAGAAACTTGATTAACAACAAGGATTCGAGACTACCAACTCTCGTCTTAAAGATTAATGCCGTAACTGGATTAGTCTACTTGATGTTAGGATTGAAAGCTAAAAAGCACATCTTTTCGAGGTCGAGAGAATAGAAAAGGAAATTTGTTTATTTGGTCGAGAGACATTTAGACGATACAATTGACGCAATCACATCGTGACACGCATATAGAAAGAACCCGGTTAAGCCTAGAATCGACATTGTTACAACGCCATGGTGAACACGTCCCTAGTTCGCATTCTCTCCTACTGATTATTTCTCTTACATTATTGTTGCTTTTGTTCACGTTGATTACAAAAACCCCCCTTTACTTACTGGAAACGATTGACGACTAGTCACATACTTCACTAAAGTCTTAATCATCACCATATTCTCTGTGGGATTCGACCCCAACCTTGTTGGGTTATATATTTGACAACGATCGCTTACGCTTCTTAAATTGAGGTGTAGTTTGAGCGTTATCAGTAAGCAGGACTTTTGTCAATGTGTTGTCACTTTTTAAAATGAGAAATGATAAATAAAATAATAAAATATCATATTATAAAAAAATAAAATATAAATAAAATCAATTCACGTACACTACTATACCTTCTCTTTAAAAAAAACTATAACTTTTATTGATGAGTTCTCTTTCATTTTTTTTTCAAATGTAATCAAAATTATCTCATTATTCATTTGATTTCATAAATTATTCCTAATCAATTTCGAGAAAGACGTTGAAAGAAAAAAAAAACCATAAAAAAGATCCACTTGTGAGGTACTTTTTTTATTTTATTTTCTGTTTCTTATGTAGACTCGTACTCTGTTTCTTATCTTAATATATAGGCTACTTGATTCCATTAGAATGATTTTGTTATTTTATTAATGCGATTACTACCTAAGAAGATAAACATGGCAGGAGGTATTGCTTATCAAATTTTGGTAAATTCAAAGATGTTAATCTCTTCAAAATTACTTAATTAAATAGATATGCACGCACAAGTTTAACCAATTATATGGTGTAGTGGTTATTAGATGCATCTATATTTGAGGTTCTTTTTTTTTTAATTAAATTTTTTTGGTCCGTGGACCATTTTATTGATTAAAATGAAAGGGCCAAAGGCCAATGTTCAAAAACACAAAAGGAAATGGACCAACCCAAAATTGGTCTGGCCCAAATAGAAAATAAAAAATCTACTGCTATAAACAACAATCTGAACTTTGTTGAAGAGTAGTCAGTACTCTTTCCTTTGAAATGTCGCCTCCGTCTCTTCATGTTGTCTTGAGTGTTGCCGGAGGAATTCCAAGCTGAAATGGCTGCTCCTTTGGGTGGTGTTCCAGCTCACGCCATTGATCTTTTGGTGGGGGCTCTGTCTATCACCTTCACTTTCACCTGGTAAGCCTCTTGTCATCATCTTTCTTTTCGCCGATGGTCTTCTGATGTTTCTTTTTCCTTTGCAGGTGGTCGGGGTTTATCCCCAAGGGACCGAAGAAGTATGGAGTTGCTCAGATCTGATATGCCTGGTAAGGATGTCTCCCCTTTCCTTAAACTTTTGTGTTTTTCTTTGCAGATTTTGGTGGGTTAGTGGCAAGCTCACCATCTGGCTTTCTGCTGAGTAGACCCGGCTAAGCAAAACCCTACCCCTTCTTTTTTTGTGAAGCTTTTTGATAGCTAGAGCATGTATACCTAGCTAGTGTTGGCATAGCTGTTATGTCTTGTATAAGGTATACTCTAGTACTAATTTGGTTGTGCTGCTTCATTTCGTGGCTTAGATAGGTTCTGTAAATAACCATATTAGCCATGTGACTTGTGACTCAGCTAATCCTGATGCCTTTCTGCTTGTGCTCTTTCATTGTTTGTTGTTTGTGGATTGATTTGCCTACTTCTTATTCTCAAGTTTGGGATTTGTGCTTTATCCATGTTGATGAGTTTTCTTATGTTGCTTGGTTCAGGGAAATTATAAAACTCCTTAGTTTGTTGTGATTCAATAACCTTGTTAGCTAATGAATCTGCAACACTGTTATCTTCCCTGTAAATGTGAACCACCTGTACATTAAGCTGTTGTATTCTGTTCATTGACGGCCTCTACTTAGACACTTCAATTAGGCTTTGCTCATTTTAAATACCTCATGTAGGGTTTACTGTGTCATTTTGATACTTTTTGCTGACTTAACACATTGTATGTGATGCACTCATTCTTAGCGCGTGAATAACATATTTTTTTTGTAAAAATTTATTTTTTTCCTTCTTCTTTTCACTTTTTATCCCTGCCACCTACTCCACCTTCCACCATGAAATCTTGATGAAAAAACTCACAAAACATGGAAGAACAAAACAAAAAAATTATCATACTAATTTTAATTTTTTTTGCAAGAACATGAAAGAACAAAACATCAAAAATTAAAAGAAAAAAGAAAGAAAATTTCTACCATCTCTATCGGAATCTCGCCGAAAACCCATTATCATTCAATTACTGAACAAAAGCATCATTAAATCAATCAAAATAACTAGTGGATGAGTAAAGTATGAATTTTATTTAAATCAAAAATTAAAAAATAATAATTATTCAAGCTTCCATTAAGCTGTCAAGCATAAAAAGCTTCCAGATTTGGGACCCTTTTTATCTTTTACTTGGCAATTAGTTTTCAGCTCAAGAACTCAGTAAGTGTGCATTACCAAATAGACAATGTTATCACATAAGCTAATGACCAATTCACTTGTAGCTGATAAGAGCATAATTAACGAGAAAATAACAAAAAATAATAAAAAATAACAAAAAGTAAGAAGTGTTTCAAGTCGTATTTAAGTACAATTAGTCCGAGAGATTGAAGAATTTGGGATAAGATTTGACATAGAAAACAAGGTTGATGAGTCTATCTCCGGTTATATGTATTTATTTCGGCAATATATTTTCGATAACCAATCAAATTTTTCAATTTTTATAACACTAGTAAGTATAAAGGTGACACTAGTATGTTTAAATTTTCCTATAAAATTTAGTTATCAAAAAAGTTGGTACTTTGTTGGATCTTCACTTCACTTTATCTCTTCTCTTTTTCTAGTTCTTAACTAGTATTTATTTTTATTTGTTGACATGTAATTTTTAGTTA
The DNA here is from genome assembly GCA_003996215.1 of Jaltomata sinuosa. Classification (NCBI taxonomy): domain Eukaryota; kingdom Viridiplantae; phylum Streptophyta; class Magnoliopsida; order Solanales; family Solanaceae; genus Jaltomata; species Jaltomata sinuosa. The sequence goes on from QJPP01000424.1 coordinate 456,597, forward strand.
ATCGTATTTGCCATGTCATTAGCTTGGTGGGGTGAGGTTTTTATTTTACCCAATAAAAAAAGACACATAATAAGTAATTTTTCTTTTTAAAATAAAATATAGAGGGGGCCGTTAGTTTTAAGGGTATAAATGAGCCAAAAAAAATTGGTAGAGGGTATTTTTAGACCTTTTCCTATAGTGCAAGATCAGTGTTTTCAGAGGCGTTCACGGGACGAGTCTCAGGGCGAGACGCAAAAACACATCGGAACATTGTGGCTGGGAGCGAAAGTCTTGTAAGGCGTAAGCTCCACTATTTAGGACGTTCATTTAACCGTGAGGCGTGAATTTCTTGTGGGGTATAAGCCTAGAGAAAATTATTACAAATTTAAATAAATTTTTTAATAAGCTCTTAATTTAAGCCTAAATATTCAAATATTTGATTATTAAATACTCAAAAAGTAAAAAGAAAATCAACGAAAAATATTTTTTATTTTTTAATCCCCAACTTTTGTCTCATTCTCGGTATGGTTCTTGTTGGTCGACCTACTCAAGCAGATACTTTCGTTTTTCTTCTTTCTTTTTTATTCTTTTCAAGTTCCTTTATTTTCTTTTACTTTTTTTCTTTTAAAACACAATATACGGTGAATGAGAGTGTTTAATTTTTGATTGAGCTACAAAAAAGTGGGTGTTCTCCGACTTGAATATTTTTTTTAATTCTCTGACTTCAGAATTTTAAAAAACAATACATCTTTCACTTATTTTTTAAATATATTTTTTATGTAATTTTACTCCTTTTTTGATGATTATCCTTTTTAAAAGTATCTTTATAAAATATTAATTTACAAAATACTAAATTAAAGAATCTACGGGGGCTCACGCCTCATGCCCCCATTGGCTCAGCGCTTACGCTTTGTCTCGGGCTCCCACCTTTTAAAACACTACCTGCGACTAATAATATCATCATAATTTGTAGAATGTAAAGAGTGATAATTAAAATGATAGTGAAATAATTAAGATTTTCTTCTATCATCCTTTTCAACTGTATTCCCTCATAATATACACATATTCTTTTATATTGTTCATAATTTTTTTTAAAGCGATATTGATTAAATAATTTGAAATTTTTAATCTAAAATAAGAAATATATATTTGTATGGTAGTAAATCATCTTATTAAGTGTAAAATAAATACATAATAAATATTATTAACATTGATAAATTTTAAGTGGTGTTGATTAAATAATTTAAAATTTTTAATCTCAAATATGTGAGGGGATCCACTGAGATGTCCATAATCGAAATATTTTTCTTCATCGACTATCGATTTTTTGTACTCAAAGTAATTATAAAATTTACACAAATATTATCGACATTTAAAGTAGTAAAACTATAACTAAAAGGTATGAATTTAAAATTAAAGTACATAGGCTAAGTGAAAACCAAAAAATGCACAAAAACACATGAAATGATAAAACTACCCTTTGGAGGAAGCTAAGCACGTCGACGGAGATGTTTCTGCTTGCCGCCCAACTCCCTCGTGCCTCATATTATATAAGAGAAAGAGAATATATATGATGATGATGAATATATAATGATACTTTTACTTCTATAGATGAAAACGGCGGAAAAGATCTTATAGAACGAACCCTCATTTGCTATTTTTAATTTAGACAAAAGTCCTTTATTTATTATATTAATAATTAATGCATTTTATATGCATTATCATTACACATACATTAATATTGAAACACTTGAGCAGTCTCAAAAGAGGAGTAAAAGTACATCCTCTAGCTAGTAATTGACAGTATGGATAACCACAATAGTTACGTGTGGTTCCACACCAACCCGATACACTACAACACACTCCATTAGGACATTTTCTACCATCAGCTTGTTTTCCGCATCTTCCTTGTGGAAATGACGGGGGTGGAGGTGGGGGTGGGGACGGGGGTGGTGGTGGTGGTGGGGACGGGGGTGGTGGTGGTGGTGGACATTGGCTTTGACATTCTCTAGGACCACAATAGTCCGGTGTGGTTCCACACCAACCAGATTCACTACAACACAATCCAGTAGGACATGCTCTGTCAGCAGCTTGCCATCCGCATCGTCCCTGTGGGAAGGGCCCTGAACATTGGCTTTGACATCTATCAGTATCACAATAGTGAGACTATTATCTTATCATTGAATTGAAACTCTCAGTACATTATTTCCTTACAAATTATAACTTTGATAGTAAAGAAAAGTGAAGATGTACATTATTTCCTTACAAATTATAACTTTGATAGTAAAGAAAAGTGAAGATGTACATCAAAAGAGGGGAGATCTAGAAAATTGTATCAAATACACATTATTTCCTTAATTAACATAGATTAATTAATAAGTGATGAATATAAGATGATTATAGGTGAAACGAAAATATGACTCGTATATATGTCGATTTTTAGCAGAACAAAAAGATTTTCTTACACTTAGATCTAGTACAATGTTAATGAAAGCAACTTGTCAATGATCCCCACTGGTAATCGTCCTTTTACTTCAACGTGATGTATTAAAATGAAGCAGCTGGAAACCCCTAAGTTACTATTTCTCTTCTCTTCATTTTCTCCAGGTTCTTGCTTAAATTGAAGACACATGACATAAATTAAAATTAATGGGTAAGATTTAAATCACTAAAGCAAGATTTAATTCACTAAAGCAAGACCCTAACCGTGATTTAGATAATTATATATATATTTGATTCCAAAAATTATAGTAATCCCACAATCATAGCTAAATATTATATCTTGTCCATAAATATATATTTTTTTTAAAAAAAAATCCCTCTCTTCCTACTTTTTTATTGTGTCTTAGATTTTTATTTTTTTAATTGATAACTTATTGTCTATTAATTAATTTATTTTTGGGTTAATATTTTGAAATGGGGAAAAGAAAAGTTGAAAAATTGTTAAAAGAGGAGTCTAGTATTGAGACAGGGAAAAGATATCGTTGTACTCATAATTTTAAAAAAATTGTTAAAAAGGAAGAAAAAATTGATACTAAAAAAGAAAGGAATTAATTATCTAAATCATGGTTAGCGTCTTATTTTAGTGAATTAAATCTTACCCATTAATTTTAACTTATGTCATGTGTCTCCAATCTAAGAAAGAACTAACTTGGGGAAAATGGAGAGAAGCCCCATCGGATCGAGATGAAAATGATGCATGGGAAATTAAAGATCTTACTGAATGATGAACATCACCATTTGGTACTTTGATTTAGACAAATTAAAAGTGGTTTATTTATTATATTATATTGATTAATGCATTTCAAGTGCATGCATTAGAATTACACACATTACTTAATATTCAAACATGATGGATGGATATGAGGAGGATGATCCTCTCTAGACAGCAATATTGTGGAAGAAGGTTTGAATGCCTCTCATGCGATTCTTAGTAAGGGTTGTCCAGGGAGTTTTACATTGACTCTGATAGAATGGAGGAAAACAATGCATTGGTGTGTCTCCACAGAAACCCAAGTCACTACAACACAGTCCATTAGGACATTTTTTACCACCAACTAGTATCCCGCATAGTGCACCTGCATCAGGTGGGCTTGGTGGCGCTTGATCACATTGACTTTGACACAGATTTGGATCACAATAGTCTGGTCCAGTTCCACACCAACCAAAGACACTACAACACTTTCCACTAGGACATTCTTTACCATCAAAGCCTTTTCCGCATTCTCCCTCTGCCTTCACTGCTACTTCATGCCCAACAGCCCAAGGGTTTCATTATTAAAGGGAACATCAGATTGCTTGCCTGAGACCTTAAGGAGGAACAAAGCCACAGCTAAAAGGCTAATTAATGCTGCACTTCCTCTCATTTATTGGTTTAATTCTTAATTATGATGCTCAGGTATATATAGGAAAATTATCAAGGGAATATGCTTACGCCTCAACACCAGTAGTAGTGAGTCTGTTTGGTAGATATTACTACTATTTCTCAAGGTGTATTAGGTATGGGGGAATATGTTTGGGTAAAAGACATACATCTCACTACTATAGGAGCTAATTACTCCCTCTCCCATAAATTTTCAATACTACATAATATCCCGTTAAAAAGTGAGGTGGATACATTGTGTAATCGCTATACAATATGGTTAGTCGCGGACACATGGTAAATCTCCAAATACATGTTAATTAAGGCGTCCAGACACATGGTTAAGGTGTCTGGATACATGGTTTAGTCTCAGATACATCGCATTGGTTATCGCGGGATATTATGTAATTAATTTAAAGTAGTGAGAGAATAAATAAATATGGTAAGAATGTTTGGGGATTTATGTAATTTACCCAAATGTTTTCGTATTTTCTCATGTTCTATTTGTCAAAAAAATTGAAATATATTTTCTCTAAATAAGGAAAATAAGTCCGTAAAAACAAGAAAAATAACTTCCCTAATGAAAGTAGTAAAACAAGTGTCATTCCACACATATTTTATCCTCCTCATAGCGGGAGTTTTAGTGCACCTATCTGTCCTTTTACTTTTTTATTTGTGTACGGTGTACCAAACAAAAAAAAAATAAACAAAAACCTACTTATTTTTGATGAAATTGGTCATCGTTGATTTCATATCTAATAATGCAAACATACGACAAATGTTGTGTCACCACTACATTGATTGTCCAGATTTTTATCCTTATTTGTTATGTTTCCAGAAAATTACGTACATACATCTTGTTTATTTGTAATTTTACGCTGTCAAGACCCCTATTTTTAAAAAATTATTATTATTTAATACACCTTAAATATGACTTATTGTGATTTTACACTGTCAAAACCCCTGTTTTTAAAATTATTATTATTTAATACACCTTGAATATGATAAAAGGTGAAGACTGAGACACTTATCTTATCACTGAATTGAAACTCTCAGTACATTATTTCCTTACAAATTATAACTTTGATAGTAAAGAAAAGTGAAGATGTACATCAAAAGAGGGGAGATCTAGAAAATTGTATCAAATACACATTATTTCCTTAATTAACATAGATTAATTAATAAGTGATGAATATAAGATGATTATAGGTGAAACAAAAAGAGAGGGATTAGCGCAAAGACGAATAAAGATCATATATATGGCCAGTGGCGGAGCTAGAATTTTTAATAAGGGGATTCAAAATATGTAAAAGTAAACATACAAAGAAACTAAAGATGCTTCAACATATACTATATGCACATATTTTTTTTTAACCATGTATAAATAATGTAATTTTTCATTGAAAGCCCCTCAGCCTAACCTATCTCCACCCCTGCATATGGCCTAGCATGAAATGTGAATCATCATGCCCTAAGAATTTATTATAAGGGTTCATAAGACAGAAGTCTAAAATCATTTTACACTTATTCTTTCTTCTTCTTTTTTTTTTTTTTTTTTTTTTTCATTTTCTTCAATTACGACTCATCATAGCAAAGAAACAAAATAAAATAAAATGTAGTTGTATGAAAAATACAGGAAAAAGTGAAGAAATCGGGGGCCGTTATTTTCATATCTAATAATGGTCCACTTAAATCTAGCAATAAACTAACGGTCCACTTAAGTCTAGTACACAACGAAGGATGGATGTTAATAAGAGCAACCTGCCAATGATGCCAACTAGAGATCGTCCTTTTATTTTAACATGAATGTGACATGTTAAAATGATGCTACTAGTTTTATCCAGAGCCATTTGGTAGGGTAGTACTGAATAAAATGTGTTATTAATGTAGAGATTAGTTATGTTGATATTATCTCTGTAGATAGTTTGAATTGTTGTATTAAATGAATAGAGTGTATTAGAATATGAATAGTACTAATTAATAGAGTGTATTAGAATAAGAATAGTACCTCGTATCGTTAATGTCATAGTTTACTATGCACAAAAATAGTACTGAATAGAGTATATTTTTATATATATAATGTATTAGTTATACATAGATTGAAAACACCAAACAAGAAATTAAATAATACGGAATTTAATTAATATATGTATTATTTTCTCTAACATCTCCTACCAAACAACCCCTTAAAATTAAATAAGCTACACTTAAATCTGAATGTATTTAATGACTAAAATAGTCGTCCAATTATCTCAATTAAAAATCGTCCATTCAAGATTGTTTTGTTAAAGTGGTAAATGTTACATAACTACTTAAGATTGGAATTATGTAGAATATCTTGGAGAAGTAAGTAATAAGTTAGATGGGAGCAACTCTCTCTCCTCTATCAACTGCATTAATATTGAAGTTTTCCATTTCTAAATTAATTAGAACCATGAAAAAAAAATATCATAAACTTCTAAGATATTGCTTTGATTCTTGCAATGTAATATATGTGAGATTTAAGCGTAAAAACTCATCTATCAATAAAATAGATATCAGAGTTTTGCAGCAGTTAAAAAAAGCAGTTGAAACCAAGCCAGCCAGAGAAGTCTAATATAGTTCTTTCTACTTTATTTCATTACGACTCATCATAGGAAGGAAACAAATTTAAAAAAATAATTAGCTCTATCAAAAATAGAAGAAATAGGTGGCCTTTTGCTTTCACATCTAATAATGCCAGTCATAAGACAAATGTGTATGTCGCCATTACACTGATTGTACCTCTGATTCCTTACCTTTGTATAATGTAATGTTACACCTCTATGTTTGGTTTTTAAAATAGAGAGAAATTGTAAACAAATACAGCTCCTGAACTAAAAACCATCACACATGTTGTTTCTTGAACTAAAACAGAGAAAGAAAAAAAAGAAAATTGAACCAGGAAAGACCCCCAACATCTCTCCTGAGTTTTACCAATGTCAGAGTCTTACTCTTAAGCAGAATCATCAATAAGATAAAAGTGAATTGCCAGGTAAAATCCTCGAGGTCTCGACACAAAATTTACACTCAATTGATCCCTCCGTTGCAAATAGCGGTATGAATAAGCAATTACTCAAAGAAAAGGGGGGCTGCTTAAACTTAATAAAACCAACAAGGTTCATAAAACATATAGAGTTAGCAATTGCCGTACCTCACACCTAAGAAATAAGTTCCGTTCTTTTCCGAACATTTTAAATCCTCTTTACAAACACCAAAAACCTATTCAACAAAACTTTGAAGATGATAACTCAAAAAGAGGTGTTATAAGAGTTCATTCATCCCCATCCTCCTCGTCATCTTGGTCCTCATCATCGTCGTCTGAGACTTCACTGTCCTTTCCCTGCATTAACAATTCGAGTTAAACCAATGGAATTCAACACACTCACCAAACCAGTAATCTCTCATTTGGCTCTCTGCAATACAAAAGGACCCAAGAACCATGTATTAAAATTGTTTAATATTATTCACAATGGAAAAGCAATTAGGAACTACTACTATCTCTTTATCCCAGAAGAATCAACAGTGCACATGTCCTCGAGGCCAAAATATTAATGACGCGTGTCACGACCCTATTGGGGCGTGACATACACATGTTCTGAAAAACTGTTCAAGCACAAAAGTGGTGTTCTGCCTATGTATTATTCTGCAAAACATATAATGAGCATCAAAATAATACTGTTCAACAAGGACCCAGTTAACTTTCCCTCAACCACAAGATATCTCTATTGTGTGTATCCAAGAGATTAAAGCCAAATGTCTGTCAATTATAGCTTTTACTTCAGAGAAATGGTAGGGGCCAACATTCATTATACATCCTTTTACTTCAACAGAGAAGGGAGAGACAAGGTAGGGACCAGGAAGATGAACATACATTATACATATTGTACATCAAGTGTCCTTACCCATGTGTTGTTTGGTAAAGAGTGAAGTATCAAAAACACACTTAAGCTATCTCTTTTTATTGAGTTTCATACCTAAACTATCACTCATTAGTTTGAGAAACACATCTCAACTAATATGTGATAGTGTGTGTACTACACTATCTTTTTTATTTAAAAAATCATGTCACGTGGCACTCTATGTGAAAATATCTTTTCACCTTAGCAAAAACTAAATAAATTATTAGTATTAAATTAAAAATTAAATATTCACCGTGTTGAGAAATGATGAAGAAGAAGGGGAGAGTTTAGGGTAAAATCAATGAAAAAAATTTAAAAAATGATGTGTCAGCTAAAAAAAAATAAAAATATATACCACGTCATCAGAATATTTAATGCCCAGACGCGTCAAAATGTGTTTGTATACAAAAACTTGATCCAGTCAACGTCGAGGTGTGTTTCTCAAACTAATGAGTGATAATTTAGGTATGAAACTCATACTTCCAATAGTTTAGGTATGAAACTCAATAAAAAGACATAATTTAGGTGTATTTTTGATGCTTCACTCTTTGGTAAAACTAGAAACCGAAGTGAAAAGACATGATTCCATCCTTTCTATTAAGATTTGGGCGGTTGACATAACCTCCAATTTTATTTCTGTTTTACTTCTGAACCAAAGGAAAAAAGAACTCAATGGTCTAGCTTACCCTCCTTTCATCCCGAAATATAGTTCATAGCCTCCACAAAAAGAAGCATTTCCCTACGCACTAGATTAAAGAATTAAAAGTCTATATTGCTACAAAAAACATTAAATTAACTACCAGAAATATATAAATCTGCTCTCTTTTGTCATGCAACACTGCAACAGACAGATTAGTTTTTGAAACTTAGCTCACAATTTCCAGTGTAAAGCTAGAAAATCTTACTACCACGTCCTCTCCCATCATTACACTATTTACACCATCTACTATCATCAATCATTCCCTTAATTCTCTCTTCCTTTCTTTTTCATACTACAAATCAGATTTTTATAATTGTCACTTTAAGTTTAAGAATGTGTCTAATATAACATAAATTTTTCTTCAAAATATTTCCCTTGCTGACTTATTTTCTGGTGCGGTCTTATAAATTGTGCAGAAGATTTTCTCAGAAAGAATATTTTAGAGGATGAGAATTATCTTTTGGAATACTTAATTTTTCTAATATCTCAGTTGTGGTGCAAGTAACCGGTCAGATTTGGATCTAACAGTCAAATCATCACATAAATGTTAAGATTCGAGAATACAGAAAGAACTTCTATTTCAGAAGGAAAACAAAAAAGAATACAAAGATAAGTATCGGTTTGGGTACAAGAATCAGGCCATAGAGAGAGGAGTTGTTTTTCCATAGGCCCAATCCATAGCATCATTGACATTGAGCACTTGAAACATGAAACAAGAGAAAAAAGTACCCAAAAATGATATAAAATCAAGTCACATTTGCTATGCACTGTCAGAAATTGAGCAGCTTTGCTATCCGTTAAAGACTTTTGGTCTAATTTTATCCCGCTGCTAGGAAAAAGTCTTGTTTTTGCCCTTGACCACTAACGGAGCTCCAATGTGAGAAGTTGATGGGTAAAAAATAGACCTTTTTTTCTCAAAAAGATTGGACGCGTGGAATAAACCCATTTCAAGGTGGAGCTTCGCAAGTAATGGTAAGGAAAAATACGAAACGGTTTGCTAATGGCAAGGTTATTTATGGATCAAAAGTCTAACAGAGGATAAAATTGAGCAATTTTGGATAGCAAGGGACAACATTGAACTTTTTCTCAAAAGTCGCCGTCCTAGCAAAAATTTCTATTTAGAAATAAAAGGTTCATCCCCTTGTCATACCAAAAGAAATCCTACATAATCATACAACATATTGTCCTTGGTTTAGGCAATCAACTCATTTAAACCCCTTATGTTAATTTGTTCCTAGAATAAAAGCTTTAGACATTCACAGGATAGTTGCTTTCCTATCACAGTGATGCAGTTTCATTTTTTCATACTCTAGTAGTGTAAAATCATATAGCTCACAGAAAACAGCAGCAACCAAAATTGAAGACTATAGCCAGTTCTTCTCAGAAACAAAGACATTCCCCAATAATCATAAATATAGTCTTTTGATAGCCTTCACTAAGTAATGACACTATATGCTGAGAGTTGACGCTTCTTTTGAAGAGCATGAGGAAAATTCTCTAAAAGACGACATGTTCAAGACCAATACTGAAGCTATATGTGCCATTAAGTGGCGGTGAGGGTTGGACAACACCTTCTCAAGATGTTACTGGTGGATCAATTAGGAAGGATACTCAACTACAATTTGCCATTTAAGCCAGAAAGCATATATTAAGACATCGATGGGATCGAATAATGAAATGAAATAATTAAGCACAAAAAGAAACCGGTAGCAGGCATTTGTCGGGAAAAAAGAGACATTAAAGCTGCAACCAAATAAGTATGGCTTACAGTCTAGATAATGTTATCACAACTATTGCAATCATGAAGAATGAACTATCTTTTACCTCATCACCACCTTCGTCCTCCTCAAGATCTTCTTCATCGGGATCCTGGGCAAAGTAACATTAAACAAGCAATCAGAGATAATAAACCGACTTCCATGACTTAACGATTAATACAACACGGAAAACAAGAATGAAGATGGTAGGGAACTAACATTGTTAAAATAAGTTAGAGGGTTCGGCCACAAGTCATCCTTGATTATCTCAGCAACCTGCAAAAAAGGAGGGGGGAAAACAAAGATACAAGTTGTGAAAATGAAAACTTCCTACAAATACTAAACCTTATCCTCGAAAAATGTAAAATAGATAAATAAGAAATAAGAATCTCAGTAAAGTAATAGACACAAGATAAAGACATTACTTCATCTTGAATCTCCAGAAAGACATCCTCGTCATCTTCACCATCGTCCTTCTGATTGACTTCACTGAACCAGTTAAAGAAGCTGGCACATACAAGCTCCCAAGGGAGAAATCAACTTAGCAAGAATGACACACAATATCAGCTAGTGATGTTTATTCAAGCGCTACAGTGCAGACCAGGGAACTCGAGGTCACTCAGCATGTGATCCTTCCACTTATCATCTTATAACTAACTGCTAGTGAGAATCATCATGCACTTGATGGACTAACTCAAAGAGTGCAAAAGTATTGCTAAAAGAGTGTCTACGGAACAGAATTAACTAATAATTATCAGCATCAATCATAAAAACTCGTGCCTCTGTTTCTCATTGAGGTATTTGACATGTGATGCAAACACATTGAACAGGGCTATGTCTACAATAACGGTGTAAGATTCAGTTGGGCTCTGCATTACTATGTGAATATCAGCAACTTCCTGTCCAATCCTAATTGGTAGTGATTGCAAACAAAGTTTCCTATCAGAGACTAGGCAAATTAAGGTTTCAACCAATACAATCAAAAGAAGTGACCACGTGCAAGTTGACAAGCACGGTATGGTAAACCTAATGGTTAAAGTTTACGGAAACTTTCAAAGTTGATAGCTGATATATACAAAAAATCAAGAGACCTGCTTGAGCTTGTCTTGTTAATAAAATAAACCAACGGAAACGCTAAACATTAAGAAACTGACCTTTCCTCAGCAAGGGGTCGCTTGTTTCCTTTCTTCTCATGAGCAACACCATTAGGAATTCCCTTCACAAGTAAAACAATATAATTAATGAGAGGAAATTGATCAGCCACAGATGATGCACCTCTTAATAGAAAGTTGGCAACTCACCCTGCCTTCCGTCCATTGTATTGTCGAAGCAGTGATTTTTGTAGGTCCATCTTCAAGGAAGGTATAGGTCTTCCAGAGCTTTGTATTTTCAAAATGAGGATTTGAATTGAAGTTCTGTAAAACAAAGAGAATGATCATCAGTGCTCTACATTGATTTGTAGTAGATACATTAGTTTCGGGTGGAGGGTGAACTTACAAACGTGATCGTATAACCCGATTTCACATCCTTAGAGTCTTCCACTTCGACCGAACTTAGGAACTTGAAAATCTAGCATGAAGAAAGCCACTTATGTATTTAGATTCAGAAGCCAAACAGCTATACGAATAACACACAATTGTATAAGAGTTGGGAGTCAAATTGCCAAGTCAGCATTGGTCAAAGCTGGGAAAAGCAATGTAGTGGAAGATTTGACAATTGTCTACTTTATAGTTTCTAATTTAGACCAAACCTTATGGTCCTCTTCAGTAAGAAGTTCCCCAAGAACAGGATGACTCAAGAACTGCAAGCAAATGACACAAGTCATAAATGAGAAGCACTTCAAAATTTCAGCAACATAGAGAAAATCAGGTTGGATCACTTACAGCCGTCAACCAGAAGTCAGGAATAGCTTTAATAATATCAGTACGCCTATCATAGACTGGCTGGCGGATATGACTGTACTTTTGTTCAATTTCCAACACTTCATCACTTGCTTTCTCATTAATCTGCTAGTAAAAATTGTTAAAGCATTAGTAATGTAAAACCAAGAATAAAACAGTACACTATCAGTATTAAGCAACAAAAGAAAAGCTTCTAGCAAAGTTTTTAAATGGATCATTCACATGTCACGTCAAATCTCATCAGATTCAGTCAATTGTGCAATCACTCACAACTTGTGTGGAACAAGTACTTGAAAACACAGTACCTCCAACAGAAGATAAAATTCGCTGTTTGACTGTTGAAGACTGTCAGAAACAAATCTCCGAGAACAGCCACTCCACAACTATTATTAATAATATGAAGAGTCTCCCACACATCCAGACGGGATAAGGACCAAAATGGAACAATACAGCACATTGTGTTAAAGCTATGATCCAGAACAATAATACACGACTCTCATGCTTACAGAATGCCAAGGCAAAACCAACTCATATAAACACACTGTGAACTCACATACTGACTAAGTTTTCTGGTTTACTTCTCCACGTTTTTCCTATACTATTTTGCTTCAACTATCTTAAAAAAACAGAGATGGTATTGGTAGAGTCAGTTATGCAAGAGCCACTACCAGCAAACTTCAAAGATAGAATATCGGAACTTATTAGGGAGATTTAGACAGCAGTGGCTATCTTACTTTGTACCAACCTCACTGCCGCTACCTACACCATTTTATATTGAGCTTTTCCTTCGAACATGAAGGACCATATTGGAGCCGGTCATGAGTCTTTGCTTTGCCTACAACATTAGGCAACTGTTTTTCTCATTTTACAATTGATTTGAAGGAAGTGACAAACAGAAGAATGGGTCTTACAGTCTTTCAATCTCAAGCAAGAGGTGATGATTCTTTGACACACTCCCCCCACACTCACTACAAGCTTTCTTGTTTATTTTTGATGTATTTTCTTTATTTAATTTGCTTTGATTATCTCTTGAATGACAATTTTACTTGAACACTTCAAAATTAACCCCTTCCCACGCCCCCATTTCGCCCCAAGTATCACTCGAACTTTTATGTTTCTAGTTTTGCAATGGTCCGCAAGACAGAAAAACCCAAGCAACACAAAAGCTCGAGGGCACGATTACCACGTATGAACCATCTCCCCTCGCTCGGTCCAATTACCCAAACCATCTATCCCATCAATAGCTTGGGGCTCGGAGTATCCATCGATTATAAAATTAAAGGCAATTCTAAAATCCTTGGAGGGCCCTCAAGTCAAAATATGGAAACACAGGTTTTATTGTTCTTCGGAAATATTTACTAGTAAATTTTGTTGTCCTCTGAAATAAGACACCCCAACTCTTTTCAACACTCCTTCCTTCTTTTCCCTTTCACCTTATCCTCCCACCTTCGCAGTTCTCGCTCTCTTTATTTCTCTACACAACCAACAACTCCAGGTTTACAATGTTAAGATAAAAATCTCCATTAAATAAACACGTATCTCCCCTGTCAAACACAAATCTGTCCCTTTTACAACCTATATGCAAAATAATAGGGGAGACTAGGAGCCAATGTCATCCGCCATTGCACAGATTTTTCCTTTTAATCCTGCTTGTTTGATGTCATATATACAAATCTTTGAAGTCTTCCATGTTCTTAAGTTAACATCTTGTTCCAGTAATTGCAATTTATTTATTTAAACTTTTCTTAATTATACAAGTACGCTCCAACAATGATTTAAAAAGTTGAACCTTAATGGTTCCTACAAGAAAAAGGGAATATTTGCTGGTCCTTCGAAAGAGTACTTTAGTTTTTAAAGTCAGACCCACAGGAATAACAAAAGGAGACTAAAACAAGAGAGCCAGAAGTACTTTCTACCCTACTCAAAGTTGAATCTTGAAAATGGCAGTTAACTTTGAATTCCATAACCAAAAAAAATAATAAAAATAAAAATAAAAACACCATCCATTTTCATAATCAATATGAAAAAATCACAAAGCTCACAAGCTTAACACCCTACAAGGTATAATTTCAGAAAAAATAGAAGAAGTTTTTCTCTGTGTGAGAAAAATATATATAGGTGTACCTTCTCGAGCTCATCTTGCATCTCTTGCAGTTTTTCAACAGACATAACCAGCTTCCCATCAATGGCAATTTCCTCCTCTGCCATTTTCTGCTTCTTTGGTTCTGCCCCCATCTTTTTTTGGAGATAGGCTGCACAAGTGCTCTTCCTTTGTTTCTTGAGGAGGAGTTGTGTTGTTAAGAGAAGATGTCTTAAACCCTAAAACGGCTAAAACCCTTGTCCTTTATAAGGTGTTTCTCATGTCAAAGGTTTACAAAGTGGCGCCTTATGTGCCACTCTGTCCGTCTGAGCCACAATGGGTTAATGTTATGGATATTGTATTAATATAGTTTGTATATTGTGATATTTATTTTAAAAACGTCTATGTTGTTATTATGATTATTCATTTCTTATATAAAATAAAGAAAAAAATATTATATAACCTATAAAAACAGATTAAGAATATATGTTTATTGAGTATAATCTTTATTAAAGAGTTTGTATACATATAATATTTGAGCGAGGTTTGAATTAACAAAGCAGGTTGTATAAAAACATAAGTTGTGAAATTTCAATGCACTCTTTACCAAAATTACATAGTGTTCTATCTTAGACCGGTCTAACTAAATTCAAAAGATATAAATATCTTAAAATAACGTGCAACATCACTAAAATTTTATAAGAGCATTAACTTGATATTTGACTCAAATATTTTTTTAAAAAAAACTAGAACATCATGGGCGGGCTTCGTGTTACATATTTTGTATCAAACGGACTTTACCTAAAGTAATCCAATCCAATTAAGTGGGAATTGTGCAGACCATGTAGTTCAGTGAGGCCCAAAGCAAATAGAAGGCTTTCTGATCCAATAAATATGAGTTATTGTCACTAGGACGACCCATGATCCACTAGTTGTATATAGATGTAGATATTCTTCAAATATTGCTCAAATATTTTTATGAGAAGGTTTAATCGAGACTTGACTGTTTCATTTTTGTTATTTCCTTTTCTTTGAACTGTTTTATACTGTTTTTATTTGAGCCGAGGATAGATCGAAAACAACATCTCTACCTCTCAAGGTAGTGGTAAGGTCTGCGTACACTACCCTCCCAGACTCCACTTGTGGGATTACACGAGTATGTTGTTGTTGTTGTTGTTGTTAGGTTTAAATGGGTATCAAGATCATAAACCATAGGGGATTCGTGAAATTTAATTCAATAAGTGTGATGTGCTATATTTTCACTACTATGCCCTAACAACATGTACGATTTGAGTATATGTATACAATTTTTTTTAAGATGTAATTTTATATATATAGAGAGAGAGAGAGTTGGAAGGAAATATATAATTAGGACACTCTAAAGTTGTAACAAAGTCAATTATGGGCATCCGACCCTGTAAACCGATTTATTTCCCTATTAATTTAAATCCTTTTCTTGATGCTTAGAGTATGGAACTCATAGGCAAAAAAAAAAGAAGGAATTTTTAAGAATATTAAAAAGAGTGGTCCTAATTAAATATAAATATGGTCGTCCTCAAACATTACATTGACATTGATACACAACTCCTATTGGTCCCTATTGAAGAAAAACATTCACATTGCTAGGCCTACCAAATTAATACTAAATGTAAACTCAGATCATATCTTAGTCACCTTAGAGAATTTTCATCCTCAAATTTGGTGGCAGATATATATCCAACATTCTCCAAACATTCTTCTTTCAATGTCATAAGTTGCTAGTTGCCACAACACAGTAATTAATAAGCTTATCAGATAACAGCCAACACCATAATATATCTTTTGCTATTCGAATACTAGTACTATTTAGTTCAGTTTCTTTTAACTTTTTGTCTCTATTTAAATCAAGGCCTATAATATACTATATATATATTATATATAATATATATATATATATATATATATATATATATATATATATATTATATCAACCACATGACTCCATAATATTGCTAACTACTCCTCGATCACGACCTGTAGCTTTTCTTCTTCACTATTATTAATCCGTATTAAAAAAGGGGGACCTTTGTATATATCGTGGCACCTTTATCGAAACGATATGTTATTTGTCACTGATTGAGCCTCATATATGCGGAGGCAAAATTTCATAAAGTATTTTGGTCTAATAATTAGTCCAAATAAATCCTGGTTTAGTTTATTTGCACATCAAATTTTCAGCCCAGCCGACAGTTTTATGAAAGTGAAACTACTTAGATGGAGACAGAGACTACTTTAAGGTGATCTAGACTATATTTCAATTATTTTTTATATAATTCGAATGAAAAATAATGAGTTCAGACGAATTTATAGCACTAGCCTTATATTCGCTTCCAATGAGAGGATTAACGAAATCCTTTCTATAGTGGAAGGATGAGTACAAAATTAAGTCTTGCGAATGCGATTTGAGCTAAGGATCTGCCGGAAAAAAAAATTCAAGTTATGTACACATCATCTTCCCTAGACTTCATTCGTGCGATTACACTAGTTACATTGAGGCATGACTGTCATGTGGCTATGTCAGCTGGATTGATATTTCCTTTTGATTCTTCCAATTATTGAACTCCTACATAATTATTAGTACTACATATATATAATATAATCATATACTATAGTGCATAATTCTACTGGAGAGTTCCTACTCACCACCTCTAGCATCAAGACCTATCTGTTTCTACAGTTTGTACATTCCCACCATGTCGACGAGCTACGGGATTTTTTTTTAAAAAAAAATAATGTCAGTTTCTTTTTTGTGTTTTCAAATAGGACAATGGGAGCCACTAAAAATTATAATTTAATGGCATATGATGTTTTATCAAAGCTTATCCTATTGTTGTCCAATAAACTGGTTGGGAAGACGAGTGAGAACTGATGTGAAGTGGCTTGGGAGGATTTTGTTTAAATCGTCCAATATTGCTAGTTGAATCTAATGTGATTATCTCATTTTAAAAGCTTAAGTTATTAAAAAAAAGACCTTTTTATGTTATATTTCGACGTCCCTTTCACATGTCGTTTTTTTATGGCTAATTAAGCATGTAAAATACAATTTCTTTTTGAGTGGTGAATTATAAACTTATAACCTCTTACCTACTCTAATAACATGTGCAAGTGTGTGAATTTCAACAGAGTCAACCTGTTATTTCAATTACTCTCTCCAGACAATTTTAGTGGTCACATTTTTTATTTACACGCCTTTAAGAAAAACATTAAGTAGAGGATAATTTGAGAGTTTGGGGCTAAAATAGTCTCTTAACTATTAGAGTAGGTTCATTTTGGTCCTTCAAATATAACTCTGAGCATATTTAGTCCCTTAACTTTACTAAAGTGGAGCACTTTTGATCTCCCTAACAAAATCCGTTTAAAAATAATAGTGTTAAACCCATGTGCAACCCACGTGACTTGTAAAATACAAACCCATAGAGGTTAAGTGTTAGCTATTATGAGTATATATTTAATTTTACACGCTCTTAAACACAATTAAGAAGAAATTCGCACACCTTTCACCAAATTACTAGCTACGCCTCTGACTTTAAGACCATTTTGTTACTGCAATTAAGAAAATGGTTATTTTTTTCGAGTGGACAGATTATTGTGTTCTAAAGTATTGTCTTCAAATATAAATAGCTACTACTATATTAATCCTAAAAAATTAAGAAGACAAGAAAGAAAGAAAATGTATATCAATTAAGAAAGAGATAACACTGTCAAATTTACACCGTTAGAAAATTATCCTTTCCGTTAATTTTTAACATTATTATGTTAAGAAGACCAAAAGTGCTTCACTTTAGTAAAGTTAAGGGACTAAATATGCTCAGGATTATATTTGAGGGACCAAAATGAACCTACTCTAATAGATGAGGGATAATTTTAGCCCAAAACTCGATAATTTGACTAAATTATCTTTACTTATTACTCCTCTCAATTTAATACTTTATTCGTTCCTAAATAAGTGGTTGTTTAGTCTTTTTATTTTGTTCCTAAAGAAGTGGTGTTTTAGATAATCAAGAAGACATTAATGATATTCTTCCAATTTTACCCTTCTTTAAACCGAGAAATTACTAAAGACTTGCATTCTATTCAAAGTGTTTATTAAGCGCAAGTTAGTAGAAGTACTTGTTGTTTTCTAGGAATGAGTAGTTTTTTAAGGGGTGTGCCCAAGTTAAAACAATCACTTATTTTGGAACGGAGAGAGTACATATTTCTTTTTCATCACAGTAGTATCTCTTCATATTTATGACTAAGGGTAAATGTGAAAACATAGAACTAATTATGTTTTGATTTTTAGTAAAACTGACAAGTAAAAGAGGTCTGGGGGAGTACAACTATTCAATTGTGGAAGCAATATTAGATTGGAGCTCAACAATATTCCTATATTTGGAGTGGCATGGCCGCACTCATCCAACCAAGTTGGTCGGACATACAATAAAAACATTTCAACAATAATAAAAACTTTGCCAAGGAACAAGGCAGACAGCATCACTTGAGGACATAAGTTTAAATTCCAAATGTGTATCTCAATTTGAAGCAACATTCTGTTCAAGTAGGGCCTTTTGGGGTTGAAAAATGTCATAATATTTAGATTTGATGACTCTCAAGAGAGCCAAACATGTCTTTTGGAAAGTAGCTAGTTTTGTTTCAATATTATAGATGCTCAAATATTGTTTGATGAACAGTTGAACACCAACTATGGAATATCAGGAGAACATAATAAAGAAAGGAGAAACATAAAACAAACAAAAACAATAATACTATCTTTTTTCTTCAGACAAGGGTGGCCTTGGTTACTTTTTGTTGTGGTTTAAACTGAGCTTTAAAACGTATATGATTTTTATGTATGAAGGCTGTTGTGGCTTTTCTTGACATAAAGAGGCATTTACTGATGACAAGATGAGTAGGAGCTGAATAGCAGTTGAGAGGAAGACAAATTAGCTACAATAATACAATTTTTTTCTTTATTAAAGATGGTGATTAAGCTATGATTGTACAAAGTACAAGTCCAACCAAACCATTAAGTTTAACACTCTTTTTACAATAAGAAAAATATTACTCACAAATTTACTGAACTAAAGGAAAAATCATCTTTGTTTGGTTTTCTCACAAGTCTTGTGCACAGTTGTTTCAGCCACATTTACTGCTTTTTGGCTCTTGCAACCTAAAAGCCCAGTACTGGGGCGAGTTTTTTGCACCTCTGCGCTTACTGGGTTCTTGGTTTTGGTGGTTTTATTGACTGTGTTTCTTGAACTTGTGTAACCACCAAAGCCAAAGTTCTTTTCATCATAATCTGAGATAACCGACGAGTAATCAGCTGCACTGGCTGTGACAACGCTCCACTCAATGCTGGCCTCGCTTGGTGCATATTGAGTTGTTGGAGACATGCAGCTGCTAGACATATAATCACCTGATGTTTGGGTATTCAAAAGTCCATATTCACTGCTGGATATATTCTCAATTTCGAATAAATCAGAGCTAGCATCGCTAGCCATGTCATCACAGACCGTACTGCTTCCATTGGTGGCTGTAGGGAGGTTCTGAGCTTTAGGAATAGCATCCCAAGTTAGCATGGAGAGTTTCCTCTCTAAGTTAACTGCGACATCTCCTTTTGCCATTTTGCCTGAGCCAAACACTTCCAGTGACTTCCTTTGGTCTTCAATGCTTTGGTTATGATCATTCCAGTGTGTTGGAACCTCTGTTCTGCAAGGGCCAGAACTCAACGCGAACGGACTCATTACTCCATGCTTTGATCCTGGCTGGGAAATTCCAAGTCCTATGCTTTCATTCACATAGACTGCTTTCTTGTCCAAACAAGGGCCTTGGCAGCTGAAAGTAGGCAAAAATCTCATTCTTGTCATCTTCTTCTGCTTTGTCTGATATACATTTCGCGGAAGATTTTGTAACAGGGCATTTTGGCTATTCCAGCTGCTTGACTCAGAACAAATGCTAGGAGTTCCTGACTGGGAATTGTGCTTCAGATGGGGCAGATCTACTGTTCCTTCGTTTAGTCTCCCTCTATACTTCACCCCAGCTGGAGAGGCAGCTCCATAATCCAGTTGCATGTTGAAGTATTTGTCAGCACCAAATATGCTAATCTCCCCATCTTTGGACTTGCTTTGTTCCAGTTGCTTTGCATTACGAAACGAAGGCTGTTGAGGAAATACAAAAGCAAGAGTAGGATCTCGAACTGGAGCTCCTGAAGCCTTAAACGCGAAGTTGTCTTCCCCGGTTTTGAGATAAGAAGAGAAAGACTCCACGCGAAGATTGGCAAGGTTATCTTTGGTGCTGTTTAAGGATGGCTTTGCAGTAGCTGCCTTGGCAGCTTTTACTTTGGTAACAGAAAATGGTGTCTCAGGGGGTGAAATAAAAGCAGGCTCAACTGCACCCCCATTAAGTTTGTGTACAAAGCTCTCCTCAGGGTTGCTGAGGTAACAGGAAAATGATGCAACACGAAGGCCGGTTGCATTATCATCGCCTGACATGGTGACAAATATGTTTTTTTTTCTTCTGGAAAGTTAAAGAAATTTTGAGCTATAAGACACTATAGTTCGAGAGGACTTGTATGTATTAATATCTTCAGAGGTATCGATCAAATTGGTTCACAGAAAGCAGCTTAGTAACATATACAAAGGTGTCAAAATATTCTGGAGGGAGGTTTACGTTAAACATGAAGTTCTGATTGAAGAAGTTCTGTTTTCTGTAGGTTCTTTATGCACTCCTTTATAACATTGGCTTTTCATGGAATCATGAGGGAACAGTGCAGAGGTTTTGTGTTTTGTTGGGGGTAGGGGTGGGGGTTGGGGGTCCTTTAGCTTTAAGGTGGTGGATCCTACATGTTTGGAGAAGCCTAATATTGACAGCCTTGTAATCTCTTACCAAATCTAACACGATAAATCACAGACTTTACAGTACCTCAGATGTTCTTTCGACTAAAGAGATCTTCCATTCTATACCTAACAGTTAGCAGTTTTTGACAGTCAGTATATCCACAAGAAGAATGCATACTTATTAATTACATACAATAAATGCAACGGGGACTTATGGGAATAGCTAGGCATCAGATAACAAGAGGTTCAATATAAAACTCAATAACACAGACAAAGGTCCACCACTCATCCAAGTGAGCCCCCAAAAGGTAGGGACTCAAGATAACACAATCCACACCATAATGAATTTTGATGCCTTTACAAAATTCAGTAGTTGAATGATTTGCCTGCCCCATAGATGGTTAAAGGTTTCAATTTTACAGATTGATTTATGGAAAGCTTGTCAGGTACATGACTAGTTGGATTACCAAGTACAGCAACACAAAATGGAGAGATGGTTTCATATCTACAGCTATTTCTCAAGTTCCACTTCTTTCAGTTAGTGAAATATTCAGAGAGACTTGAAAAGCTACCAGATTTCAATAAGATATCTCGAGTATTATATAAGATATCTAAACTAAATCTTATTAACTAAAGTCAACTGTTTCAACAATGAAAGTAACCTGCCAGGGTGTGATTACATTTTACTAAATTCCATCTTCCTATAAACCTCAATTTTGTAATCAGTTGATTTCAGTGTTTTCCTAGACTTTGTGCTTTGGCTCTTGTCTAGTTCTGTAATAAACAGTTTCACTGAAGATCACAATTAGTTAGATATTCTCGTAGATAGGAAATTAGAAAGTAAACAGATTCCCAACCATAACTCATTCTGCTCAGCTGGAATTTATGAAGAACTATTATAATACATGGTATACAGCAAAAGTAAAACAAGAAAAGAATTTAGTAATGATAACAATACGACACAAAGAGATCAAAATGAAGCCCTTTAATAAACAGCCAATGAGGCACAAGAGATCTAAGAACTTTTCTTACCTCCAACCACTAAAAGTAAGAAGGAAAAAAAAAGATACCATGACAAACAGCAGAGATCGCTGCTTGTTGTTGTCAACTCTGAACTCCCGCAGGAAAAGAATAATACTAACTCTGGCCATGAACCAGATAGCTAACTATCTGTGAAATAAACTGCCTTGTCATGCCATTCACCGTAAGATGGTTGAGTTGTTATCTCCAACAACCCAGTATCCTTTGACAGCAAACAATACCTTTTCAGGGATAAGAGGACCATCCTCATGATCCACCATTTTTGTTTTCCACCTCATACCAGATGCAATTCTTTTTACTTGGACAAGAATATCTGCATGATCTCGGAATATAACTGCACCTTCCGGTCTAAGAATCCTGTCCATCTCTAGTAGAATGTCTTCAGCATTACATCTGCAAGTAAAGAAACTCAGATGCAGTAGAAGCAGTGGCATGATCAGAGAGTTTAACAAGATCCAACTCTATGCGCACGTCGATTAGATGCCCTCTATTTTTATGATAACTGAAACTTTTTTATCACGATCCTGATTACTGAAATTATTAGCAACGCCAGAAGTTCATCAACTTCCTATTATGCCCCGCCCCCCCAATCCCCCCGCCCCCAAAAGAAAAAAAAAAACTGTATCATCTACCTTCTATATATATGGTGCGCTCCTACTGCAAGGAGTTGTCTCCATGACAGACTATCGACAGATGTTAAATTGATACGTTCTAGCTTCTACAGATCTAGTGGAGTCTGAAGAACTTACTTGTCCTTATATAAGCTGAAGATCCCATTTGCATGAATAAGGTCATATGTCCGAGGGTAGGTAGAGAAGGCTTCACACCTGAATTTGAAAGTTGGAAAGAAGATGACATAACAATTTGAGACTTGCAAATCAAGAAAAAAGTAAGGAAAGTTCAAGATAGCAAATTCACATGATACCGAAATACCTCCTATCCTTAAAAAGAACATAAAAGAATTGAGAACATCAGCACCAACAGAGAAGGGTTGGCTCATGATGTTGCAATTTTAGCATCACAAACACAAGAAATCATGCAGAATCTCCATATTACGTCAAACCTCAAGCTACCTATGATGTACATGCAAGAGGGGAGTATAGAGTTGAATGCAAGCTCAAACAGGAAAGGCTGCAAGACTGAGAAACTGTAGTCCTCTTACTCTATTACTGTCGACTGAGAATGCTGAGACATGCAACACAGAGTAGAAATAATATCTTCGTTGTTATATGAAAGGACTACGTAGAGTAGTGATAATGAATGCAGGTCAAACTAGACCAATTCCCTTTTATATAGACCTGAAAGAAACTACACAGTATATGAATATGAAAAGCTGGTTGCATCTGAAGTCTTCCCCATCCTGGGCAGATCTACATTCCTCTCGTCTCAAAATCACTACAAAGGGCATGTAGTGACTACTGTTACGAAGTAACAGGCTCAATCACATGCTGGATGAGGTGTTTAACTTTAACCAGCTATTTTGTTATCTTTTTTCTGCCTTTGTCAGCTTGACCTGGCCTTACAATATATAGCTTTATCCATTCTGAGTTCAACAGGTCCCTACAGTATCCTATCTTCAATTTATGTTTATATTTATGGGACATGCAGTGAAGATGCATCCTCCTATACGTCATATATCAAGAAGCAGTAACTACTCAATAAAATCAAAAGTTGCAATTACACTATCAGTAACTGGAAGATTCAAGGCCTTTGTTTCAATGAGAAGTGAGTGGGGAACATATAAGAAGCGAAAAAGTAGTTATCATTATTTAACAACTTTAAGCTATGCATAGTCACGGATAGAGAAGCTAATCTGCTTGCTAAACACATGTCCAGGAATTTAAACTAGGACAGTATCTGATGCAACTCCAACAAAATAAAAAGACAGAAAAAAGAAACCATCTCTCAAAATAAACTTAACAGTCAAGACAAATGAATTGTAACACCCTCCTGTTTCCACAACATTTTTATCTTTACTTATTCTTATACAACTTACTGTCCAGAAAAATTAATACAAAGGAGGAGGAATTGATGCTAGAGAGCAATGAGAAAAGATAAGGGAGCTTCATATAGTTACCAGTCATGGTATATGCCAATCAGGCCTCGATCATATAATACACCAAGAGTGTCCCTTTCAGCTATAGTTGGCATAACATTCATGACCCATAGCTTAGATGATTCTAGCGCTGCAGCAAAACTTCCTAGGCCAGCATTCATATCTAGTATATTGCGATACCTCCTAGTGTCAAGGAGCTTGTTAACTCTCTTATAAGCTTTCACATGCTTCTTCCACGACTTGTTGTCCTCCTGGAATGATTCAACAGAGACTCCAGGAAGAGATCCACTTGCTATTCTTGGAGGAATAGCATTAAGTCTCTCCGGAAATGGCTTGAGCTCTCCAGCAGAAACTTGCTCCGAATTGGTTGTTTCAGGATACGGAGTTACACATGCCTCCATCTTCTTATACCTATAGCAATATATTGGCTTAATATCATGTAATCAGATGGAAACCAAAAACTTTATCACCAAAGTTGTATAGAACTCAAAATCCCCAGACCCCTTTTATTTTAAAGAAGTAATGTTATTCCGTACTTTTAATGAAGCAGTGTTGCAAGCATATTTCATAAGAGGCCATTTAGCAAACACTTTGTGGTTTTCGACATATCATAGTCACTAAAAGAAGGGAAGGGAATGATTTTGGCATGGAACAGCAAGTGCTTGTAGGTATGTAATACGCTTGGCCATAGAAGATGAAAGACACAGGACATGGCAACAAAATACAAGGATAAATATATTATAAGAGAACTCAGCTGTTATTTAGTATCCCCTTTGACTACTAAACATATTGCAATGTCATCAACTACCTCTGCCACTCAAAATCTTAAGAGCAAAGACTTGAACTAAAGAGACTGACAAAATTCATAAAAGCAATCCTCTATAACTTCTATTATACTTGCCAATTACAGCTTTGTGCATCCATTGAATAACGGGTGAAAATCGTTTACACCCCCTAACTTTGCTTTAAAAATCAAACACCCCCCTCAACTTTGAACAATAATCGTTCTCCCCCCTTTATCCTATGCAATGTCTATTTTACCCTTAACATTTTTAATTTTTTATTTATGTAATATCTTTTTATATTATATATATATATATATATATTCTTAACCTAGGTATTTACTATTTTTAGTTAAATTCATTAACATTATTAATAAAATAATCCTTTTACAAACTAATCACAAAATCTAATGCTATTTTTAATGATTGATATTTTTATATTATATGCATTAAGTGGGCGTTTGGTCATGAAAATAAAAAAATTATAGTTGGAGTTATGTTTGGGCATACCTTTTTTGAAAGACTTTTTAGAATTCAAAGTGTTAAATACAACTAAAAAGTGAAATAGAAAAAAGTAAAAACAAGTATTTAGGTGTTTTCACTTTTTCTTATACAACTTCAAGTTGTATTTGAAATTTTTATGGCCAAACAATATTATTTTTTTTGAATAATTTAAAGTGAAATATTTTTTTGAAAAATAGTGAAAAATTCTTATGACCAAACGGGCATATGTAATTATGTATATAGATGCATGTTTTTTTAGTTCTCTCTCTGTTATTCTCTAATGTCTATATAGATAAATGAGTTTTGGTTGTCAATAATAAAATATTTCTAAATTATAATTTAAAATTTATTAACAACAATCATTTAATTTTATAATTACCTGTTAATTTTACTTGTATAATTAGATATTAGAGTTTTGATTATTATTAATATTTTTTTATTTTGCTCATTTATTTTATTATGAAATGTCATTAACTTACATACTCAATTAGTGTTTTTCAATTTTCTTTTTTTATCTAAGAAATAATATATATATATATTTATACAACATATGTTATATAGATTTTAAAAAATAAAAATTGTGATTACAAAAAAGATTTTTTAAAAAAGATATAAAGTTTGATAATACAAGGGCAAAATAGGCATTTAAAAAAATCAATTAGGATAAAGGGGGGAGAATGATTATTGTTCAAAGTTGAGGGGGGTGTTTGATTTTTAAAGCAAAGTTCGGGGGTGTAAACGATTTTCACCCATTGAATAACACAACAAAAGAGAAGAAAATCCTCATTTATTTGGCCATTTGAGAACTAAAATGTTCGTATGAAAAACATTATAAGGTGCAAGGAGTTACCAGACATTTTCTGAATTCGAGTGGTCACATAGAGTTACATGAGAATCTCGTTCACTGCAGTGCTCATAGTCTACTCGTTTTCTCCATATAGCTATCTCACCTTTCTCATACTTCTTTTCCCAACAGAGAAGCTCAGCTATCTCTTCAATCATTCTTTGTTCCTCCTCCAGCTCCTCTTTAGGTCGTTGCCAAGCTTGATAATTAGTTCGCCAGTTGATGGGAGGACCTGAAAGTATCCAATACCCCCCTGGTCTGAGAACTCGATCCACTTCCATCATGTACAGTCCACCTAAAAAGAGTAATTCAGAAGTTATCACAAAAATAATTGAAGGAAGAATGTAATTAAAAAAATCCAAAATACAGAAACAGCCAATATTGTAAATATGCAGTCCTCATCGGCGTCCACATGCACTATCTTCTTTCTGAATAACACTTACCAAAACAAAAGACACATGCCTTATTCCTAAAGTTCTTTCGCTAACACCAAGAGGGGAAACCCCAAAGGAAAAAGAAAAACATGTTTTGCAATTTGCATGTAGATGCACAATTGCACATTACTAAAGTATTTGACTCGGTACATGTATGTTTAGATGCACATACAAGTATAAATATGACAAGCAAAATATCTTATTTTGACTAGCAAGGTCTATAAAATGAGACTAAAGAAGGTGTATTCTTTACTTAAGGAAACATATGGGCTTATTAGCATAGGACAAAGTTTTCATTTGAAAGTTTTTAAAGTGGGAATTATTTTTGCAATCCAAAATGGAAACGGAAAATCAATCTAGGATTATCCTTGGTTGGCAATTGGTGCTAGAGAATGGTTGCTGGATTACCAGTAGAACATATATCACAAATACAGGAAAACTTTGCCAAATAAAAGCTTGTGTTCAGCAATATCTCTTTTGGGGAATAATTTGATCTAAGTTGATTAATTTTCTTACAACTCCCGCTCCCAAAGGCAAGGTATCTTATCAATCAGTGAACTTATTCTGGATAATCTCAAATTAGTTGGAGTCAGCTATAGAATATTGCATATCCATTCTGCTCTATTCGGGTCTATTTAGCTCTAACATTAAATTAATTGTCTTTCAAGTTAAATAAGGGTTTCTCTAGAAGTAGAGGTTCTCCAAATATCATATTTACCCTACGCTAACACACTAGTCTTTCACCAAACGGAAAATATCCACAAATACCAGATCTAATGAAAATGTTACAGCAGAACTAAGTCTTAATCTGAACTAGTTGGAATCACCAAGGTATCACCTACACACCAAAAGAAGATCTGCAAATGCTAAACGGAAAGCACATCTGTCCAATAAGATAGGTCGGGATCTTTCTAGAGCAATCCCCTGCCTTGTCAGATTTCTAGTTAGATTTTTTTTTTTTAAAAAAACAAAAAGATCCAGAAAAAAAAAGATGCTTACCGTTTGCAGTCCATGGGATCAAACAACGTGAACAATGAGCCATATCAAAGGCCCTTGATGGAAATGGCAATTTTATGGTTCCAAGTACACCAATAACTGCTGGTACGCCTCTTTCCAAAACAAATTGGACTTGAGCTTCATGTGAGTCTCTTGGCGCAAATGACATGGCTATAACGTTTTTCTTGAAAAGGTATGCACCCCAACTAGCAACCTAAGATGCCATATGCCATTAATCAAACATAAAGAGATTGAATTTGGATAGAAACATACATAATTTATGATGGCAACAACAACAAAAGTAAAAGCTTTAACCTCGCAATAAAAAAGAGGAAACCAAGAAAATAATGCAACTACCAGCTTTCATGAAAATGGATCTCAACTAATATTGCAAAGGTAAAGCACTCATCGTACCAGATAGATAGTGCAAAGAAAAAGCAGCAGTTAAATATCTGGAGCGAGACTAAGTGCTTAAGATTATCAGAGCAGTAAAGATGACTAGTAAGAGGATCAGAATATATTAATTTTAAGTAGTAATTAGAAATCTCCCTTAAAGCTAGATGTCTGCTTAATCTATTTATTTGCCTAGTCATAGCATAGCCTACTCTCGTAATGGAGCTAACATATGTATTTTTGTAACCCCGCATCTCCTTGCTGCATTTTAATGAAATTACTTCACATAAAAAAACAGAATAAATTGGCAAGCTTTGTCTACTTACCCCACATCCCGTATCCAATGCAGTTCGAACTGTACCATTGTCCATTGGGATCACAGAAGCAAGCTGGTCAATATACGCATCTTCCCCATGTGGGAACTGAGTTCCGCCACCCGGAAATCTAAGTAGATCACCTTCATATTGTACCCAGTTTTGCACTGCCTTCTCAACTGTTAAACTTTTATGTGGTGCATTTGCATAAGGTACATAGTCACGACTCTTAGGCCATGGAAAAGGAGTTATATAACCTTTTGGGGCTGGGATAAGACAATGCAGCTTCTCTTCCTCCGGAGGACAATGTCTCTCCCTATAGTTCATACTTTCTCTAGGAAATGTCATTGCTCGCATTTGATCATGACACGGTGTGTAATCAACATATTGCTCACCACAAGGTTCAAACTGCTTGACTTTCAGTTTGGGATCATCAACCACACCGCTTTGATCACCATGATGAGTTTCATATTCTAGATTGGCGAGGATGCTGCAGTCCTCTGCCTTCTTTGTTATCTGAAGAGCTCTGCTGTTCCCCTTCCCGAAACCACCTCTTTGCCAGACTCCTATAAGATAGAAAAAACAACAAAGACCGGCTACAACAAATATTGACGCAGGGCCTCTGCTTCTGTTATCTCTTGGATTTCCTTTTATTGCCATGATTGACCTAGAATTGTAATTCCAGATTTCAGATGACATAGAAACAATGAAAGAAAATAATGCTCAATAGTTGTCATGGATAGTAATCATTGAGGATGTAGATGAGGAGGCTGTTGACTACCCACATATTAACAAACATATTTTGGTTTGAGAAATATGATCAGGCGAGAAGTAATTCTCATCGATTTAATTTCTAGTATTCGTCTTGTTTTCTCATACACTTGTTTAACACTAATGTAATCAAGGCAATGCAAATTTAAGTTCACGAGCTTCAACTTTCGCTGCATTTTAAGGTGAAAAGTGTTATCAGTCATGAGTAAGGATTAATGCTGCACCTGCCACTACATCATGAGCATGCCGCTCTTCCCCTTTTTATTATTCTTTTTTTTAATGGAGGTATTGTCCCTCTTCTTGTCTACGTAATAAAATGTAACTTGCGTGGAGCCTACACCTTCTACCCTCACCAGACTACGAATCCTCCCCATCTCAGTACTCTTTGCATCATTCAATAGATGTGTTTATAGAAGACCAATGATCCACATTTTCACCAAACAACATCTCATTGCAAACAACATGCTTAGAATCTCTCTCTCATCAAGTCTTCCATCAATTTCTTCCCACTCAAAGTCCTCATTCACATCCCTATGTCAAGACAACAAACATACTCCCTCCGTTTCAATTTGTTTCCCTTTCTTTCTTTTTTAATCCGTCTCAAAGAGAATGCCTCTTCTCTTTTTTGGCAACTCTTTAATTCTAACTTTTCAAATGACATGTTAAGCCTACGAGATTAAAAGAAGTCTTTTTTAATTTCTTTAACTCCGCGCAAGTCAAAACACAAACAAATTGAAAGAACCGAAAAACCAAGTTCTGTCGGAATTCCTGAAATACTATTAAACAACTAGTTAGGTAACATAATTTTGTGCAAGAATTGACTCAATACGCTCAAAAAAGAAAGAAAAGAAGTAGAAATCAGCAAAACAAATACTAATTTAGAATAGAAATCTTACGGATCTTAGGAAACAGGAGTCTTGCGGTTCCAATAGGATCAAAGCATTGTTCGATTAATCACGACGTACTAAAAAAGCAGTACAAAGTAAAAGTATTTGATCGGAATTTACAGTAGTAAGTGGATGTTATTTGCTTCTGAAGAAGGAGAGAACGGAGAGGAATTTAGTTTGTTTGGAGTATACAACATCGGACATTACTTGACAAAGACAAAATTTCCGATGTTTTCAATAAACTGGCTGTTGCTGACTTGCTGTTATTTAAGGTTCCGTTTTTTACTATATACTCGGATGGGATTCATTGTTAAGTACTTGAGTAGGAGCATTTATTTTCAGATTCTCTATTATTTATTTTTCTGAAAAAAGAAAAATCAACACAATTGTGTATTTGCTTAAAGAAGATTTATTTGACCATATTAGTTTCCACTACTTTGTTCCTTGAATTATTGAAGACTTTTTTTCTCGTATTTTTCAGTAAAAGAAGAAAAATGACTTCCACTGGACAATATTTATTTTAGGTGGAAAATGGTTTCCATTGCTTACCAGGTAGGTATACCTGACAGATATTTCACAAGCTAAAGCCTATTTAGTTTCTATAATCATAATTGATTTAGCAGGGATTTTTAATTTGAATATTTAAATTAAATACTGATATGTAGAATTAGTTGACATTTTAATTGAGTGTTACTGGGGGAAAAATAGCATTTAAGCAGTTGAAGTTGTATTTGAACATACATTTCACCAATAAAATGTTTAATTTTTGTGAGGAAAAAGTCTTTTTACTTTGAAAAACTCGACTTCAAGTTATTAGAGTTAAAAATTGACTACGATGTCCGGACACGGACAGGCCCTTGTGTTTGGTATCTATAAAAGACTCTTCTTATCAAACAATAAATTTGTCATTTCACTTCAGAATCAATTCTCAACGAACCAAAAATGCGCAAACTGCAAAGTCAACAAAAACATAAATCATAAAAAGATACAATTTTCTCGTATACATAGGAAGCTTTCGAGTGACCTATCACACTTAGCTATAGTTTCTCAGCTCGTGCAGAGCATCCATCCACGGGATGAAGGATGAACATAGAACACAGATGACAACCAAGTTCATTCAACGTCTAATCTCCCCGAACAAATATTTGCAGAGGATTGGTTTCTTGATAAATCAGGACTTAAAATAGCTAGTTTATAGGAGTAACTTTCTAAACTCCGCGCCCCAGAAAGAAGGCATGTTTGGAGGTGTTGGGATGAAGAGTACTCAATTTACCAGCTATATACTTCTCAATAGTAATCTAAGGTGCACTCAGAGTCATCTGAAGTTCCGACTGTCCTATTAACAGATGGTCCATGCCACGATTTGCTATTCGAAGATCCATGTAACTTGCCCTCTACTATCAAACGTGAGTGTTCACTGGTATCATGTTGCACTCTCCCAGTAATCTCCAAGCACAAGCCATTTCTTGGGCCTTTCTTATTGTTCTTCTCCTTCGGAGTTTTCCTGGGACCTGGATCCACAAAGACGGGTTGTACCTTCAGGTTTGGGTTAGGTCTAATGCGGGTTGCTTCCTTTTCCTCTGCTGGTCTGAAGAGAATTCCCTTCTGCAGTTCTTCAGCGGCCTCGTCTTTATTTAAAAGAACCTGCAGAAATGTAGATTAAAATGGGTATTCTAGTTAAGATATATAATTTACTCCAAGCAATCAGCAGGCATTCTTCAGGTTATTACAAAGAAGTTACAGGACTAACGCTTATCCACCAAGAAAAAAGAAAAACATAAAAGAAGTGTAATCCTACGCCCCGTGCCTAAACAAGAATACACAATACATAATGCATCTCCAACTAAAAATTTCAATCAAATAAGCAAAAAAGAATACAAGTAACAACACTGCAACAAGTGACTTTTGCGTCGAGCACAAACAGTCGGAAACTGGGGATGACAAAAACAAGTGAGGTTGAAGAAATTTCCAACCCTTTTTAGACTATCAAAGAGCAGATGGTGGAATTGCATGAGAAGCAATTGTAGTGATAATGGATCAATACTCCAATGCAACTTGTGACAAGCCCAATGTTTATTTTTTATTTGGGCTATGAAGCTCGCATTAGAATTTGATTAAAGTCAAAGCCAGACTTGGGATATCTAATCTCCTATCAACATGGTATTCAATACTGAACTATGCTGCAGCACATTTACAATAAAAAAAGATAGGAATCAACAGTCAAAAGACAAAAGAGGACACTAGTTTGTCTTGATGATTGAAAAAGCAAGACTAACGAAATTCACAAAAGAACAAGAAGATAAGAACCACTTTCTCACCCTCCACGGCAAAGAAAAATAACACAGAGGAAAGAAAGAAGAAAAATAAGGACAAAAGGGAGAAGCCAAAAGATGCAAGCACATCTTCCTTGATAGCAATGAAAGAAAAACCTTGCGTCCAACGAGGTCAAATGTCATTACGACTCTATTTCGTTTGGCACGTTCAGCCTCTTCTATCTCCTCTTTCTTTTTCCTCAGAAGTTCCTTTTCCTGTTGAAAGGGGAGGGAAAGAAGGATCACAAACATAAGTCAATGTCATCATAGAAGCCAAGTCTTGCAAAGTGAAATGTTCTCACAAACAGTACACTGCATACCTCCTTCGACAACCAGCTATTTCCCTCAATCTCGTAGTAGTCACTTTGGTCATCGATAACAGTCGTACGTGCTGCAGAGTTACGATCATAATCAACAAGCCTCTTTGCATAGGCTTCAGCTGCTTCCTCAGCATCGGAAATTGGAACTGGACCTTCATCTAATCCAGCATACGAGCTTCCTTCCTTCAGCACAAGTGCACCACAAAAGTTACACGGCCCTTCACCTTCCTGTTCACAGACTATCTTCCCACAAGATAAACAATTGCCTACCAGCCTGTGTCGACGGGCTTGGCATGAGCATGGCTTCCCCTGTTGAAATACGATGGACCCTTTTGCAGCCTCAGCAAGAGAAACAACTTTCTCAGACTTTTTCTTTCTAGATTTTGTTTGACTTGCTTGGGATTGAGGCGCAGTTGTTTTTGTAGAGTTTCCTTGACTTCCTCTCTGTAGGTTTCGTCCATTTGATGTCTCAGCTGTGTTCTGGCTTTCCTGCTTACTTGAGACTTTACTTTCTTTTGGTGCTCGTACTTGTTTTTTAGTTCCAGCTGCCAGACTATCACCTGAAGGAGGCTTTACATATGCTTGCAATTTGGAAGCAGAAGTACCTTGGTATAAATCTGAATGACCTCTCCGTCTCAAATACTCACCCGTCACACTTTTTCCAGCTTCCTGACCTATGATATTCTATAGAAGATTCAGAAAGAAAAGATGTCAGTAAATGAACCAACAACAGTCAAATGTTACCAATAAGAAAAAGGACCAAACTTAATCTTAATTGCATGGCCATCTGCAGAGAAGATCTTACACACACACAACCAAAAAACGTGCTGATACATTAATCAAGTTTTAATAACCAATAACAAGTAACAATGTGAAAAGGTCTTATCAAGATCCCAATTAGGATCGTTTTCAAATACCAAATGAAAAGGTAATCTTTCACTTTCTAACAGGTGGAAAGGAATGGTACACTAGAAAGACTCATAGAAGCTACTTCTCATTAATCTACTCATTCTCTAAATATCAAGAAGACTTTAAGACATTCATACAAGAAAAAACAAACTGTCAATGAGCATTAGACATCAATTTGATAAATGATTAAAATGGTTTGATCTTGTTTGATTGAAAAGGAATGGACAAGAACTGAGGCCATCTGACTTTTCATCATCTCAACAATTAAAATTTTCACCAGAACGAGACTCAGATAGCAGCAAGAATCGGGGTCATTGTAAATAATTTGACTGCTGCCTTCAGGATATACATGCTTATAGGAAAAGCCATAACATTGGATTTAAGCAGCTAAATAAAAGCAAATATTCACAAATGTCAAAATGTTGAGAAGAGTGTATAGTTGTTTTCTTACTCAGGAATATTCATATAGTTCTGTTGTAGGCGAAAAGCGCAAAGATGTGCTCAGGATTTAAGCGCAAAGGCACAATAACAACCTCCGCGTTGATGAAAAAAGCAGGAGATGAAAAAAAAAGTACATAATGTAGAAAAGTGTCTTTAAACATAAACAAAATTATATGAGCAAATGAAGACTCTTTCAAGATTGGAGATAGGGTGAAAACTAGTTACTGGAATGAACTCTGGGTAGGGGAAGTGAAATTGAAGACTCTTTTCCCAGACCTTTATATTTTGAGCCTGCAACAGACGGCTACTGTGGCACAGATGTGGAGTCCCCAAGGATGGGACCTGATTTTCAGGAGGGATCTAAATGACTGGGAGATTAGTAGAGTAGCAGGTTTACTACAGATACTAAATGCATTCCCAGGTGTTTCTGAGGGACCTGATAATCCATTTGGAAGATGCACAGTAAAGGGACCTTCACTGTGAAATCCTGCTATTGGAGCATGAATTCTAATCAGGCAATGGAAATGGAATGGTCATGGAACCTAATTTGGAAGATCAAAATCCCTCACAAGGTCTCAGGTTTCACATGGTTGGTGATACAAAGAAAAGGTATACAGACTTGCTCAAGGTGCTATATGTGTGGAAAAGAGGCAGAGATTAATAGTCACCTATTTTTTTTTCTAAAATTGGTAAAAATTTAATAGTCACCTATTTTTACACTGCAGAACAGCTGCAAATCTATGGAACATGTTCTTTTGTATACTTGGGGTTAATTGGGTAATGCCCAGGACTACCTTAGACATGCTGAACCAATGGGAAGGAATGGGTAGAAGAAGAAGATCCAAAGAAGAGTGGTGGAAATGTATTCCAGCCTGCATCTGGTGGACACTTTGGAAGGAAAGAAATGAAAGATCCCATGATGGGAGGGCTAGCAGCATGCAGAATATCAAGATGAAGAGTCTGAGTTTGCTGTATTTTTGGTGTAAACAGGACTTGGTGGGGGAGGTAGAAAGTTTAGTGGACTTTATAGCTCAATTGTAAAGTTTTCTTTGTCCAGACTTTGGTTTTGATGTTACCCCTTGGGGGTTGTAAATCCCATCCCATCAGTTTTTCTCTGATGAGTTTTTGATGTGAATATAAAGTTACTTTTACCAAAAAAAAATTATATGAGCAAATGAATTGAGGAAAAAATGGAATCCAGTGAAATATTTGGAGTTAATCAATATCAGAAAAGGGCAGCCCGGTGCATTAAGAGCGGATTCCGAGGAAACACCAGACCACATTGCGTCTATTTTACGCAACCTTATCTTGCATTTTTGCAAGTGGTTATATATGCTCCCACCACCACCACCACCACCACCCACCCACCCACCCACAAAAAGTAAAAACAATGTCAAACAAGTTCAAAAATCATTTTGAATTTTTTTATCAAGCTAGAATCGGAAACAACTCTCTACCTCCACGAGGTAGGGGTACGGTCTCCATACCACTCTACCCTTCCCGGACCCAACTTTGTGGCATTTCACTGCTGGGTATGTTGTTGTTGTTGTTATCAAGCTAGAATTCAGTTATTTTCAGTAAATACTTTTTAGTATATTTCTAATTTTCTACACCAACAATACTTCCACATTCATTCTTTAACAATTGTTTTCCAGCTGTATTTATTATTTAGTACAACCTCTTCAACACTGAGCCAATGGCAATCATAATTTTAACTTAAGAAAGCAGTTACTGAATGGTCCTTGCTGAGAAACAGAGTTAGCACTTCTGTCACTGTACCAAAATGCTACCATCCTTTTCTTCTTTTTTTCAAGATAAAATGCATCGGTTTAGTTCCAACTCTTTACTCTTTAAACACAAAGACCATGGGCCTCATAAAGTTAACTTAATAAAGCAGTTAGCTGACGGACTTTGCTAAGACACACAATCGGCGCCTTGAGGCCTGCAATGAAAGCCAACCTTTTTCCTTTTGTTGGCTAAGTTGGATCAGAAGCCTTATCTGAGATATGCGAAGCACCCAACTTGCATTGCACCTAGTTTCAAGGTTTAAGTGTAGATCGACAACACTGATTAGGCAAAAACACTAGCTTTTTGTTCATTTCTTTGTACAATTATGTCAACATTAAAAAGCAAATTTCAGTAAATTTCCAGATGTTCTTTACATGAAGCATTCTCAGAATTCATTAAAGAAAAAAAAAACAAAAGGTGGAGGAGCAATGTTGACAATAGTGTTCAAAAGCATCTACAAGAAATATAAGCATATAATCCTAATAGGTACACAAGCACAACATAAGGAGTTGTTCCACTGCCAAAAAAAAAGGAGGTGCAAGTTACAAATTCATTTGCATTTTTGTTGGATAAGGTGCAGAATTACGTATATTTTTCATCATCCATTTAAAAGGGCGATTGATGTAAAATTTCAGATTTCTGTATCGCCTCGTTATTTTAGAGTTTCAAGTGAATTGGAAGCAAGTCCGCAATTTTTATAATCACCAAATACCTATAATTCGAGACTAGAGCATCAGAGTACACATTTAGAAAACGTGCACCAATCTAATGTAACTAACAAAAGCTAAACAGCCAAACCAAGTAATCATGATAAAGTAAATTAGCCTAAAGAGAACCAGAACCAAAACAGACACTTAAAAAAAAAAAAGACAATAACAAGATAAACACAAAGTTCATCACAAAATAATAATAATAAAAAGAATCGTGCAGGATGGCCAATCAGGTTTTCAATAAGTAACACTTGGATCAAAATACACAACTATCCCCTTGAATCTAACAAAAGACCCCCTTGATCTTCAAATGTCTATGAGTGCAGTCCATCATCAGTTATAAACCCCTATGCTCAATTATGGACTTTCTACTGAATCGGGGAATCTTATCAGCTCAGTTGGTTGGCTACCTAAACTTTCACATTGTTAGTAAGGATTCGACTCCCCACCTTGTAATCCCCTCCCCCAATTTCCCCCTCCCCTTCCCACAATTTGGAGAGAAAAAAAAACGTTCTACTGAATCCAGAACCCAAATCAGCAGAGCAATATGATGATCAAAATTGGAAGCAAGAAAATCAACAATAACAGAATTTAACAAACAACATGTAACTCATTATAGATGGAGGGAAGGGAGGAAAATTACATCAAGGTATTCTTTAGCATCGAGAGGAGGAGCAAGCTCGCAATAGGAAACAAGCCCAGATATGATCTCAGCATCTAAATCAAGACCGTTTTGTATGTTGTTACATAGCTCCAGTAACGCTCTTTCCAGCCATTGCCCTGACAATTCCATTCCCTTTCTCTTTCCCTTTCTCTTCTCTATTTCTCTCTTCTTTCTGGCACTCTCAACCGCCTTATATAGCTCCTCAATTTTGTGGGTACATACTGTACATTCTTGATATTATAGGTTAATGCACTTAACCACCTTTGAGTTTGGGTTGTACGCACTTTAGCCTCCTAATTTCGGGAAATAAAAATTTTAGAACAAAAGAATTTGTGTTATGTCATATTAAAACCTTTTCTATGTGCAGTCAAACACTTTATTTAGTTTCAATATGGTCAACCGATTGCGATTAAGATTCGAAATACAAAGAGTTATCACATCCAATTTTGTATAGATTTGTAGATTGAGTTCTTAATTTTTTTAAAATTAAATTTAAATAAACATACAAATTTGAAATATTGTAATAAAGAAAATTAGTTTTTATTGATGAAATAGTAATAGTGCTATTCTTTTTGGAATTGAAGGTGCACTAACGCTTTCTTGCATCACATAATTACATTCAATTATGACATTTTGTTGTAATTGGATAG
Organism: Jaltomata sinuosa; assembly: GCA_003996215.1. Taxonomy (NCBI): domain Eukaryota; kingdom Viridiplantae; phylum Streptophyta; class Magnoliopsida; order Solanales; family Solanaceae; genus Jaltomata; species Jaltomata sinuosa. The sequence continues at coordinate 494,466 of QJPP01000424.1, forward strand.
AAAATGATCAAATGTGCTTTATAAAATAGAGTAGGCAAGGAAAGAATGCAAATGTCATATTAGGTACTGAGGAGAAGGATCACGTCTCGTAACGATTAGCTAAATTGATAAGATATATCATTTTTAAGTGAAAGAAAAAAAAATGCAAAAATGAGTTTTGTGATTTTCTTTTTCAACTTTTCATAGAATAAAATTGGATTTATTTTTGTTACAATTTTAATCTGTGAAGTATTGTTATCTATTGATCATTGATATGTTACCAACTTTATTAAAACTGAAAATCATTAAACTCAAGGAAATACTATTTGAGTGAGCTATTTTTCCAAAGTGTCAAGCAAAGAATTACGTTGCTTTTAATAAAATCAAAGGTTTTCTTTAATATAAATTTATAACCACATCGAATAATTAGGTAGCTTTTAAATTTCATAAAAACTAATCGAAAAAAGACTGAGCTGTATTGAATACATTTATATATATAAAATATGTTTTATATATTAAGTTGAAATAATGAAACAACAATATTTTGCCTTGGGTCTAAGGTGATGAAACAGCTACAAGTCAACACGTAATTAAATATCCGAAATCTTAACTCCAAAACCTATTATGCTACTCTTGTTCAAACTAAAGTAGTTCAAACATGTTGAATATTTAGCTATAAAGTATTTAAATGATCTTGAGGTAAGCTACAACCTACAAGGTATTAGATAATTTTCCTCTCTAATGATTTAAATTTATCTAATTGGATATAAACTCAATATTAGTAGACATTTCTTGAGTCCCATTTGATTAATTTCTTTCTATTTGCGTGATCTAGATTTGCCTTTATTTAACTTTATTTTACACTACTGTAAAATAGCAGGATGAATCCTTATTCTTGTCGTGTTTTATATTCCCTTGATTTATCACCCTTTAAGCAGTAAAATGTCTAAAGAGTTTTTGTCAACGCTCTACGAAAGTCTGCATTGATATCTTTTTCTTACTTCTACTTGAATCTTACATGACGCTTTAAAAAATACCAATTTTTTTTTCAAATTATATTAATACTAAAGAGAAACTCAGATGATGGGATAATTTTGAAAAATCTAATTTTAGTTATAGAAAATTAAATAATCAAAAACTTAGTATGATATAAATTTTACTTATAAAATAATTATACCATTAACACAATTTTCGGCGTGCAAATTGGACCGTAATACAAAAGAAAAATACTAAGTTTATAAGAATTGAACATTGAAACAAAAAAGTAAAATGTTAAAAGTGATTTCAAAAGTCAAGATGGCCGAGTTGGTCTAAGGCGCCAGTTTCAGGTACTGGTCCGAAAGGGCATGGGTTCGAATCCCATTCTTGACAAACTTTTTAACTTCTTTTTTTTTGGGTAACTTCTTATCCTGTTTTTCTTTAATTACTTATCAACTTTTCTTTAACTTCTTATCCATTTGTTTTGGGGACGTGACCATTTTTATATCTTTTGATTTAAAGCAGCACACATACTATGGGAACCAATTTTGTTCTGTCTTTAGTATCTTTTGATTTGAAGCAGAACACATACGCCAACCAATTTTGTTCCGTCTTTAGTTCAGAGTTTTTTTTTGGGGGATGTGAGTTGACCATCTTTATATCTTTTGATTTGAAGCAGTAGACTAGACATACAATGCGAACCATTTTTGTTCTGTCTTTAGTTCAGAGACATCGATGAGCAGAAGCAACAGTCTATCGAGCTAAATTGTTGGGTATTTGCCCTGATTTTCTAATATGGTTATTCTTTTTTGTAAAAATAAAGCACAAATTTTTCATAATTGGCTAGTTCTTTTTCTTGTAGGAAAATGTTTATGACTTTATAACTTCCTTCTAACATGGCAACATCCACAAAGTAGTCATAAGGGCTTTGAGAGTTTTGTTTAGGGGGAGAATTTGTGAGACACAAGTGTGATGTTATCACTTGTGTGAACCTCCTTTTTATTCTGAGTGAATTTTGTGAGGTTGTTGCTCTCGATATTTTGTGCTCTCTTTTATCTAGTAGATTGCTCATCTCCTTGTGTGGATGTAGGTCGATTGATCGAACCACGTTAAATGCTTGTGTCTCTTGTGGTATATTTCTCGTTTGTCTTCTTACTTGGCGTCTTTCGAGGTTTGCTTTGTTAGCTTCCGCATGACACCTGATTATTTCGGTCATAACAAAATATCTCATCGTCATACGTCATCCATTTCATTCACAATACAACAACATACCCAGTGTATTCCCAAAAAGTGGGGTCTGGCCTGAGGAGGGTAGAATGTACGCAGACCGTACCTTCATCTCGGAGGTGAAGTAAAGAGGCTATTTTTCCGATAGACGAAATCCATTTCATTCACAATCTATAAGCTTATAGGAGTATACTAAAAGAATGCACACCAAGTAATTGTACTAATACAGTGTAGCACAAAACCAACATCCCATTTCTTCTAATCAAACCTAAAGATTTCCCAGCTTGTTGTTAGTGGAAATCTCTATTTAACACTAAGAAAAAAGAAGAGAGAGAGTAAAGAAGAAAAGAAATGGAAGACGAAAACAATAAAGTTACACTACATGGAATGTGGATAAGCACTTATGCGAAGAAAGTGGAATTGGCTCTCAAAATCAAAGGCATAGCATATGATTATGTGGAAGAAGATTTGAGCAACAAAAGTTCTCTTCTTCTCAAGTATAATCCTATCTATAAGAAGGTTCCAGTACTGCTTCATCGCGGTAAACCTGTTTCCGAGTCCCTTGTGATTCTTGAATACATCGATGAAACCTGGAAGAACTTGAAGCCTCGATTCTTACCAGAAGATCCCTATGAAAGAGCCAGAGTTCGTTTCTGGGCTACTTACTGCCTTCAGGTCATATCTTTATGCTTCTTTCACTTCTGTTATTACAGTTTGGTACGACGGAAGTCATTTTCCAGAAAAAAAAATTCATAGGGAAGTCATTTTCTTATGACAAAAGTCTTTTCATGAAATATGGTTTTCTTACTTCTTGACTTTTAACTTCATATATATTACTTTCTTGATCAACTGCTAACATTTAGACTTAGATATTATTGTTAATATCTAATACTCAAAATTTCATCAAAAGTCTCCATGATTTGCTCGTATTAATATTAATCCTTAGTAGTATACATTTCTTACTGAAAGATATTTTTCACGTCTCATCAACCAAACACCAGAAAACTTTTTGAGGAATCCTTTCCATGGAAAATGACTTCATTCGGCCAAACTCAGTAGTTTTTACTCAAATATTGTATGTGTTAAGAAATTACATTAATATGTACACATATGAAAATTTTAGAACCCAGTCATTAGCACTTGAAGTCGTTGTTTTAAAATCCAGAACTCCTAAAGTTGAAATCTTGGTTCCGACCCTGCCTACCAAACCCATCATCGGAAATATATTTTCGTGAAAAATGCCTACGAAAACACTCTCCATCATGTTGCAAAGATTAGCCCCACTTCAACTAGGTTGGTTTTAAAGATTATATGATTTGCAGATATCAGACACCATGAAGAAAGCATTCATTTCAGCCAAAGATGTTGATGAGGAAGGAGCATTTGATGAATTCTTTGAGAAACTAAAAGTGATGGAAGAAGGAATGAAAGATTTGTTCCCTGCAGGGAGAAGGTCTACAATCTGTGCTGACAATTTGGGGCTTTTAGATATAATAATTGTGTGTTCACTTGGTACATATAAGGCAGCAGAAGAAGTACTTGGAATGAAAATCTTGGACCCTGAAAAGAATCCATTTGTATATTCATGGGTGAACACTCTGTGTGAGCTGCCCTTGGTGAAACAAACTCTTCCTCAACATGACAAGGTTGTTTCAAGACTTGAGTTTATTAAGCAAAATGGATTTACATTTCAATCCAATATTTGAAATGGTACTAATAGAAGAAGTACTCATGGTTAGTATGATGAATAAGTTTGCTTCTTGATGTAATTTACTCAATATTGCTTCAACTTCTTAGTGAAATTTTGAAACTTACATATTCTTTTTTTTGCCCATTATAAGTGTTAGAGTCTCACATCGGTGGGTACTTGGATATTTATCTCCTTGTTTCTTAGGCATTTTTTAGCTTATGAACTTGAACTTTGAGGTTGAATTAGATCTCAGATTCATCTTTTTATATACACTTTGTCTAGGGGTGGGCGTTCCGATCGTGTATTTTATTGGAATGAAAATTTTGGTTTGAGTATTCAATTTTCGAATTGAAAAAATTACAATTCAAATCCAATCCAAATAAGAACGGATTGGATTGGATATTTTGAATTTTCGATTTTGATTTTGAGCCCCTTTAAGGCATGCCATAACACTTAACGCCTCGATTCGCCTAATAGTTTGCTCTTCAAAATGTATAACTTTCTACAATTAATAAAAAATGAGGTCGCCCTGCCGTTCATGTCATGCAATTTCATATTGGATTTAATTATATAATAGGTAAGGTCATAAGCTACTGATTTATTAGATTTTCGAAAATTGAATTATTAGTATTGGGCATATTTTATATGAGTAGGAATGAATATAAGATTAATATGGATACAGGACTAAATATCCGAAAATTCATAGTAATCTATATCCAATTTGAAATTCATAAATTTTAAAGTTCAATCTATAATTCAAATCAAATAATCAAAAAATTCGGATTTCGGGTTGATCCAGGCCAATTACAAGACAATCTTTTCATCTTAGGAAACTTGTACACCAGTGTGCAGAGTTGCTGAAACCTGAGAAATTAGCCTGGTCACTGGAGTTCCACATAGATGAGCAACTCACGAATAAAGGAGCAAAAGATTGACCTTCTTTTCCATGGCCGCGGTGCTCTCAAAAAGCTCAATCTTCTAAGGCTGAAACGAATAGATCAGGAATTCGACCAACTGAGTGAGGACCTTATTTGACATGCTTTTTTCCCTTCCAAAGCGGAATAATCACTCGTGTAGCTTATTGTTCAAGTGTCTCAGGTCCCAGAAGTGCATGATAAATGCCGCCAAAGCCCAATACTGCAGAAGAAATTAAACTATGGTCTCCCTCACCCCTAAGCATGCCCCCCTCCCCCCCACATTGTCATGTCTAGCACATGCAATATATCTACACTTTACATGACAAGTTGATTAAGTGCTTGATTAATGTCACCAATTCGCATCAGTAAGAGATTAAATATTTGACTATTGCCATAGTAATATTGGCCATAGTGATATTGAGCATTCTTAGTGCCCACTAATTAGAATCTCCCCACCTCCCTCCCGGGAACCTGATAACCCTTTTTCCTCAACAGTGTGATATGTCAGTTAATTTTGATTTTTTTTTTGACCAAGTAGATAAAACCACTGCATGTGTGTTGTCACAAATTGGGGAGGAGTTAGAGTGTAGCAAGCGAGTTTGACAGAATTTAGTAATTTGGTTCAAAATTTCGCTAGCTTAAATAGGGAGATTTGATTTTGTATCCCTTTATAAATTCAATTTTAATTTTATGTAATTTTTATAATACTCGAAAAAGTCATTTTCTTCGATTCCATTTATAAGTCGTACATAAGAGATCATTTTTAGGCTCATGTAGCTATTTGAGAGCATATATGCGCCATGTCATCACTACTCATGGAGGGGCACAAGAGAAAGTAATCAGTGATGTTACTGAAAATTGAAGTTAGTGGGAGGGCATATGCAATATCATCTTTCCCAAATGGGGCACGTCTTTTCCCAAATGGGAAATCATTGGTTCTAAAGTCTTATCCCTGTATATTGAGCTAAATCACCGCAAAGATACTCTTAACATGGTATGATATTATTCGCTCTGGAGTCTGGACTAAGTCTGCACGGTTTTTTTTCAAAGGCCTCACACCATTAAGAATGTAACCTCTGATGTCGATCGACAAATAGATAAAGACAGTCATTTGAAGAAGATAATATAATCTGCTATTCTGCCCTAACAATTTTGTGTTGAACCTGTTGGCACAGGACAAGTATTACTTTAGTCGGAATTCTCTGAATTCTGATTATGTGCAATAAAGAACTAGAAACGAATTAATTCCTTTGAAATTCGTAGTCTCTTGACTATCATTATGGCTTTGGTAGCCCCAGAGGAACTAAAATAACTTATCTTGAACACTTTTAAATGTATGTGGTCAACCATTCTGATCTAAAGACGTACCTTATTATACAGTATATATATGTCGTTGTCTTACCTTAAATTACTAGGTATCAAATAAGCTGCAGTTGAAGTGTTCTTAACAGAAATGATAACATTTACAGGACGAAAAACTGAAGGACAAAATGAGATATATAGGAAAACAAATCCCAGGTATATACAATATTCGAGTTATATTTGGGTTGTGATTATCACTTTCGTCTTAGAAACTGATTGATCAGTTATTGTTCGATCATATAGCTCTGTAGGATCGACAATATACTATAATGTTTACTCTTTTTTCTCCTGCCTTTATTTGATCCCATACCACTTAGCTAACTTGGACACAAAGTGTTGGTGTAATATACCATAAATTACATAATTACAGTTGAAAAATAAAATGAACAAAATTGTATTAAAAATATCTTCAGGCTGAGGCGCGGATATCTCGCTCTCTTTAAGGAGATTCAAGCCCACTGCGGAATAATTTACACCGATCCAGCAGTATCACTCTTGACTTGTCCCCTCCAGGATACAACAGCCCAATAATGTTGTGTAACTCAAGCAACTCCGGATTAGTTGAAGAGTCCAAAGCTCCACCAAAAGAACGCCTTTCTTCAACATATAAAACTCTTTTTTGTATAGTGAATATAGTTGAAGACTTAGAATATTTTCTTTGTCTTGACTCTCTCTTTCACTACTACACACTATAATACTTTCCCACACTTCTCATATTTCATCTTTTTTTTCACTATATTTTCTTGTACATAATTCAATGCAAGACCATCACTATTTATAGGTGAAGAATTCTTTCTTGCAATGAATTGGAAGAATATGGGGTAGTAAAGTGGATAAATAAAGGGATAGATGTTACATAAGTTACAAGAAACTAATGACCATGGAGTTACAAGAAACTAATGGTCATATGAGTTACAAGAACTAATGGTCATCTTTTACCACAATTTACATCCACTAACATATGCACTTAATATATTATATAAATATTAAAATGCACCAACAATCCCTCACTCATTTTAATATTAAGATAAGAAAGTTCACCATTTTAGTTGAAGAGAGACTATTATGCATAATGAAGGTGTGTTCTGCATTGAACCTTCACTTAGTAAAACAATAACCTTTACTCCAGAGTCAGTAGTGGTCTCAGACTTGAATTATGACTGCTTAAGGGAAATAAAGTTTACTGCTTACACATAATAATCAAGGTGTTGACATAAGTTTTTATAGCCAGCTCATTACGGCCTTGTGCTATCCCAATTTTCACAAGTGTTTTTGAGAATAAGCTCAATTCTCATAGAAAGCGGGTGAAATTTGTCAAGGGTGTTCCTGTAATTCAGACACCCCACTCATAGATACAGACTTTCATTAAGAGTTTTTTAAACTCAACCTTCACAGACTATTACAGGAAAAAGGCACTCACACCATAGGGAAAGATAAAATAATAGTGCATTTTCTCAATAAGTCATCATATGATTCGTTTTTCTCATTGAACCTGGTTATAGGATCTCTAGTCCCCAGGTTGGATTTCCTCATATATGACTCAGAAAATTTTGAGCTTAAATTTCTTCCCCCTCGATGTGCTTCAGACCCTTTATCTTGTCAAGGCCTTGGTTAGTTCATCTGCAAGATTATAACAAGATTTGACAATTAATTTTAATGGTACCACTTGTCAAATATTGTTTCACAATATTATTTACTCCTCATAGGTCTGAACTTACTGTTATGATAACAGTTTTAAACTCTACCAATAACATTAGTGTTATCACAATAACTCAAAATTAGAGAAATTAATTTCTCAAATAAAGTGTTTGATATAATAAAATCAATTCACTTTTATACTAGTTGAAGTTAGAATAATTACTTCAATCTTCATGGTAGAGTTAACAATTATTTTTTTCAACAAATAGCACCAATTTTTTTCATCCGCATAAAAAAATCTTTCAAGTATAGCAGGATAAAAGATTTTTTTATAACAAGCCTCAAACTTTTGTACCAAGTAAATATACATTGTTTGCTTATACCTGCTAAGTACTTGTATCGAACACACAATATCGAGCCAAGTGCAAGTAGCCACATATCTCATATTTCTTATAAGCTAGCAAACTCCTTTTTTTTATTTGTCATATGCACCACTTTCACATATTTGAATCAAAAGAAGTTACAAGGCTCATATAATCAACAAAATTGTATTTCACAACTTTTTCACCATAATGTGACTTGTCAAGAAATATTCATCACATATTTTATGATATTTTTCATTTCAAGAATGAAATTTATTTCACTCAAATATTGCATGTCAAAATGGCTACTCAACATGTTTTTATAGTTTCTTTCACAACACTCATGTTAGAGCCAAAAACATATGCAAATAATAACATGTGAATTATTTCAAGATTAATCTATGCATTTTTAGTACTCTTTTAAGAGCATTCTCAAAGATGCAAAAATCACATTTTTTCATGATAAATTTTTTCTCATTTCATGAACCCCCACTATTTCAAGAATTTGAATATAATTTTTTCATGAAAAGTAATATCACTATATTCATGAAGAATATTAGGTAAAAAGTTTTTTACCTTTTTCTCCATAATAAATATAATTTTTTTTACCTTTCCTCCGCTTGAGTTGAGCAAGTAGAAAAAATACTTTACTCGTCTATCTCTTCCCTTTCATCTCTTGAAGAGATCTAGTGACGTTGAAGCGGGATGATGTTGAGATCTCCCATCTTGATATCCGCAACTTTCAAACTGTAACAAAACATGAGTCTCCTTAAAATTGTTGGTGTAATATACCACAAATTACATAATTACAGTTGAAAAATAAAATGAACAAAATTGTATTAAAAATATCTTCAGGCTGAGGCGCGGATATCTCGCTCTCTTTAAGGAGATTCAAGCCCACTGTGGAATAATCTACACCGATCCAGCAGTATCACTCTTGACTTGTCCCCTCCAAGATACAACAGCCCAATAATGTTGTGTAACTCAAGCAACTCCGAATTAGTTGAAGAGTCTAAAGCTCCACCAAAAGAACGCCTTTCTTCAACATATAAAACTCTCTTTTGTATAGTGAATATAGTTGAAGACTTAAAATATTTTCTTTGTCTTGACTCTCTCTTTCACTACTACACACTATAATACTTTTCCACACTTCTCATAGTGATAGAGTCACCATAATAATTTTATAAAGTATTACTGCTTACACACAATAATCAAGGCGTCGACATAAGTTTTTATAGCAAGCACATTACGGCCTTGTGTTATCCCGATTTTTATAAGTATTTTTGAGAATAAGCTCAATTCTCATAGGAAGCGGCCTACTTCCACACTTACATAGGTGAAATATGTCAAGGATGTTCCTGTAATTCAAACATCTCACTCATAAGAGATACATAATTTCATTAAGAGTTTTTAAAACTCAACCTCCATAAATCATTACAGAAAATGCACTCACATAAGGAGGAACAAAATAGTAGTGCACTTCACAACAAGTCATCATATGATTCATTTTTCCCATTGAACTTGGTTATAGGATCTCTAGTCCCCATGTTGGATTTTTTCATATATGACATAGAAGATTTTGAGTTGCAATCCATCCCCCTCGATGTGCTTCAGACCTTTTATCTTGCTTAGGCCTTAATTTATAAATCTGCAAGATTTAACACATTTAATATTAATGGTATACCAATGATCAATATGATCTCACAATATTGTGTTTTTCTCTTTATGTGTCTGAATTTACCGTCATAATAATGATATTGTACTCTACCGATAATATTGGTGCTATCACAATTAATCAAAATCAAAGAAATTAATTTCTCAAAATAAGTGATTGATATAATAAATTTCTAAATCAATTCACTTTTTCACCAGCTAAGTTAAAGCAATAAAACTCAGTCTCCATGATAGAGTTAGCCACAATAAATTTTTTATTTTCACCAAATAGCACCAATTTTTCTCATGCTTCATATTTGAGTATAGCAGGATATATTTTTTAATAAATAAGCAATAAACTTTCACAACAAGTAAATATACCTGGCTTGCTTGTACCTGCTAAATACTCATATTGCATAAATAATATTATGCCAAGTGCAAGTAGTCACATATCTCATATTTTTTATAAGCTAGCAAACTCTTTTTTTTTATTGGTCACATCACTTTCACATATTTAAATCAAAAGGAGTTGCAAGGCTCATACAATCAACAAAATTGTATTCTCAATTTTTTTCAACATAATGTGACTTGTCAAGAAATATTCCATCACATGTTTTATGATTTTTTTTCATTCTAAGAATGAAATTTATCTCACCCAAATATTGCATGTCAAAATGGCTACTCAACATGTTTTTATATTTTTTTTGATAACACTCATGTTAGAGCCAAATACATCAAAATACAAATAATAACATGTGATTTATTTCAAGACAAATATATGTACTTTTAATACTCTTTTTAGAGCATTCTCAAAGATGCAAAAATCACATTTTTCATGATGAATTTTTTTTCTCATTTCATGAACCACCACTATTTCAAGAATTTGAATATTATTTTTTCATGAAAAATAATATCACTATATTCATGAAAGATATTAGGTAAAAAGTTTTTTACCTTTTTTTCCACAACAAATAAAAAAGTTTTTTTACCTTTTCTCCGCTTGAGTTGAACAAGTAGAAAAATGTTTTACTCGTCTATCTCTTTCCTTTCATCTCTTGAAGAGATCTAGTGACGTTAAAGCGGGATGATGTTGAGATCTCTCATCTTGAAATCCGCAATTTTCAAACTGTAACAAAAAGTGAATCTCCTTAAAATTATTGGTGTGTAATATACCACAATTTACAATAAATTACAGTTGAAAATAAAATGAACAAAATTGAATAAATCAAATTCAGGCTGAGGCGCGGATATCTCGCTCTCTTTAAGGAGATTCAAGCCCGTTGCGGCATAATCTACACCGATCCAGCAGTATCACTCTTGACTTGTCCCCTCCAGGATACAACAGCCCAACAACGTCGTACAACTCAAGCAACTCCGGATTAGTTGAAGAGTTCAAAGCTCCACAAAAGAACACCTTCCTTCAACTTATAATTACTCTCTTTTGTATAGTGAATATAGTTGTAGACTTAGAATATTTTCTTAGTCTCAACTCTCTCTTTCACTACTACACATTATAATACTTTCTCACACTTATCATATTTCATCTTGTTTTCTCCCTTTCTATATATACAACACAATGTAAGACCATCACTATTTATAGGTAAGGAAATCTTCCTTGTCATCAATAGGATGAATGTGGGGTAGTAAAGTGGATGAATTATGAGAGGATTATGGTTTGGATATTACAAGAGTTACAAGACATAATTAGGTAGAATGTGGGTACTAAAGAGTTGGTGGTTACAAGAGTTACACCAAGAATAATTGACCATATTCTTGTCAATTTATACCCACTAACACAAAGAGATAATGACCACATTTCTTACACCAACTAATGTGAGTAATGAGGCATCAAATTCTACCAAAGTAAATAGCACAAATGTAACTCATGAATATATATGATGCACTTTAATATAATATATTTAATATTAAAATGCTCACACACCAACAAGCCCCCACTCATTTTAATATAGATAAGAGAGTATTTCATCAATTTAGTTGAAGAAAGACTATTATGCATAATGAAAGTGTGCTCTGCATTGAACCTTCACTTAGTAAAACATTAACTTTTACTCCAGAGTCAGTAGTGGTCTCAGACTTGAACTATGACTGCTTAAGGGAAATAAAGTATTACTGCTTACACACAATAATCAAGGCGTTGACATAAGCTTTTATAGCCAGCACATTACGGCCTTGTGCTATCCCAATTTTTATAAGTGTTTTTGAGAATAAGCTCAATTCTCATAGGAAGCGGCCTACTTCCGCACTTACATAGGTGAAATATGTCAAGAGTGTTCCTGTAATTCAAACATCCCACTCATAAGAGATACATAATTTCATTAAGAGTTTTTAAAACTCAACCTCCATAAATCATTACAGAACATGCACTCACATAGGGAGGAACAAAATAGTAGTGCACTTCACAACAAGTTATCATATGATTCGTTTTTCCCATTGAACCTGGTTATAGGATCTCTAGTCCCCATGTTGGGTTTCTTCCTTCTGCCCAATATATCCCATGGTTTGATGTAATTCCTGTGTGTTATAAGGTTTATGTCTATCTGAAATAAATAGGCTTCTTTCTTCTGGTTGAAATTTGAAGTACATTGCTGACAAGTACTTCTGCTATCTAATTTTTCTCTGCTATTTGTAGGTAAAACTTAAGTGATGCTTGCTCAAGATTATTCACCATATGAGTAGAGCACAAATTGACAGACTAGTCGAACAGTGATACTTTGTCAGCGGGACCAAATGTCAAGTCTAATTGCAGCGTTTTAGGAATCCAAACCAACCACCAGGAGAATTCTTACATCTAGCTGCCTTCGACACAATTTTTCCCATTCGCCACACTATTCCAAAAAGCATTTTCTTAGGCTGCAATAACAAAAATTCCAGACTATACGAAATGACATAACGACACAAATTCATTTTGACACAATATAACCAACTATAGCAAAAGAGCTTGTTTAAATGCCCAAGCAATCACCTCAGAATTCTATAATGCACAACTAGTAATAACTTGAATGTCAAAATTGTTAAGAAAACTTAAATCAGAAAGTTCCTTTAAATCAGCACAACTCTTAGCTGCCAGCTTTTCCTTGGCCTTTTGGATCTTTAAAAGCTTATTATTATGGGTGGCAAGCTTAATATGACAGAATTAAGACAACTACTTGTAATTAATTTAAGATAAAAATAAATTAGCAAAACAACCCATTTAAAAAAAATTGTCAGTAAACAAGATTTAGCTACAAAATTTATAAAGTAATCTCAAATTTATTACTTCATTGTATTTTTGTATAAAACCCCCCTTCTCATTCATTTCCCAATTAGGTTTCTTTTACATTTTATTTTTTCATTCAATTCTGTATTAAATTTGGATGAAAATCTCTAATGGGGAATTGTTTGATCCTTCCGATGATAATGGATTTTGGTTTCTCTCCGGAACATGGGTCTAACAGGTTGGGTACACAATCAGATTTTGAATTTGCTTTCGATCATAACAATTTCTCAGATCGGATCTGAAAAATTGTTATCATTACAAGTAAATCAAAAATCTGATTATGTGCCTCACCCATTAGACTTACGCTTCTTCAAAATTTATTATCGTCGGTCACTCAACACTGACAGTGATTGACAATTATTTTCAAATATTTGACTTAATCAACTTTAAGATGTATTTTAGTCAGTGTTTTCAACAATGTGTTTAGGCCGAATTTCGGAGAGGAGCGTAGAGCGTACCAAATACGCTCACGGACGCAAATGAAAGGCGTAGATCTATAAGGTGTACGCCCTAAAATTAGGGGCATAAATCGTTGGGGTAAAATCATAAGCCTCGACATTAAATTTGACTTTTATTGTTTTAAAACTATTTTTGTTATAATTCATGTTTTTTATTATTGATGTAATAATCTTTATACTATGATGTTTCGTGTGTGTAGTAATTTTTCCTAATCTACATAAACAAAACAAAAAAGCAACTCTCATAGAATAAGACAGTGCCATATATAATTTTTTTGGATGATTATGCATGAAATTGATAAGATAAAACTTTCATAACACTATATTTTGAGGCAATTTTATCTATTTTTTGTCATTGCTCTTACATTTTTTACCTTTGTTCTTTTTTGAAGCATATAAATAATAATCAGTGCAAATACTAGCTGAGAGTGAGAATTAAAGACTAACAGATGTGGATATCGATGATGAAATGGAGAATGATTTCATTTTAAAAATTATTTCGCTATTATCATTTTTTGTGTTGCTACCTTTCTCAAATAATAATTATAGTATTTTTTTTATAAAATTATTAAAAATTTTACTTTTATTTATTTTCTTTGTAAAAAAACTGTATAAAATTGAACATACAATTAAGTTGGAACAGGAAATAAATAAAAAAGGGAAAAGGGTCAAAAATACCCTCTGCTTTAGTTTATTGGTTAAGTTTGCTCCTAGTTAAACTTTGAGGCTAAATATAGCCCTGCTGTTAACAAAGTTAATAAAAATACCCCTACTTTTAATATCTTTTCACCATGGCATTTTAAAATTCCATATGACCTAACATTTGGGTGAGGTGGACGTCACGTGGCATGCCACCTCACCACCATTTTTTTTTCTTTCTTTTCTCTTTATCCATTTATAAAACTTCTAATTCAAAAATAAATTCAACTTCATTCTTGAATTTATTAATTAAATTAATTAATATGGAATTTAATTTATGGAATTAGTGACGTCCACCTCACTCAAAATGTTAGATTATATGGAATTTAAAAATGTCATGGTGAAAAGATGTTAGAAGTAAGGATATTTTTATTAACTTTGTTAACAACAAAAGTATATTTAGCCTCAAAATTTAACTAAGAGCAAACTTAACCAATAAACCAAAAGTAAAGGATATTTTTGACCCTTTTCCCAATAAAAAAACAACACCGGCTGCTTCTCACTCTCTCTCTCACACACACACAGTCGCAGAAACGATTATTGTACAATTTAAGTTGGAAGAGTAAATAAAGAAAAAATCAGCACCGGCGGCTTCTCTCACACACAAAGTCGCAGAAACGACTATTTGTGTTGCACAAATTTTAAGAAAGCTTCCATTTTCACACATCCACAGAGTCTCCCATTAACCATTCATCCATGGCTTCCTCTGCCATTTTCAACATTCTACCGTCATCATCATCTTCATTGACTGCTCTTTCCTTCAGAAACAGCAGAACCCATCTTTCTCAAACCCCAATTTTTTACAAACCACTTATAGTCAATGCTTCTACTTCCCTCGATTATTCTTCCTCCTCCCTCTCCGGTACATCTACTAAGGTAAGACTTTAAATCCCGACAAAAATACTAGGTGATTTCCTATATGTTCTAGCTCAGATGGACATAGTTAAGTGGTACATATTATTGGTAGGCTGTCAGGTATCCTGTAGAATTAGTTGAGATGCGTGCAAATTGCCCCACACCCCAAAATTATCAAAAAAAAAGCCAACCCCTTTTCCACAATTATTGATATTTACTTGCTTTTCCTAAAATTGGTGAATCTATTTATGTTTTTTTTAGGATAATAAGTGGCTATGGAAATACAAGGACAATTCTGTGAATATTTACTATGAGGAGCACGACAAGGGAAGCGATGATGAGCCTTGTAAGAACATTTTGATGATTCCCACTATTTCTGATGTAAGTACTGTTGAGGAATGGAGATCAGTGGCTAAAGACATTGCTGGACGAAGTGGTAAAGTTAATTACAGAACTACCATTGTGGATTGGCCTGGTTTAGGGTACTCAGATAGACCCAAGCTTGATTACAATGCTGATGTTATGGAAAAGTTCTTGGTTGACTTCATTAATGCTCCTGATGGTCCGGTGAACAATTCCGGTAACCTGAAAGATCCTTCTAGCTTATGTGATTTGCTTATTTGATTTTTACTTGTATGTTTCCTTAACTACTAATTGCATCCTGTCTTTATTTTTTGTTTGAACTGTCAAACCATGACCAGGCATTTGATTTTGGAATTTGTTTTTTCGTGTCTTAAATTCTTTCGACCCTGTTTGGACCTTTTGAATTGCTATTCTATCATATGGTCAGGATAGGGCCCTGACATACCCATAATGTAGCATATGTATGATCACAAAGGAGTACTAGACACCTCCTAGCTCCAGGTAGTAGTGGAGCTCACCAATCTTATATTGAAAAGAAATATAAATTATTATGTCAACATTAGGCGAATCTCTTTTTCAAATGAGAAGAAGGGGCTGAGGTACATTAAAAAGGACTAAGAAGAAAAAGAACAGACAGAGGGTAGGAAACTATGGGAGGTTGCAATCACATAGAGAGAAATTTTATCCCCACACGATGCAGACACATGCAATGATGTAACTGGAGTCCGTATTCCCTATAAATAGAGATCTCATTTTTTCTCATGCTGATCAAGTTGGACATTAAGTCTTGTGTCTAAGTTTTCCTCTAAAAAGGTTAAGAGAATATTAGAGAATAGAAGTGTTGGGAAACAAATGTATTCTTTCCGCGTTGACACATGTACTGATGCAGTTGGAGGTCCAATTTTCCATTATTCTGATCAAGTTAGACATGAGGTCTTGTATCAAGTTCTTTTCTAGAGAGTTCTAGGAAATAATAGAGACTAGAAGTGTTGGGAAATAGGTCAAGAAATTTCTCTCTGAGTTGAAAAATCTGGTACTTTTTTTTAATTATTGTGGTGTTCAGGCCAGCCAGCATAGATACCAGGTAACTCTGCCCACCAAGGGTTGGGCAGATAGAAAGAAATCACCTAGTGTTTTTTTGTCTCTGCTGGGATTTGAACCTAAATTATGAGGTACTCTCTTGAGATATTTTCTGGAAAAATTAGAGTACCATTTCTTATTGTATACACTATTGATATAGTGGAAGTACTCCTTTTGCCTGTGGATGTAGGGTTAATTTGCCAAACCATATATATCATTGTGTCACGATTTTCTTTTGTTGTGGATGTATATGTTGTGCTCCTACATAATCAAGAGTACTACATAAATTCCTCTTGAGTTACTTTGTGAGCATGTGAGGTACTCTCTTGAGATATTTTCTGGATAAAGAGTACCATTTCTCTGGAAGCCAAAGAGAAGATTGACCTTGATATCATATCACTATACCCAGAAGAAGATCCAAGGAGCAATGCTCAAGGAATGATAATCCTCTCTAAAGGTGTAAATCCAGGAAGAGAGATGTTTCAGTTGAAATTTAGGAATGCTAGGGCATATTTCCATAAGTATGAGTAGTTGGTAAAGAATGAGCTGGAGAAAAACCACAACAAAATGATCATGGTGTTACTGAGATTTGTATTGAGAAAATGTGAACTCCTTTGCAAGCAAGTTACAAGAAAGATAGATTTCTGTGAGCTGTATATTTTGAAATCAAGAGAGGCCTTTTGGTATTTGTATCCATAAAACCTATGTTGCTCGCACTATCCAAAAATGTCAACGGGTGTGTGTCGGATTCTCCAAAAATACTCTCCAAAAGTAGTGTATTTTTGGAGATCCAACACAGGTGCAGCATCAAAAGTGAAGAGTCCGTGCAACTTAGCATAAAACAAAAGGTACGGTAGACTACATCAAAGACCTGCATTTCATTTAAAGATAGAACACAATATTTAAGAACCTTTCTTATGATTTCTCCAAAAAAAAAAAAAAAAATACAAACAACAACAACAACATACCCAGTGTATTCCCACAGCGTGGGGTCTGGGGAGGGTAGAGTGTACGCAGTCCATACCACTGCCTCAGAGGTAAGGTAGAGAGGCTGTTTCCGATAGACTCCCGGCTCAAGACAAAACCGTCAAAAAATAGGCTAAAAATGACGTAACAATGATACAGGATAAAAATACAAGATAAAACTACAAGAGACGATAGGAAGTAATATGTAGTAACAAACAACAGACAAAAATAAAAAATGCTTAGGTATATCTTTAAAAACACAAATATGAAGCCCCAGACACGTTTAAGAGATGGAAGACCTTGATTGAGAAGTCTGGGAAGCAATCAACAGGCTTCATCATTTTAAAAATTTTGTGGAAGTGATATCAATAAATTCCGCGAGGATCATGAAATTGTCAGACATTGTATGCTATAGAAACTTATAACAGAGTGAGTGACATTTCTGAATGGATTAATATAATCTTTTTGGAGAGAGAAAGGTCTATGCTCTCAAATATTGGTATGCTAAGGCTTCCGAGCTAAAAGCCGTCTTTATATCGTGTTACTTGGTGAACCACTTACTGCCTACGGGTGTTGAGTTCAAGACTCTTGAAGAGGTATGATTTGGCCAATTTGCAATCATTCAAATTTGTGAATTTTGGTTGTCCTACTTATATGCATGTTAGTGGAAGTAAACTAGAATCAAGAGCCCAAAAGTGTAGTTTCTTTGATTTTGTATTGTGGGGTGGAAGAGTATAGCTTGTAGGTGTCCTGATACTAAATCTCCAAATTTGTTATAGTAGATATGTTACTTTTGATAAATCCCTTAAGCTGGCCTGATCCTTAGAGGGGATCGTCTGTTGCCTTTTGAGACATATAAGGTAGATAGTTTATCAAAGGAAGTGGATATTGAAGTTTTTTTTTTTTGGATAATGAAAAGTGGAGATTGAAGTTTATGATCCACAACTTTTACCAAGAGGAGAAGGTACTGTCAACTGGGGCAACCAGTGCCAGGGGATTGTCCATTGCACCAAGGAACTTGTAAGGTAACATGGGACACGGCGGTATGAGCCATAGTTGGAAAGTAGGTCATCCCATGTCTACTGCTTTCCCCTCTCTTTCTGCTGCTAACTCTGTGTGTGTGTTTATGTGATGTTTCTATTATGTTTGCCCTCTGCATCAGGAAATGGTTTTCCAAGTTCCTTGATATTTTTGAAGATATCTGTTCTTTTATTTGCTTAGACATTCCCTTGTTAATAATCTTCTTTAAAATAAATCAGATAAGGACTTGGTGGTGTTTGGAGGAGGACATGCTGCTACAATAGCAGTTCGTGCTGCAAAGAAGGGCTTGGTGAAGCCAACAGCAATTGCTTCTATTGCTCCCACCTGGGCTGGTCCACTTCCTATTGTTTTTGGAAGAGATTCCAGCATGGAAACAAGGTAGGCATTGATTTCTACTTCCCTTGTACCTTTCATGAGTTCTTCATTAAACTGAGAGCTCAACAGCTTGCTAAATGATTCGCATTATAGGGCTATGCCCAATATAGAGCACAAAAGGACTACAAGGTTCAGAACATCAATTAGTTATGTTTGCCCCAGGGCTTAGGGTTTAGTTTAAGTGGCAAAGGTTGTGGCACTTGTGACTTAGGTCACAGGTTTGGGCCCTGCGTCATGCTCGAGTTCCGAAGGCTGCGATTGGCCCCAAGGTTCAGAAATTTTAAGCAGTCCGTGTTGGATTATTTTAGTCTTTGTAGGAAAGAAGCAAATGATATGAGCTTTTCCTGCATGAAAATCCATTGGGCAACACACTTGCTTTTGACTGCCAGATTCCAGCTTTCAAAATATGAAGTTTTCATCTGAAAATAATAATAATAGTAGTACTTAAGATTTTCACTCATTTGCAAAAAATGATATTGCACTATTTCGTGATTGATATTTCATTCTCATCTTTTAACAGGTATGGTTTCCTTAGAGGGACCTTAAGGGCCCCTGCTGTTGGTTGGATGATGTATAATGTACTTGTCAGCAATGAGAAATCAATACAATCACAATATAAGTCCCATGTTTATGCAGACCCTGAAAAGGTAACTCCATATATCATCGAGAGCCGATATGCACTCACTAAACGGCAAGGTGCTCGTTATGTGCCTGCTGCTTTCTTGACTGGTTTACTTGACCCAGTAAAGTCCAGGGAGGAATTTGTCCAACTCTTTGCAGAGTTGGAGGGTAGGATACCGTGTCTAGTTCTGGCAACACCAGGTTCTCCAAAGAGGTCAAAAGCAGAGATGGAAGCACTTAGGGAGGCCAAAGGGGTGAGCAAGTATGTTGAAGTGCCAGGTGCTCTCCTTCCCCAGGAAGAGTATCCTGAAATAGTTGCAGAACAGCTTTACAGATTTCTGCAAGAGATATATGAGCTGTAGGCTTAAAATGGTTATGAGCTCAAGTAGTCGAAGGTACAGACTTTTTCCCATGTGCAACATTGAGGTTAATTGGTTATATTTGAGAGTAAGAGATGACAATGCCATCAGCTTTATACATGATAAATATGATGATTTCATAAGTGTATGAATTTGTATCTGTATTGATGGAGGTCTTCCTCCTGTTGACCAAACCTGGAACCAAAGAAAGTTGAGCGCTAAACCGATCTAAGACGAATAATGTTCTTATTCAATATGCTGCTATAGCAGTTTCTTACGTGTGGTTGTTCTCTTTTTATATTAAAAAAATTACAGATATACATCGGGTATTTAGCTACTTTTCATGGCCTTCTATGAGGAAATATATGTTACATTGACCTTTTGGTTCATCATATGTTTGAGGTCAATTTTTGATATTTAGTGGGTCAGGTTAACTTGCATTGAGAATGCTGAATGAATGTGAGTTAGGTGGTTGCATCAATATAACTTTGCTGCTACACCTTTTCCAGAAGAGCTTTCTTTGTTGAAAGCTTGGTGAATGAGGAGATGATGTGATTCCTTTTCTTTTTAGTTTTTCAGATTATTTTATTTATATCTTAGTATCATCCGAAGAGAAGTTACGATTTAATTCAATAGAAGAAAGCATGTTTATTTCAAGTGTTCTGGTTATCATCTTTTACTTGTCTATTGGTTATCCTTTCATACGGAACCTCTTTGGAGATCTCAACTTCTACTGGCCATATGCATCCCCTTCTTTTAATTTTATTTCTTTTTCCAGTTTGTGGACTGGATTGCTGTTATGGGATTGGGATGTTTTCATTGAAGTTAAACCTGTAAAAAGGCTTCAATTTATTCATCTCTTAATTAGATTTAGTACACCATGAAGGAAAATGAATACACAGTGGAAGTAAAGCTTCTATATAGACGACATCAACTTGGTGAGCATGATAAGCATGATAACTTATCCATGTAGGGATAAGCATGATATTTAGGCAGCTTCTAATTTGCTTTGAAAGGTAAATGATTTAGTAATGGAATGAAAATGGTCCCGAATAGAGTAGAATGGATATGGAGGATTCATATATATACCTGATCCAAACTAACCTGGGTTTGAAGTGTAGTTGATGGATTGATTGGTTTAGCTTCACTACAACAACATAGGTATCTGAAGGGAGAGTGTTACTGGAAACACACATTCTATTGTCAAGTTCTCTCTTGGTCATTTTGTAGATTTGTTTTGGCAATATCTGATAAGTAGCTTCTTTCAACATGGATTAATTTAACCTGGAGAAATCCCAGCAATGCTTGTGGAACTGAGATTAAAGTTCCTACATTTGAGATCAAGTCGAAAGCAAACAAAATCCTACTTCAAGTTTAATTTAACCTGAAAAGGAATTGCAGAAAATTTGCTGATAGATGAGTAGCAGTGTACTTGCGCATGCAATGTGAAGTAGTGTTAATAAGAAAGCTTTGACGAGAAAGGTGTGAAACCTTAGTAGTTGTTTTTAATGTAGGAAGACATTTGTTTAATTTTCTTCTTGCTATGTATTCATCTCTTATTACTTGGAAGATCTGTAGGATTGATGAATTTTATTGATTCATGTGTTCGTTTATATGTTTTCATGTCCTTTTGTCACTCAGTTCAAGAGTGACAAGTACTAGGGAACAGCTTATTAACCATCACTTGCTCTGTTGCTCATTCCGAAACCAAGAGGGACTTCAAAAATCATGAAGTGATATACATTTTCTGAGTCATTGAATGTGAACTCGGTCTCTTCTTCTTATTGTTCTTCTTTCTCAGTGTTTTGTGTATCTGAGTTGCTGCTTTGATTTTGGACTTTTGGCACATATTAAATTAATTTTCTCCATACAGATACATCGTCCTCGCGGTTCTATCATAAAATAAGATAGTTTCATCCCGCGAAGCACCTTAGGATGTGATAAAATCCTTAAAATGACCTCTTGATTCTAATCTGACAGGATGAAATAATAATCCTGCTTAGGGACTGCTTATCCTACTTGACTACTATAAGTTATTGGCAGTGAGTAGAGTGATAGGGATTTTACCGATGTTGAAGATAGCTTGCAAAATGCTGAAAGAAGAATGTTAAAATGGGGTTTTTCTGTGCCTATACAGGAGGAATACATATATTTCTCCAGTAGAATTTCTTTAAGAAGATGTCATCTCTGAGTTGCTACAATAATGGTACAACCTTAGTTTAATTGGAGGATAATAATAAGGTGCAACGCGTCCTTGAAACATTTATTAAAGCTTTAAATTGACTTGAAATGTATATAACATCTCTCGTTTGATTGCTGCTACTACTACTAGAGTATTATTTATTGCTGCTACTATCATTCTGGAATAGATAATGGACCACTTATTAGGGGGTGCTGCAATGATTTTTTTCTTTTCAAGTTTAATTTTTGTGACAGGTGTTCATTCGTGTATTCTAGTACTTTGTATTGGCAGCTTTCAACATCTTCAAGATCAAGACGTTAATATGACACTACGTTTTTTCTGATGAATATAAAAGCTTCCGCACTCAATGGTATGACCTAATGGTCAATGAAGTGGAGGAGTATCTTGAGGTCTCAGGTTCAAATCTTTTACCTGATACGTGTTGCTGGTGAGAGGTAACACCTTAAAATTAGTCAAAGTGTGCACAAGCTAACCCGACACCACCATTATCAAATATATACTTTACCAGAGCAACATATAATAGCACAATTGACATTATGCACCACTCACCAGTCACTACTATGTCCAATTATTTATAAGGTAGCTAAGTGAAATAATCATTTGCGCTGTGATACTCTTCTTTTTTGACCTAATCCATTATGATGTAGTATGATTCAATTTATTTAACCTATCTAAATCTGAATCTGATGTAACCCATCTACTTGGTACTTTTTAATAATTACAATACAAGGTCATTGGTCAAAATCTTTTGCCCATCACGGAATAAAACTGAAATAACACTTGGCATTATTTCCAAGTGACAAGAAACACAGCCTAATTTTTTTTAGGTATCATGTCATTTTGCACCGAAAGCCTTATTTGGACAAACACATGGTGCTAACTGCCAAGTGATGGAAACTGATACGTACAAAAAGGTCAAGCATTTTGCTTGTCAATCATCACCTACTCTACAAATTTTTTTACTGGGGAAATAGTCTAATATTAGGCAATATGGGTACTACTAAGAGAGTATTTTAAAAGGGTTTTTTGGGACTCGCTCTTGGGGCGGACAGCCGGACACTTGCAAAACGCCGTGAGGCTCATAGATGGGGCTTAGTTTTATGCCTCAAGCGCTTGATTGTGCATCCCAAATAACCTAATGTTCAATGCTCGGAGTACTTTGCCAGCACTTCTTACAAAAATCAAATGTCAAATTTCTTAATTAGCAATATTGACCCTCAATTTTTTTTTTAAACAAATGAATAATAAAACTTCTATATATTCATCTATAGAAATATGAAGATTGAAAATAACTCAAATAACGAGTTATAATCTTACATATTACTAATCAAAAACTTCGTGAAGGTGAATATCATTTGGACATTTCTTCTGAAAACAATAGTCGAAAGTTAATATCCTTGCTTACTATTAACTTCATGTCTTAGTTCGATGTCTCTCAAAATTATTCAACTTTTATTATTTGTTATTTGAAAAGCAATTTTGTATTTATCGATAAAGGAGTAATGTAATTATAGTAATTAATGAAAGCAAATTTTATATTATTAGGCTATTTTATGAATTTGTAAATTAAAATTTTAAAGATTCATGAGATGTAAACCTGACATCTCAAGGCTTACGCCTCGTCCGTATTAAATAAAATACCGTCTCATACCCCCCTCTTAAAACAATGTTATGCAGTACGAAGATACATGTACGTTTTGCAATTAACCTTGGAAATGAACGTAATAGCCCATATCTCAAGTACATGTATGTCGATCAAATTTAGAAGCATTCAATGACATTATTTTCTCGTTCGATGCGGATGATTTTTTACCAGTTATCCCATCTTAAAATAATTTTAAATTAGAAAATAAAATGAAAAAGAAAAAGGAACGAAAGTAGTAGCTCCTAATCAGCAGAACTGAAAACACCATTTTTGGCTGTACCCAGAAACTTGGGCACTCTTCAATGATTGTATTCGAAATTCCAGTTTTGTGGGAATACACAATTTAGTAATTATATTTCAGTACTTCACATATTTTATTGAAATTGAGATACCAATATTATCATGCATGCACCGTCACCCATGCCACGTACCAAGCGTATCACCACATCATTAACGAAAATAATAAATAGTAAATAAATAAAAACTAAATGGAGACGTTGCCTCAAATGAATTATTCCATCCATAAATTTTATGAGTAATATTTTTCTATTTGGCATGTCCCAAAGAGTATATATATACTTTCTTATATAATTTTTTTTCTACTTTTAATAAGATGATTTATAACTTGTCTAAAAACTAAAACAACAATAACTTATCCAGTTCAATGTTATAACTGGGGTTTAAGGAAGGTATAGTCTATTAAGATCTTACTCCTAACTCGTAGATAGAGAAGTTGTTTTTGATAGACCATCAACTTAAATAAAACATTTTAAACAGTTTTAAAAAAGGGGAATACATAAATGAGAGCATTAACAACAATGAAACAATGTGAAATAGAGAACAGTACATGAACAGTAATAACAATGAAATAATGTGATATCCAAATCACAAAAAAATATACAAATGATAATTGAAATCGGTGAACAAGAAACTACCGGAAATAATGTTAATACTACTATTAAGAAAGTAGGTCCGAGTACGACCACCAAGCCTATTCCGCATGAAAGTGAGAGAACGCTCAACTACTAACTAAATTTCTACCCTAATTCGCAACCTCCAACCCTACTATATAAGGTCATGTCATCGGTAATCTCCAAATATGTTATATTCTATCTAATCACCTTCTCCAAATACTTCTTCAACCTTCCTCTACCACTCATGACACCCTCTTTAAAATTTTAAACATAATATTTAATTTAATTTTATATTTTATATTTAATTAAATAGCACCACATAAGACGAATAGTTAAGAGAGGTTTGACTTTTGGTAGCCACACAGAAAATTAAACCCCTCTTTTATACGCTTAAGACAAAGTCAACACCCTTGATACACTCACATTTACAAGCGTCTCCATCTAACATTTAATCATTTGTCAGGAAGAGGGTCCCACAATTAAGATAAGTACGTGGCACCAAATCACGTGGGCTAAGCACTACGTGTCAAGTTATTAGAAGTGCCTAATCTGGACTTAGCCCACTTTAAATTCTCCGGTGATTTGACAAGGCAATGAGGCCCATCGGCTTGATAAAAGGAATTGTTTGCTGGTGGGCTCCGCATGTAATGTAACTAACAGCCCAATCAACCTTACGTGTCCCATCCATTGACTCCTTCTTCCCAAATTAAAGCACTTAATATACTAATATGTGTTGCCATATAATTTGCTCACAGCCTCACACGTGTCCAGGTTGTCATGTCCACAGCATGGTTCTATTTTTTTCAGTTTAAAGACCTAACTATAACAGATATGGAAGATTGATTTTAGTCGTGCTCCAATGAAAATACGAGATATCCAGTGGAAAAAGGAAACGAAGAAGCAAAAGAAAGTTATGAGTCTTTTGAAGCGCCAGTCACGTTGGTGTTGGAAACTAATTTAGATCAAATATTATAGACGTATGTATCCCAACCTCATATCAGTTTGTCTCAAATTGAAACACACATGGTGTGGGCGACGTGTACAAATAATGGATTTTGGTGCCACTACCTAAGTTATATTTAAGTTTATAAACTTTTTCATGGTTATTATTTCGGAATAACAGCAAAAATATGTGGTGTCACAAATGGCTTTTATGCCTGAATTTCAGAGACATATAGAAGTTCAATCATTTTTGCCTCATTTCGTCAATTTGCCCGAAGTTAAGGCCTTTTTTGGCTGAAGTTCAATCATTTTTACCTAAATTTCAGCGATGTGAAATATAGACACTGCATATATGAAGTATGAACTAGTCCCGAAATAGGTAGATTGCAAAAATTTTACTCCTCCATTTCAATTTGTTTGTTTGGTTTTGACTTAACACGAAGTTTAAAAAAGTAAAGAAGACTTTTTAATCTTATGATTTTAAACTAAATATACGTAGAATGTTCCAAGATGTCTTTTAATTTTGTAATTTTATGCATGCCACGTGAAATGTTAAAATTATAAAGTTATCAAAAAAAAAAAAAAAAAAAAAAAACTAAAAAAAAAAGTAATACAAACAAATTAAAAAAGAGCTAGTAAAACATTTGGTACCACTTGAATAGTATAGATACACATGAATTTTTACTGGATAAAGTCAGCTTGAGTCCATTTTTTTTTCTTAGTTTGATAAATACTGGTGTCGACAGAATATGCGGGCCGGGGAAACAGTGGGCCTATTGGGCTTATGTGGGTACCGTTATGGTTGACATTTGGGGAGATGTTCTTAATTGCAAACTCTAGGGTCCGTGAAACATCCCTTTCGTAGTACTCTCTTCGTCCCAATTTATGCAAGTTAATTTGACTTGATACAGAGGTTAAGAAATAAAGAAAGATTTTTGTAATTTATGATCTAAAACAAGTCAAAAATATTTGTGTGACTATAAATCATTTCATTAAGGGTAAATAGATATTAAACTTGTCATTTGGAAAATTGGAGTTAAAGAAATTGAAACGGGGGGACTGATTTTTAATTCAATCAATCAAAGTACTGTAGGGGAAATCTGATGACAACACTAAGAATAATGCCAAGTTTTTCTTTTTTTCATATCTATTCTTTTATGTTCATATTGAGTTGATATTGACTTGAACAACGATAACTTAGTCACAAATTTTTGAAGAATCTGAACCTATATTATAGCTAATTAGTTTCTATTTACCTTGTATAGGAAACCAAACTTTCTTGAAAATTTGCTAAGTGATGGATGGGAATAAGTACAAGAAGATTTAGGAAAAAGTAGATTCAATGTCTCACTAGCTCACATTTACATCAAAAAAGCAATATGATGTGAAAGATGACTTTTAGGAATTAATACTGGACTCATTATTTGACAATAGAGTCGAGCTTGAAATATACATTAAAGCAAATATGAGGCATGCACAACAAACTTATGGATCTTATTAATTTGGTGTAGTTTTATACTATATGTATACCTTTGTGGGTTAAATTTGAACACCGTTCATGTACATCATTGGTGGACTCTTCTACCCTTATGTTACTTATTATTAATACTCCATATTAGTCACAAATATGCATGTTAGGAATATGAAGTTAAAAATGAAAGAGTTAAATACAGGGTGTGTTTGGTACAATGAAAATTGGTTTTTCGAAAAATATTTCTATTTTTTCTAATGTTTGGGTGGTCGAAAGCAGATTATATATATACCACCATTTATCTACAAATCTAGTCAACGATCACAAAAATGACATATTCTAGAAATAGTACTTCGATTCTTAGAGTCGATTCAAATGTTGGCGCGTATTCACATCAAAGAGCAAAAATATATTCACACGTATTCCAAGCTTATTGTCTCTGACCCCACCCCCACCCCCATCCCCAATCCCCAATCCCACAACACCTTTACCACCCCGCCCCTGCCACCCTCAACCTCCACTTCCTAACTTAATCCACCATCATAGTGTTTTCCTAGATTATATATAAACTATTTCGAAATAATATAAGAGAGTGGTGTGAACGACACTTGCGGCTGTGAGGATTGGTTGGACAAGTGATTATAAAACTTGCAACATTATGCTAGCGGCACCTCTTTATTATTTCTTATTCATTGCGACAATGACACTACACTGTGGCTTAAGAATTACGATTTAGCTAACTGATAGCTAAGTTCTTGGAGTTTCTAAAATTGTTCTTGGGAAAAAAAAAACTAGTACTATGATTTATTCCGAAATAGATTAAAAACAGACCTCTATGATTTATTCCGAAATAGATTAAAAATAGACCTCACATCACATTGTGCCATTTTCGATAGAGAATTCGTGCTGATTTTGTGTTACATGGATCGTGTTAGATTAAAATTGAACGGGTTAAAACAAGTTAAAGTAGAAGTTTGAGTCATGATCAATGCTTTTAAAGTTTGTTCATGACCATATATGGATCAAATTGGGTTGAATAGCAGTTCATAACCGGCCAATTCGCCTAATTCAAGATATAACTTCTTGTCAAAAAATTCTGGTCGCATTGGGTCAGGATGGATATAAGAAAATGATCTCATTCAATTCAAATGAAATCAAATTCCACCTTTGAATTACTAACAATTAATTTGTTATGTTTTCTTTAGAAAGCTGTCATGCAATTCTCAAGTGTATTCAACAAAGGTCCTTTTGTTTGTTTTTACTAGCTAGTTTAAGTCATTACGTGGGAAAAGGCTTAAAATATTAGGAAGCTGCCAAAATGTTTTCCGCATAAAAATGTAGTACAAAATTGTCTCTATTTGAACGTTCACACAGTTGTTATATAGGCATCCGACTATCAGTTCACATTAGATAAAATATAACACGTGTAAGCTGGTGCGTAGCTACTTATAGTAAACGATAATAAATTGAATATTTTTCATCAAAAAATTATATTATACATATTAAACATTATATTAAGGTTATAAATTAATAATTACCTTTTGTTCATATATTATATCTTGAACATTCTTATCGAAATTTCTTCATTTGCCACTGTGTAGAAGTGCTTCTTCATTTTCGATCTCTTTCGTCTATACGAAAAGTTGCATATATATTTATGTATTTTACTTCAGTCTCTACATGAGTGCCACGTCAAAATTTTCTCGTTCTTTTATATTTAGAAAAAGAAAAAAAGAAGTCTATGAAAAGTATATAAGGAGAATAATTGACATATATTGAGATATGATATAAACTGCTTTCGGTTTGTGTTTATCTCCTGCTATCATAGAATGTGTAACTTGTTGGACTTTCTACAATTAGAAAATAACTAAAAGGAAAATAATAAACAAAAGTTGGAATTACATTTTATCAGATTAAAATATAATTGTTCATACATAACAATTAAACAGTATGCAATTTTGATAAAAATATAATTGGGAAATTAATAGGATTGAATTTCCACCCGTTTTCAGACAAAAAAAGGTTAGGGATCATTTCATGCATGAGGTAAAGATAATAACCCCGAGAGAAAAATTGGGATAAAATTTATTCCACGTTTGTTTTGAGGTATTAGCTAATCTCAGAATTATTTTATCTCACTATTATTTATACTAAAATAATAAAATTACTATCACATATAAAAAGTGAGATAAAAAATTCATATGATATATCTCATGACTTAAAGATATCCTAACTTATCTCATCCGGTATATCAAACGACCCCTCGAAAAATGATGAGTTGGAGAGGGAGGGACATGGGAGGACAGGCCAAAATTGAATGAGTAATGGGAGCATGGGAGTACGTGGAGGATGACTTGTTGACGCAAAGGGGTACGTAAGTCACATCTAGCCACATCCATTGCCTGGCCAATTAATATAAACATATACAAATAATATAACAATAATCAAAAGAAAATAGTCAAACGTAGTTAATTAGTACAGTCCAAAAACCAAAGTAGCTAAGCTCACTCCATTGTTGATAAACACTGATCAACACGTACAGATAAAAGATTTAAAGTTATATAAATTTGTAAGGTAGAAACTAGAAAGTTCTTTATACTATTACGAGTGCATTTTAACTTGTGATGTCATATTAGTTATTTTTTTATTACCAGATTACCAATCAATATTTATTTATAACTATCTCATAAATGACACTTAAATTGTGTAAATATTTTTAGATAGTCAATAAATAAATTTAACCTCGTGAAGACAAGTATTAGAACAAAATTCAGGCAGCACAATTGAATAAATTAGTGTGAACACCTTACCTAATTTGTAACGGATGAATTCAACTTCTTTCACAATCTTCTTACGTGTAATATTCAATTTTCACTCACGCGTGGCTGCCAAGTTTTTTTATTTTTTTTATCTCTGTTATTATATTGTTTATATTCAAGAACATTCCCTTAATTTTTAATACTTATGGCTATAGCATTTCTTCAATTTTGAGAAATAGCTAAAAAAAAAAAAAAAAAAGAAAGAAATACTCTCTCCGTTTCTAAATAAGTGACTATTTAGCCTTTTTCGAGCAGACATTAATAATGTTCTTCCAATTTTACCCTCAAAATCAAGAAACTACTAAAGAGTTAAATTCTTTTCAAAGTATTTATTAAGGGCAAGTTAGTAAAAGTATAATTTGATTTCTAGGAATGAGTGATTTCTTAAGGAGTGTTCGAAGCTAAAAAACTACTCCCTCCATTTCAATTTGTTTGACCTACTTTTCTTTTTAATCCGTTTTAAAAAGAATGACCCTTTCATTTTTTAGCAATTTTTTAATTCCAACTTTTCACATGGCATGTTTACAATCACAAGATTAAAGGGCATTTAAGTACATTTGACATATCTTTAATTTAAGACTACAAGATTCAAAAGTCTTCTTTATTTTTTTAAACTTCGTGGCAAGTCAAAATAGGTCAATCAATTTAAAACAGAGAAAGAGGGAGTACTTATTTAGGAACAGAGCGAGTATATTGTAATTTAGACATTGGAAAAGTGAAGAGTAAGAGCTTGTTTTGAGGAAGTTCATGTGATAGGACAATGATGCACACATGATTTTCATGGCTTCTTTCGGACAAACACTACTTAAGATAAAACCAAAAGTTTATCCATCTGTTCAAGAAATGAACTTTTATTTTTTAATTCAAGAAATGATTTCATTTATCAGTGTGAATGTGCTGACTTTCAATTTTGGAAGAATGGGTTCGTAATTCGTCATGTTTCTTGGATTTGGAGAGAACACTAAGAAGAAGACAATTTCTCTATGTTTCCACTTATAAACTCCAAAAATTTCATGTCGGATACTATTAAGTCAAAACTTAAAAAAGGGAAGAAAAAGAAAGCAAACTTGACTCTATCCTCTACATATATATCATCAAATATAATATAACATGTGGCAACAACTGCAGTTGTTTCTTGTTTGTGTAAAAAAAATAAGTTGACTCAAGAGTTAAACTTAGAACAATCCTGTTAAATGCAGCTAAACAAATTTTCACATTGGTGAGAAGTTGTACACATTTTACCAATTAAAATTAATTAATGTATATATACATAATACATATACATACTGTTACATATATTGAACTCTCTTATTGAAATGACATAATAACAGTATCGAATAAACAATGTATTCAAACTAACTATTGCTCCATTTTAATTTATTTGCCTCATTTTGAATTGAGACAAAATTTAATAACATATTAAAAAAAAAAATATTGAAACATAGTATTATCATTGTGATTAGTTGAATGTTATAGGGCCCCATCTAAACAGCTTCATTCGTCTGTGGGGCCGGGAAGGATGAGGTGGCCGGTGCTTGAGGGCTGGTCCTGGAAAAAAAGTCTGCCACCTCACCACATAAAAGAGTATCCCTGGCCGGGCCGTATATTGCCCCTAAGTGTAATAATAGGACAAGAAAAGGGTTTATCGGACTTTTCATCAGCACCAAATTTGTCTTCTAGCATATCATGCTGACAGATTTCCTCTTTGACTATTTTGCTATATTAATCAAATTACATAAAATTCTTTTTTCCATTTGTAGTAGAGTTTCAGTAAAATTGTCGGCGTAAATATATTTTGTATTATGAGATCATCTTTATATATGTAGTAAATATTTCTTTCTATTTAATTTATTTGTCTTAATTTATTTAGATATGAATTTAAAAAAAGTAAAGAATACTTTGAATTTTATTATAATAATACACATGTTTGTCATATGTTGAAACGAAAATGTTGACAAATAATAAAAGAGATCTTTTTAAGCAGACTAAAAAATATAGTAAGACAAATAAATTAAAAATGAGAAAGTAATACATTTTATTTATAAAATTTTAAATTCATATTTTGAAACTTATAACAAATATTCTTTGAATGACTTAATATATAAAAAGTTATCCATATTGAACGTGCATATAATTTAAATTCTTTTATAATTATATTGGTCTCTTAGGGGGTGGGGTATTGGGTTGCGGGGGGGGGGGGGTTGTGGTTGCTTGCACCGATTCATCAAGGAACAGTAGAACTCATCAAGGCAAGAACCATGTGAAGGTGTGCAGAGACGTAGAAACATATTCCTAAGATTTAGGGTTAAGCAATAAACAAAGAAAATGTCAATATAATGTCGACCAAATCTAAAAATTAGGGCATCTTTTCAAACCTGACCAAATGGTTCTAGAAAAGTTTTTAAACAATTGGGCAGACTTAAGACTGATGCTTTCTTGCTCCCTTTTGGGGTTAGTTAAGTCAAATTCCCGATCTTTGTCATGACAACCTATTTATACTATAATTATTTATAAATAAATAGTTTAACAAGTGGGTTAATATTTAATTAACACATGCATGTTAAACAAACAATTCCTTTACGTGATGGGCTGCCACTTGATAAAAAAAGATCAATCATTGTTTGAAGATGTGAAAAATTTCAAAATATTTAGTGAACTGTATTTTTAACATGCAATGATCAGTTCATGGAATCTACCATACGAAAGAAATTAAATTACTAAATCATGTCAATTATATGAAGCTATTGGAATTTGAGGTTTTATTATTTAACTCTTATGTTCTTGTCAAATAAAATAAAATCTTATAGTCTTCCTGTCAACAAAATATAAAATCACTTCTCTGTCGAATTAAATGAGAGGTGCAAGTGGCATTCAGACACAATGAACTAGATTAAAAGAACATCACAAATTAGTAGAACGATTTGTTTTGTGTTTCATTGAAGGGTGACTAATGAATAAGATGGTTCTTACTTCACTATCATAATCTTGAAGTAAGCAAATCTAGAATCTCCTCTAAGAAGATTAAACCAATTAGTCTCTTTTCTTAAATTAATTCGTTTCCAGAAAATAGACATTGATATGTAATTTAACCAATGGTTTATTTGGTATACTAAGATATATTACACGTAACATTCATAGTTGCCCAAAGTTCGATTTGCATGACTCAATTAAAGTTACTGTTTCAGTCTCTAGCTCACTTAGGTGAATACGTAAAATGTCTTCAATCAAGAAAATCAAGATTAATTGACAACTACTTCCTCCGTTCAAAATTACTTGTCAATTTTTAACTTGGCACAACCATTAAGAAAACAATGATTGACATAGTAATTTTACCACATTCCCCTTATTAATTAATGTTTAGTATTAAGTCTTGAAAAATAATTTGAGGAATAAATAATTAATATTAAGAGTAAAACATGGAACAAATAATTGTCTTTTCTTGATATGTCAAAAATGACAAGTAAAAATGAAAATCTGTTTTAGAAATAAGTGACAAGTAATTTTCAACGGAGGGAGTATATACCATCCCTCCGTTTATTTTTACTTGTCACTTATTTCTAAAACAGATTTTCGTTTTTACTTGTCACTTTTGACCTTTCAAGAAAAGACAAAAAAAAAATTTCATGTTTTATCTTTAGGATTAATTTCTTATATATTTCCCAATTCATTTTTCAAGATTTTTTACTAAACATCAATAAATAGGGGTAGTGTGATAAGATAATCATGTCAATTATTATTTTCTTTGTGGGCGCACCAAGTTCAAATGTGACAAATAAAAATGAACGGAGGAACTACTAAAACTTCCGCCACTTACATTAAATAAAATTATCTTGGAAATTCCAAAATTATGCAAGGCTAATTATAGGGATGATGAAATATTTAAGAGCATAGTTTTTTTCTTAAAAAAAAAAGAAGAAGAAGAAGAAGAAGAAGCTAAATTTAAACAGAAATGTTGAAAAAGGGAAACTGAAGCCACGCGGTTTTGTGAAGCAGCAAAAGTGATTACGAAAGCATACGTGTAACTAGGTTCAAATATAAAAAATAAAAAACATTTATGGTCTAAACAAATCATAAATAATTGGGTGACTATAAATCATGGAATAAAATGATAAGTTTAAAATTAAGTTGTTACTCATATTAAAAAGATAAGAGAGTAAAGTAAATTGATAGAAAATATAAACAAGTAGCTGACTTTTGCAAGCAAATGAGTAAATGCTCATTGCTGTCCGCTTTTGACTCTTTGGGGAATACACCTGTTTTACCATTTCTTCATCTTTGGTCAGCTTTAAGACTCCTCTTCTCTCTCTTCAACAAATTGTGTGTATATATATACACAAGGACCCCCACTCGTTTACACAACTTTGCTCCTTTCTTGAACAAAATTTCCTACAAAGAGAGAAAAGCAATACATAAAAACGAAATCCACTTCCTTTTCCATTGAAGGTCACAAAAAGAAAGACTTCTTTTTTTTCCTTGAGATCGATCGATCGATCGAGTAGCTAGCTAGAATGGGAAGGCCACCTTGCTGTGACAAAATTGGTGTGAAAAAAGGACCATGGACACCAGAAGAAGATATCATCTTGGTTTCATACATTCAACAACATGGTCCTGGTAACTGGAGAGCTGTTCCCAGTAACACTGGTAAGTCAATTGAATTATTTATTTATTTTTGGAGATGTTTGTTAGAGTCATTAAATGTGTAGAAGAAATTAATTTTTTTCTGCCGCTCCACACCGCCTTGAAAAAAATGAATTACATCCACAAGATCAACTCATATCATCGATCTGTTTTACTCACAGCTGTTCATTATTTTTGTTTTCCTTGTCCAGGTTTGCTTAGATGCAGCAAAAGCTGTAGGCTCAGATGGACTAATTATCTCCGGCCCGGCATCAAACGTGGCAACTTCAATGAGCATGAAGAGAAAATGATTATCCACCTCCAAGCTCTTCTTGGCAACAGGTACCATGCAGCAAAATTTCAACGTTTTATATGTTGTTAATCCCGATAAAGAATTAGGGTTAGATCTCGTCATAGTCAATCAATTGAACTAGTAAGATTTTCTAACTTTGTGTTGTTTGGGTCTGTCTAACACTTTCTTTCAACAAATTTTTTTGGTGTAGATGGGCAGCGATAGCTTCGTATCTCCCACAAAGGACGGACAACGATATAAAAAACTACTGGAATACTCATCTTCGGAAAAAGCTGAAGAAGCTTCAAGGGAATGATGAGAATAGTACTAGTCAAGAAGGAACAACCTCTTCATCATCTCAATCAAATTTCTCAAAGGGACAGTGGGAGAGGAGGCTTCAAACAGATATTCACATGGCTAAAAAAGCCCTATGTGAGGCTTTGTCACTTGACAAATCTGATTCGCCTGCTAATCCATTTAGCCCAGGTGCTGCTCAACAAACCGTTCCAGGATCTAGCTCTTACGCATCCAGTGCTGAAAACATTTCTCGATTGCTACAGAACTGGATGAAAAATCCCCCCAAATCATCTCAATTAAGTCGATCGAATTCAGAGACGACGACTCAAAGCTCGTTGAATAACCCTTCAATCGGGTCAGGGTCGGGGTCGGGGTCGAGTTCGAGTCCTAGTGAAGGTACCATAAGTGCTACGACACCAGAGGGCTTCGATGCCTTCTTTAGCGAGGGGAATGCTTTCACACCTGATAATTCTGCGATTTTTCAAGTTGAAAGCAAGCCGAATTTTCCGAATGTTAATGCAGAAAATGGATTGTTGTTTCAAGCGGAGAGCAAGCAAAGTTTGGAGGAATCACAAGTCCCGTTAACTTTGCTGGAGAAGTGGCTATTTGATGATGCTATTAATGCACCAGCACAAGAAGAGTTCATGGGAATGGATTTGGGTGAATCTGCTGACTTTTTTTGAAGAAATATTTACTAGGAAATGATAGTTCTAGTAAATATTTCTTCATAACAAACATAGCAGTTCAAATTTGGGGTTTCCTTTTATCTGTTTTTTTTCCTTTTTGTGTTTATTACTTGTTAATTAGAGCTTTGGAATTTAGTTTATAGGTTTTACTTACTTAGTAGCCTGAGCAAGAACTCTGATATTTGCAAGACCAAAAAAGTGTAAATTACCAGTAATCTTATGTAGTGAATAGTAGTAATAGTAATGTTTACCAGCCTCTCTAGATTCTGTAAGAGCTTCAACTGTTTGTACTATGTGCTCAAATATTTTTGAGTAATTAATTTTATAGAAAAGAAAATTAGATGGAGTTTGACTTCAGATGTAACTGATCATCAAGTTCCAACATCATAGTTAAGGAGGTTTGACTTCTTACACTGATACAGTACATGAAATTAATTTTACACTATCACTATAATTTAGTTACTTGATCTATGGAACAAGTCAATTATCATGTCTTGTAAGTTACACCAATTCATGATCGCTATAAGAAGATACATTAAATTAACTTATATAGTAAACTTAAAACCATGAACAGTAACTTGTACTTTATTTTGTTGTTGACAAGGGAATCGGCAATAGCTCGTTAGTATTGTAATTTCTCAGAAAAACCAACTTTGTCAAGTGCATTAGTTCTTTATTTTGGTGTTGATAAGGGAATCGACTGTCGTTATTCTTTGAGTGAGCACAAGGTAAATCTCACTTTCAGTGGCGAAGCCAAAAATTTCGATAAAGGTGTTCAAAATTTGATATATACGTATGAAAAATAATCTTTGATTTTTATGCTTAGCATAATTTTTCTATATACGTATATAATTTTTCGACGATGGGTGTTTGAATGGCTACCCTGCATTACATGTGGCTACGCCACCGCTCACTTTAGTGTAATAGCTCGCAAATCACATATGAGAGGTAAGATCACTAGTTCAAGAGATTTCGAACCTGGAACCCCTTCACCTTTGTGGATATCAAGTACACTAGTTATAGCACACTCTATTTCACATATTTAAAAAATGTATATAAGATGTGGCTATTAATTGTTCCCTCAACTCTTTAATTTTTAAGGTACGTTGAATCTAAATGGAGGACGAAGTGACACCCGAGCTCCATGATATGTCCATAACGAGGCGAGCTTATCTTCACCATCTAAGCGAGTGCACCGAGGAACTAGCTATTGTTTTTTGACTAAAGATGGATTTAAGATTTAAAGTTTATAAATTTCTATAATAAACTACTGAATTTACGCTAATCCATAAGTATAAAGCTAGATTCGTGCCCCCATAGAGATTTTAATGTTTTTAGCAAGCTTATATCCCTAAAATGTTGTAACTTCAATTCTTTTTTCTTCGATTAGATTTAGCAGAAGAGCAATAAAACGAGTGTTTGATTAAACTAATTAGTGTAAGGAAATGGACCAATTGAAGGTAACTCAATCTAAAAAAAAGTTTAAGAGGTGAGGATTGTCTAAACCATATTAAAGAGATCACACATTTCTTAAATCGTCAATGTGGGACTCTTCACGCCTCTCCTCACGCTCATGGCTGGCCACACATTTCTTAAATCGTCAATGTGGGACTCTTCACGCCTCTCCTCACGCTCATGGCTGGCCATCTGGAGTAGTGAACAATTTAATATGGAGGCCCAACATCGAAAAACAAGAATTAGGATGACTCCTATGCTGATATAATGTAAAGAAATAAACTTTAGGCATAACTCAATCTCAAAAAATAATTTGAATATGAGTATTGCCAAAATCATATTAAGAAAACCATATCCACCCTATAGCTATTCAAATAGTAATACTGATAATTGTTTGTTTTTTGAGTTTTGACCCAAGTTATTAAATTCTTGAGGAAAAGTCTTGACGTAGTAATTCATTCAATTAGGCTCTAGAAACAAGAAAGGATGAATGGCAAGCTATGTACCCGTACCCATTTAAGACTCCATATGAATAATACCTCCTTCTACAGGATCTTTATTTCTAGGAAGCTTCCTTCCATGAACACTGAAATACAGGGAATACGATTCTAAAGATCTATCGGAAACAGACTATCTACCTCACACGAGGTAGAAGTAAGATTTTTGTACACTTCACTCTCTCCATATTCCATTGGATATGTTGTTGTCGTTGATTCTAAATAAAGAATCGTCCAAATCAATGTAATTTTATTTTTAGTACCCGTGGATTTAAAATGTATACACCAACCGCAAATGTCTGATTTTGGGGCTTTTATTTGGGTGAAATGTGATACTGTGTGTTTAAAAATGGTTTTCCTTTTAGGTTGACTTCGGAGAAAGCATCGATTAATTAATGAGGAAATTTCAGAAATAGCGGTATATTGAACCTTAATTATCAATCATAGTGATAGTTTGATTAATTATCAAACGTAGTAATAGTTCAGTGTATCAATTCGCTCTATATATATTGAATTTGCTCGCTCTATATCGATTCACTCTGTATCAGAGCGAATAAATACAACAGATACAAAGTAAATTAATACATAGCGAATTGATATAGCTCTAATCGAACAAATACAATATGAAACAGATAAAACCCAAGCTCTTGCAATATATTATAATTTTTTTATACTCTCATTATTTCAAATAAATACAGGACACATGTTTGCGATATAATGTAATTTTCCCTTAATTAGTTGTCATACATTGATCATTCTAAATACACAATAGGATCTGCTAATCGTCAATTTTCCTTACATCTCCTTTTTAAGTATTGGTCAAACTGATGCTAGTGACTAGCAGAATTGTGTGTTAAGAGGGGATCACTACTTTATAGTAGTAGTAGTACTCTTAGTAACAAGTTTATAACCATAATAAACATATGCCTAACTGAGAAGCTAAAAAGGTTGAAAATCTAACACTGCTTGGATTAAGCAAACATGGCAAACGGAGGTGGTTTGACCTTCTTCCAAATTTAAAATTTTGCAAAATTTGCATTGGGAAAACGCAATTAATTGGGTAGTAAATGCAAAATATATGGAGGATCCAGTTGACTTGCTTTAACTTCGTTGGCGTTTGAATTTGAACATGCGATATCAAATCATGATTTTAAACTAGTGTTTGGATATGCGATTTGGAATCATGATTTCAAATCCCAAATTTTAAATTCTCCAAAAAAACACGATTTGGGATTCCAAATAGTGATTTAATTTTTTTTAAAAATATATAAATTTGATCATAAGTTTATATTTTGTAAAGAAAAGACCTATTATTTTAAATTTTTCAAAAAAGACTCGTGTTGTACGTGAAAAAAATGTATATACCTTGTGAAAGGATTATATTAAAAAATAATTAGTTATAATTATTGTTGACTAGTGAATCTTTATAGAATTATATGTATTTAAAAGTTCATAATCGCAAATATTTATTTATAAAAGAAACATATATAAAGATATGCAATTTATCACTACGGCGCCTTATGATATTTCGATATTTTATTTATGAATTATATATAATTTGCTTATTTGGTGAGATTGTATCCCTCCGTCCCATTTTATTTGCACACTTTTCTTTTGCACGCATATTAAGAAATAATAAATAAGAAGCTTGTTTTACTAATTTACCCTTTAAAAAACTTCTTTGTAACTTTACAAACAAATGTGAACACTTTCAAAAAGAATTAATTGCAAGGGTAATATGAGAAAAATTTAATTAATGCTTTCTTTATTTAGTAAGGTGGTCAATTAATATGACAAAAAAGTTACAACTTAAGAAATTCAAATTATATGTCCAAACAAAACTTCAACTTCAAATCAATATGATTTCAAATAATAATTTCATATCACATGTTCAAACGGGCTCTTAATTAACACATAAAATTCACAAATAGCCACTTTTTGATTGTCTGGAATTTTAAATTCTACATGTAAAATTTCAAGTACGAGTTTATGCAAACAGATTTGAAAGCGGTCCAATTTCTATAAATAGAGACTGATAAATTGGAAAACTATGAATTGGAATATAGAGAAACAAGTCGACTCTTTTTAGGTAAAAGAATTAAACCTTTCATCGTGTTCTTTGTCTGTCTTGAATTTTCTTTTTTCTGTTAATAAAAACTTGTCATGTCTCGAGTTTCACCTATGGAATTTATGACATCAAAACAATGACTATTTTTCGAAAACAATGCCAATAAAAGGCCAGTGGACTCTATTTTCTACCCTAATTAACCACCCACCAACCCAAGCCATACCTTTTTCTCTGTGAAAGCATAAGCCCCTCATGAATAATAACACCAAATGTCAAGGCAAAAATAACACTTGAATATAATGCGAACAGTCACTTTTAAATTGTCAATATGCAGAAAGAATTTATTGAAGGCACAATTTTCCTTCTTTTACAGGCTGCATATACTGAAGCAGTAATGACCAAAGTGGAAAATAATTTTAAAGATTAAAACTTTTCCACAGTTGCCAGATCAGAAAAAAGAAAAAGAATGCAAGAAGTAATATGATTCCACCTCCAAAGTCCAAAGGAAGCTTCCCTTACAGACAAACATATTTATGGATTTATATATATTCATAGTTGCAAGCAAGTCATCATGAGACCCATGTTCTTTCCTAAAATGAAAAACAGCTAAGATCTCTTGGCACTCCCTCCGTCTAAAAATACTTATCGTCTTTGATAATTATATATATAATTTATTCTTTTTACACGTATATTAAGAAATCATAAATAAAAAAGTAGTTTTACTAATTCATCTCTTAAAAAACTTTTTTAGAACTTTACAAACAAGTGTAAACACTTCTAAAAAGAATTCATTGCAAGAGTAATATGTGAAAAAAATTATTAATGCTTTCTTGATTTAGTAATGTGATTAACTAATATGAAATAATTATTTTTAATATTGTGACCAACTAATATGGGACAAAAGGAGTACAAACGTCGTCTCAATAATGGCACATAAATATAGAGTAAATATTCAATGAAGGGTGATGATAATACCTAAATAAGGGTAAAATATTCAAGCACCTCTCCTAATTAATTTTTATTTAGGGGATGTGTAAATGAAAAACACGATAATATTTTGAGACAAAGAGAATACTAGCTCCCTCTGTTTCATTTTATTTGCCCCTATACTAAAAATAGATATTTTAATTTATTTGTTCATTTCCACAAATCAAGATAGTTTTATTAATTACTTCTTTCTCATACTACATTTAGTATTAAATAACTACATACAATTGTAGTAATCAAATTTAGAGTTTAAAGCATCATTTATAACGTTAATTCAGTAGAAATACACCTCTAACTAAAATTTTCTTAGGGGGTGTATTTAGTCAACAAGGGTCAAGTAATATAAAACGATCAAACAAAGAAATAATCAATTTTCATCAACATTTTTTAAAATTATTAAAATATTCTCTGTAGGGTTACTGTTCATATACAACCACATATATGATGTATGAAAGACACTGTTCTTTCATTTATAGCTTGTTGACACTCTCATGTGCGTTCGGACAGCAGCCCCTTGCCTTTTTTTCCACCCAAATATCCTATATGTAAACCCAATTCTTTCTATATTCCATGTGATGAACATTATATTATCTGTTTTATATATGCATCTCCATATGTACGCAATTAAATAAGTCATTAATTTATGACTTAACATATAGCCAGATTCTTAAATTTGTCAAGATATTCGATTTAAATATTCGAACTAACCTATATTTCAAATGAACATTTTAATAGTCAATTCCTAACAAAGTGTTTCAATTAGATATTTTCCGTTCAAATTTTTAAAAACTTTTTTACATGTTTTTCCATTCACCTATTAGCTAGTTAAGTTAATCACATAAAATATGTCATCTTCTTTAACTATACACATCAACCTCAAGTAGAAAATGCATGGATTTTGACGGCTTATTAGGGTGAATGTGTATAATTAAAAGAAATGACATATTTTATGTGGTTAACTTAACTATCTAATGGACGCATGAGAAAACATGTGGAAAAAAATAAAAAATTTGAATCAAAAGTGTCTAATTAAAACACTTTATATTGAAACAAGGTTTAGTCCGAGTAACAAAATAGAATATCCTGATAAATTTAAGATGTTAGTAATGTATAGTTAAGCCTGAGCTAAGGCTTTAGATATAGAGTTTGGTCCAATGAGTTTTTTTATTTAACCATCGATCTAATATCCAGAATCTACTGATCGGCTAATCCTATATATTTATTTAGCAATCCATTAATTAATATATATATATATCGTAAGACCAATTTAAAGGGAAAGATTGATTACAAGGATTTTTTCCATTATTTATGGTATTACATTGAGAGGGTCTATTTTGAATGATATGTCAATTTGATATTCTTTTCGAGAACCACGGGGTACTATTAAAATGCATGGATAAAAAGTCGTCTCTCTTGATAGGGTCATGTAGTCCTGCTTCTGATATTTTATTGATAGAATAATCAATGTAAACTTTAAAGAAAAAAGGATCCCCAAAACTTGAAATATTACTAAAATAAACAACAACATCCCAATATAGTTTTATCCCTATCTGTGTAGGGTAGAAAAGTTCTTTTCGTTAGACTCTCGATTCAAGAAAATTATTTTTCAAAACTCGTTTGAAAGAAATGAGATATTACTAAAATATTTTTAGAAATTAAATGCGGTTGCAATCAACCCGTTTTTCCTCAACATTACTATCATGTAAAGAGGTCTTGTATGAGAAGTATTTACTAGTCCCATCATCATTGATTGCCATTTCCACAATAGACAAATTAAAAATCAAAATTTTAACAAAGAAGTTAAATGCGATATATATGTGTGTATTTCCAGTTTCAACAAATTCAGTAAAATTTAAATATTAGTAATTAAATTAGCCTTTGTAATGAATTTCTTACGAACAAGTATATATATATATATATTATGTTCCAGTCTCGGCATCATATGAAATAATTTGAAGCTAAAGATGTGAACGGACAGCTAAAGTGTGAAACGAAAATCACAAAGTAAAGCTGAAATTAAAACTCATAATTGAAGCAAATAATAGAATTGATTGCTTAAATAAA
This sequence comes from Jaltomata sinuosa, assembly GCA_003996215.1. Lineage (NCBI taxonomy): Eukaryota > Viridiplantae > Streptophyta > Magnoliopsida > Solanales > Solanaceae > Jaltomata > Jaltomata sinuosa. The sequence goes on from QJPP01000424.1 coordinate 537,323, forward strand.
TTATTGCAAATAAGAACTCACAATTATTATCATGTTCTCCAAAACAAATACTAACAATTATTTTTGCTTTCCTGGGAACAGTTGTTCAAAAGATTATCTTCCAAAGACTATTGTTCTTTTTTATAAATTTAAAAAAAGAAGAAGCATGATATGGAATCTTGAAATATGTTATAAGAAAGTATGCTAAGAGGACAACAATTTTTGTATAAATAGCGTATGAAAGTTGTATACAATGTTGTTATACAAAATGAATAACAGTTATATAAATTGTGAGTGAAATTTATACCTAACATGAACTTTATACAAAATGTGTACAGTTATATACATATTTATACCGATTTTATACAATTTTCATTTACATAACTTGTGAGTGCAATTGTAAGTTTTGAGAGATATACATATTTCAAATCAATTTTATGCAGTTCTCATACACGGAAATTGTGAAGCGAAATTCTAAGCCTTGTGCGAGATATACATATTTTATACAAATTTTATTTGAAATTCTTTCAAAAAATTAAAGATAAGCCCATTTGAAGAGCAAAACTTAAAGACTAGCCCATTTAAAGGGTAAATCGTGTAATTAAATGGGTTCAATTAGGGGCCTCCACTATCTACGGATCACAAGGGCCTATGAATCTACTTGCATGTAAAATATGGGCTGCTAGCTTTCCTTTTTTTTGGGCCCAACAGATAAATCCAGCAGATATCTATCCACATTTCTGACTCAATTTTGATTTGTACACTTTTGCTTTATTAAGTGGAGAAAAAGGCATGTTTTTCTTAAAGACAATGCCAAACAAGAAGAAATTTTAGTCATCATGATTAAGAGATTTTTTTGTCTAGTCATTATCTCTACGGTATATAAGAGTTTGGCAGATCAATCTCAAGCAGGCATTTCCTGGACAATGTGTCTGCTTGAGCTGTTTGTTTGTAGAGCCTCGCTTTAAAAAAATTAATATTTTCTTCATTTTAATTTATTTATCTTACTTTTCATTTTAATCTGTTATATATTTGATCAAAATATTATATTATATATTTGATAATTACGTAAAATATATTATAAATCACAATATAAAAATTTATTGACTCTCGAAATTCTATTAGTGCCACGTAAATTGGGATCGAGAGAATAACACAATAACTAAAAACTGAAAATATTTAAAAATCATATAAAAAATTTGGTTCACTATTCAAATTTCATTTGTGCCACATAAATTGGAATAAAAGGAGTAGCATATATTATTTGAAAAAGTTATAAAAAATATTATAAATCACAATAATTAAAATAAAATATAATAAATTTAATGACTTTTCAAATTCTATCTATGTAACATATATTGGGCCCGATTGAAACGGGAATTTTTTCTACCAGTAATTGGCCATTTTATTTTATTGGGCTATTCGGGCCCATTGCAATCTTGGGCTATTAAAGTATACATATCCTAAGGTCCAGTCCGTATCTTTCCCACCGGCTCCTTTGCCTATTGCCTCTCTTTTGGGTTGATCTTTAATTATTGCATCCCACAATATTTCTTTAAAGGAACATAATTTTATTTTTGTCTCATAATATTTAATAAGTTACGCCTCACGCTGTTAAAAAGTAATGTCCTATTAGGCATACGTTTAATTTCTATTGATAAAAATTGAAGATTGGCGCATTTGAAAAACAAATCGTACCATTAAATACCAAAAAGTTTTTCTCAACATCATTATATAAGTTTTCGCTTTTATCCCATGGCTGCCCTACGGACTTTTGGCTTTGGATTACATGAAAGCAGTAACTTAATACTCACTTTATTGGCCTTTTTGTATTAAGAAAATTAACTTTCTATATTTAGCAAATCTTTAGTTCTAGCATATCATCTCACATAATATATGTCCAAGACCCAAAAGATTTCAAATGCCTTTTAGATATCATACACAACTTTAATTTATAATCACTAGATTCATAACTCTCTTCTTTTTTCTTTTTTCTTTTTTCATTTTCATATTGAAAAGGTTATAAGAATATGAGGTGTTATGCATTTTATTATTCTAGTGTCGAACTATTTTTCTGCAGGACCTTCCTTACAGTCTCACCATCGCAAAAGAATTTAACCACCAACTTTCAAATGAACTGGTGTGGTTCCTCTACACTTAGGACATCATAATATCGAACTATAAACGAAGAAAGACATGAGAGAAACACATATTGACTATACTGATTGAGAGGCTTCACTGCTTGATTGAAGGGGACATCAAAGATAGCTTACTTTTTAAACTTCGTGTTCAATTAAAACATAACGCATATGAAATGAAATAGAGTTGTGTTCACTTGTGTCCATCAATAGTCATTTATATATATGAGAAAAAATATACTCCCTCCGTCTTAATTTATTCGACCCACTTTCTTTTTAGACAGTTTCAAAAAGAATGATCATTTCCCTTTTTAGCAACTTTTTAATTTCAACTTTCCGCAAAGCATGTTTAAGACTATAAGATTAAAAGTCATTTTGGTAAATTTGATATATTTTTAATTTAAAACCACAAAATTCAGAAGTCTTATTTATTTTCTTAAACTCCGTATCAAGTTAAAATTAGACAAACAAATTGAAACGGATATTATTGGTTAGAAATGAAAAGCAATAGGGTTCAAGTGCAATTTGAATTACATTCCCAAGAAGATAAAAGTATGGTACGAAGTCATGTCGGGTTTGGTGTCTGGTCCTCTCTATTGGGCCATAACCCAAAAGAATCTCAGCTAAAGGACACGAAGGGGGTGTTGGACTGAATTGATGTTTATTTGGGCCTTTAACAGTATACCCTCGTACTATTATTGTATATAGGTGTATACATGCAATCTGTCCTGTATCTCTTTCTACATACACTAGAAATATACAAGTCTAGTCAAGAGTCAACACTCCTTTTTTGTCTTTCAATGAAAAGAAAAGAAATAGTGTTTCTTCACCTATTTCCCCTCATTTTTACCTCGTTTACCATAATTAGAACTCAACCATGTGATACACAATAGTTTGACTTGTGCACTCTTGTGTATTGAATTATATAATTTGGGGTCGTTTGATAAGAGAGAAACATTACACATGATTGTGTTATCCACGTTTAGTTGAGTTTTCAATTTCGGATGAAGCGATCTTGACTTTGGTTATACCACAATTGTGATATTATTATTATTAGGAAAAGATGATGTACATACGAAGGCAAGAGTTTATTTTTGTCATCTTACAAGGAAATGGAATCTTTAAATGGGATCTTGCCATCATACTATGACCATAGTGAGTATGATCAGTTTTTTGAATTTGTCAATACGAATCGCCCTTTTAAAACGGCATATAATTGATAGTAATTTTGGATTATTAATTTTGGGATAAAATAGCAAAATGACAACGACACTCATCTTCAAGGTTTTTCTCTCAAAATCATTTACAAAATTAAAGGTTAATTTATTTATTTTTAAAAAAAAAAGAAGATATATCCCTACATGCTTAGTGTAAAATCGAACACATATTTTATATTATATACCCATCATATGCCAGATTTTAGTTCAATAAATCAAATATCCATCTGTAAGAAATAGAGAAATTTTTAAAAATAACTCTAGTTTGGGACTTATTAGCAATCTATAGCTATAACTTTGGTATTTACTATTCACAACAATTGATTGAGATTTACGGCAAAAAAAAAATTAAAAATTAAATAATTGAGGTGTCAGACGACTGTATTCGTTGTATTTATATGTGCATTTAGACTGCATCGACGAATATTGGTTGTATCGATGAATATAGGATATATCACAAATACAGTCTGCGTGCATACAAAGATACAAACAACATGGGATACAGGGGATTGTATTTATTCTCTCTAATTTAACTTGTATTCATTCGTTCTTGTATCACTTGTATTCATTCGATCTAATTTTATTTGTATTCATGAGCACATTTAGTGTATCAACGAATATTGTTTCAGGTGTATACGGATAAACAAAAAAATACAAGGGTTTATGTAATTCAAATACCACTTGTACTTATTCTTTCAAATACAAAAATACAACAAAGAGAGAGACGGAGAGGCAAAAAATACAGAAATACACACACACACACACAGAGAGAGAGGGGGGGGAGGCGAGCGAGAGAGGGAGAGAGGCGAGCAAGATTAGGGAGAGAGAGAAAGGAGAGATGCAAGAAAAAAGTGAAGTATAATTATAAAATGTAACTTTTTTTAAGGTATAACTATGACTAGTAAATACACATAGCACATATTTATTATACCATTTAAAATTTTCTAAATAATATATTCACTAAATAATCCCATTATTATTTATCCCTTCATAATAAAGAAAGTGCATCTAAGAAAGGTGAGTTGAAGGAGTCCTATCATCATATGAGATTCTCATAGTTAAGAAGTGTTTATTAAATGCCAATAACTAAATTATTGAAGCCAACCGTTGCGATGTGATTCTAACGTAAGCAATTTGTTCATCAGGTTATATCATTATCAAATATAATAATGCCAGCGCACTTCCTTCTGCTATAATTTGTAAATTATTTCCTTCCAATTTGATTAATTAATTCCTATTCAGATTATTTGTCTTCAAAGATTATCACACACCTTTAGAAAACATAATTTAGAGTATTTAATTTGTCTAAAATATTATTTGTCCCTCCTTTAAAACTTGTAAACTAATTAACACTTCATTGATTGGACTTTGGAGCATCGTGGATAAATTTCGAAGATAAAAAGTACTGTAGTAATTGGTAGTTCCTTTTTTATAAACATAAATTCTTTTAAACAAATTTAAGTTAAATGACTAATATTTGACACTAGAGGGAGTAAAAGTAGCAATATTTCCTATATTTCCTAAAATGCTATTTCATGAAAAGAAAGAAGCCACGTGAAGCCTAACATGGTGGAGCTTTTGTCCACTTTGAAATTTTCTAGTTTGTAGTTTGTACTCTCTACTTAATTTGTGATACATTTCTTAAAAAATCTTGTCACGAAAAGATTGATACATTTGTTTATCTTAAAAAATAATCTTAAACTTTTATTTTACTTTTAATAAGAGATGATCTATAGTTACATTACTATTTATTACTATAACTTATTTTTGAACACAAATTTGAATTTTTTTTCCCTAACTATATATGTCCGGTCTAAATGTATCACAATTCACATTAATTGGGATTGAGGGGCTGCATTTTGGTCACAAGTCTGATCTCTATTTTGACTTTCATAATATATTATTCCAAGTTGATTGAAATGATCATCTCACCTGTGATATAATTTTAATGGAAAGAGAGATAGTATAATTTAGAGGGCATAAGAACTATAGTCATAGGTTATTTGTAGTATATATATAGAGTCTAGCTAGGGTACGGTTGGTGAGAAACAAAATGTCTAATCTTCTCTCTTCAACTTCATATCAACTCTTTCACCCAATACCACTTCTACCTTCTACGAGATGATGCCATAATTTACACGTTTCATCCCCATTGATAAAATATACATGAAATTTGCCAATTTATCAAGGAGAGTTATTGTCCATTCAAAAGGTGAAGGGATCCACCATTTCCTCCTTGGTACTTGAATCGAGGGTTTTTCAAAAACAGTCTCTCTACCTTTCACGAGTTGAAGGGATATGTTGTTGTTGTCAAAAGGTGAAGGGATAATTGTAGATATCAAAATTTTGTGAGACTTTATAAAATGAACCCAATTTCTGTTAGGATTCTTGAAAGCTACTTTGTTCTAAACCCTAGCTCATGCCTATATAAGGGTAACATATTTCCTTGAAAAGATCGTGATCAGACTCTTTTTGACAATCAAATACTTCAAGAAAGAAAGATCTACAAAATAACTGAGAGAATCAAGTGAACAAATATAATTGTACCTATATTATTTATCAATAAAATTATGTTTCTTCATATTTTATTTGTAATGGCAATTTATTTTCTATCACTTTAACATTTATAACAAACAATATTATTTTTTAAAATACAATAAGCTAAGGGGGATGTACTCACAGAATCTAGCAGCTTTGGCTCAAATTTTGGATGAATAATTTGTCCACAACTAATTATTTAGCAAAAATAATTGTGATTTAAAAACCATAAATTAAAAGTATTGGCTCCGCTTCTTATTTTTTTTAAAAAATATTATTATTATTATTTACGAAATAACGTTCATCACATAGTAAACGTTTTGAGAATTTTTTTTACTATATGAACTTTTAGGGGGTCATCTTGCACTGATTATTATAAGAAGAGACTCAGCATGATTCTTCATTGCACAATAAAAGCTTTGCGATAAACCAATGAAAACATTAGAAAACAAACAGAGAGACATGATATGGAATATTGGAATTCCACTAAGAAAGTGGTGGGTTTTTTTTTAATAGAAAAATAGTAATATGAACTTCTCAACATCAACATAGAAAAGTATACATGGTATACAATTAGTTGTATGGAGACAGTGGTGGAGTCAAAGATATTTTATTAAGAAAATTCAATTTTTATAAAAATAGATTATATCAAACTTTGTTTCAAGGGAATTAAAGATTTATATTTGTTATGCATTTTACTATTTTTACTTAAAATATACATATATAATTAGTAAATTTTCAAATAAGCAAAATAGATTATATCAAACTTTGTTTCAAGGGAATTTAAGATTTATATTTGTTATGCATTTTATTATTTTTTACTTAAAAAATACATATATAATTAGTAAATTTTAAAATAAGTATCACATGAACACCTTTACTTCAATGTGGATCCGCCACTAGCGAAGATTATGATTTACATAAAGTGAACCATTGTAAGTTTAACATCTTGTATTAAAAACTATGTAAACACGAGGTTTGTATTCTTATTCTAATTAAATGAAAGTATTGTAAATAAGTTGATAATCAACATTCTCTTGTTTGAGGCTCAAGAGTCAAAGAGAGTGTTGTTACATTATTCATATTTATGATAAGGAAGTGTTTGGTATTGAGGGAAATATTTTTTGAAAAATGAATATTCTTTTGAAAAATGAGTAGTAGTTTTCTTATTGTACATTTACAATTATATTTAAAATTAAATAAATTATACATATTAAGATGTTGAAAGACAACGAGTTTTAATTAGTCAATTTTCAGATCTAGAGACAATATTTTAATCACTCAAATGTGCATTCAGATTTAGATGTTTTAATCTTAGCAAACAAATGAGACCTAAAATCACAAGTTTCAAGTTATTTTCTTTTATTAATTTTATAATGTATCTAATTGAATTAAGAAACTTAAATTGAAAATATTCTTGACAATGTTAGTAAGATTTGACCTGTCCAAGACAACATTTTGGATTAGATGTTACCATCACATGTAACCCACCCCCCTCAATCCATCATTATAAAAGACACCAATCATAGTGCCATTATACCCACTGTTGCTTTGCTTCTGTTTGGTGGAAGCCCCTTTTTGTATTTTCTTTTCTGGAAAAAATCCCTGGTTTTACTCATCCTGCTGGCCTTATTTATGGTGTTCTCGAGACTTGTTATTTTCAATAATTTCTAATTGTTAATCTTATGACATACCCTATCGAGATATATATATATATATATGGAAGTATATTGTTTTTTAAAAAATTTATATGTAGTGATTCTGGTGGGACTTTCTAATTATGATTTTTCTTGAATGATCTTATAGCTAGTGGCCCCTGCTGGTGTAAGCAATACACTTGGTCCTATATATATTATCTTAATATAAAGGCACGTGCTTCTTGAAAATGTATGTTTCTCTTTAAATTTTTTTTTGTCTATGTCTGCTATTTTGCCTCTATGGTGGAGATGCTTCTCAATTCTACTTGTCGATCCATCATTAATTCATATATACAACTTGAACATTTCTTCACCTCTCATTGCTTCCAATCACTATTTTAAAAACAATTTGTTCCTCCTTGAAGCTCAATAATAGCCATTAATTAATGTTATTGTGAATGTAAAACCTTATATTTAGTCCAAACAGTACTGCAGTATCAAACAATTTGAAGTAATCCCACGATTTCAACTTATGTGAATTTATTTGACTGGATATTAGAGGCGGATTCAAAATTTTGAGTTTATAAGTTAAGGATAAAGTATTTATACATTTGTGGTCTTGGCTGGTTACATTTTTGTGCTATGATTACAAGACTTTTGAAATTAATGATCTTAAGCATGTCATAACATTTATTTTGTAACTATAAAAATCTCTCATTAAGAGAAATAAGAAGTTTAAATTTATAAAGAGGTCATCTTCTTTTAAACAAATCAAAAATAAAATAGGTTCACGTAAATTAAAACGGAGAAATTAAGAAACATCCATCCAAAGCATACAACTAGTGCTACAAAATAAAGCCCGAATAAAGAATGAATGGTCTTCGTCTCCCAAGTTAACAAAGCTTAAACTAAACTATTTATGTAATAGAAAAATTCTTAGATGCATTAATCATCAGTGTTTACGTCAAATAATCAAACAGTTTTGTAAGAATTTTGAAATTTGAGTTTAATTTGCCATTATGGAGGCTACTAGAAAGTTGTTGACACGGTAACCTGGCTTTTAAACATCATTAAGGACCCACAGATTGTGGAATTAGCACGTAAATCAATCACTTTTGTAAAGCAAAGAATTCCCATCAGCTTAAGGACGAACTAATTAGCACAAAAATCACCGTCTTTTTCTTCTATATAGTCTACTAATTAAGGCAGTTGAACGATCATTTCCAACCCCCATTCCAAGATTTCCATCATTAACCTCTACCACTAGGGCATTCTGAAAAAGGGATTAGTACCTTGTTGATTAATTAGAAAAAGGAAGAAGATCTAAACGTCATAAAATAGTGCATTACTATTATGGATGTGCTTCTTGCTGCCTTTGTAATTCATGGAACAATAAAAGCATCTCAAGTCAATGACGCGTATTGTTTGATTTGATCAAAAAGGCTTCACGGATTTGTCCTTTTGGCTGTGTCATCATAGATCTTAGCTAAACGGTCTGTACCAAGTAAACTTGTGTTATGTCTTATAAAAACTTTTCACTTTTTTCTCATTCCAATCAGCTTAAGGACGAACTAATTGATTAGCACAAAAATCACCATCTTTTTCTTCTATATAGTCTACTAATTAAGGCAGTTGAACGATCATTTCCAACCCTCATTCCGAGAATTTCCATCATTAACCTATCACAAGGGCATTCTGAAAAAGGGATTAGTACTTTGTTGATTAATTAGAAAAGGAAGAAGATTTAAACGTAATAAAATAGTGCAATACAATTGTGGATGTGCTTCTTGCTGCCTTTGTAATTCATGGAACATTAAGGTCGTTTGGTAGAGTATATTAGAAAATCTAATGCATGCATTAGCTTTATATGTTATTAATACTTTGTTTGTATACTTTTTCAACCTAATGCAAGCGTTAGTTATACACTCTATTGTATATTAAGCTATGTATTACTAGTACCATGGATTTCCATGTATTAGTAATGCAATGTGGTTTAACACATGTATTAGCATTGTTAAAGACATAATTGTCCCTCAAAACCCTTTCCAGATCATTTCTATCATATTTATGGAGGGTTTTTGTAAACAATTTTTTTTAAGAAATTATATAATGTATGTTATTTTTAATACACCGAATCAAACACTGCATAAAAAAAATTCAGCATAACTAATACCAGCTAGGGGTGAACAAAACCAAACCACAAACCGAACCAAACCGCAAATCAAACCGAACCGCAAAAAAACCCCGACTAATGGTTTGGTTTGACTTGGTTTGGTGTTGGAAAAAAAAACTCGACTATAACTGGTTTGGTTTGGTTTTAATTAAAAAATAGTCAAACCGAACCGAACCAACCTGATATTACATGCATACTATTTTTAAAAATATTTATTGTGATGTAATTTATAAATATTTCTTAAACTTTTTCATAGTTTTTATCTTTCAACATATTATTTCAAGTTTAAACTTAGAATTTTAAATGGTCCAATAAGTCTTTTTACAACTCATAGATATTAGTAACTCAAATAAATCCCAAATCAATACGAATGTTAACAAAAGATTATTCAATCCAACACTAGGAATGATAATCATGTTAGATATTTATTCTTTAATTTTACATAAATACATAAACTAATTTATTTTTCTATTTAATATTTAGTCACTTAATTAATACTTATTAGACTTATTTTAGCATGATTTAATACTTTTAAATTATGATTATTTTTATTATGACTTATTAATATGCAATATTTATTCTATACGATTTTATTATTTTTTGGTTGAATATTTTATTGTCATCACTCACTTTATAAATTTCAAATAAAGTGAATATATTTTGTGTTATTTTTTTAAGAAATACCTTAGATAGTTGTATTTTACTCGGACTAAAGAAATATTTGAAGCACAAGTTAATTATATATTTGTATGAAGACTTTACCAAAAAAAAAACTGAAAAAACCCGGGGAAACCGAAAAAAATCGAGGTTGGAAAACTCGACTTTTATAAATTTAAAAACTCGACACTAATGATTTGGTTTGGTATTTAAGAAATCTGAACCAACCCGATCCATGTACTTCTCTAATACCAGCATTACTAATACACCATATTCTGCACTATTCTTTTACACTCTACCAAACGACCCCTAAAAGAATCTCATCAAGTCAATGAACGTATTGTTCGCTTTGATCAAATAGGCTTAACGGATTTGTCCTTTTGGCTATGTCATCATAAATCTTAGCTATACGGTCTGTACCAAGTAAATTTGTGTTATGACTTATAAAACTTTTCACTTTTTTTTCTCATCTCAGTGTAAAATTTGTCTAAGATATCATATGTAACCCTCTGTAGAAGCTTGCAAGTCTAGATGCCCGCCAATCTTCCTTTTTAATTTCCCTTTGTCGGTCTGTCCACCGTAATGAGCGTCACATACACTCTTTTCCACGACTCAACGTCCTTGCTGAAGTTTGTCCCACATTTATACAGAAGGAATTTGACTTTGATATCATGAAATAAAATATAGAAAAAATTAAGACCCTTGACTAGTCCAAGTTAGACCGACAAATAAGAGTATCATATTTGTCACGACCAAGCCCATAACATACGTTATTGTTCACTTTGTTCAACAAGCCTCGCAATTTTGTTCTTGAACTATTCCATCTTTGAGCCTAAATGCGCTAGTAACATGTGAAATTGCATTATGCCTTAATATTCTTTACTTTTCACTCAAATTCAATGTGGATTCATCTAGTGTGCCATTTACATTTTTACTTTAGAAACTTGCCGGAATTATTAATTTTCTTTTACCCATTTTCATCAACATTATGTCCAACTTTTTAAGACAAACGAATCTCGTCCCAAATTTCAAAAAGTAAACTTTCAAAGATACGACTTACGAGTATATTATAGAAAAGAAGGAAAAAAAAGGGTCTAAGTTTAAACGATGTGGCACATTTTAACTGGTAATGTGAAATTTGTAGTATGTGTGTGATCAGAGAATCTTGCCTAATTTTGACCTAAAAGAGTTTAAAAACAATCATTGAGAAAGGCCACTGTCTTCCTACCCCCACAGCCCCACTTCTCCAAATTCAATTCCTTTTTCCCCGTTATTTTTTCAATTCGAAACTATGTACTCGATTTGACACATTATTTAAGAAAATATTTATTAAAAAAAATTATTTTAATGAATTAATCTTATTAATTAAACTTTTGAAATTCAAATTTGACAATAATACTTTGTATAATTATTTAATAGTAACAAGGATAGTACTCAAAGAAAATACTACTTCTTTTCTTTCGTATTATTTTATGTGGCACCATTTGACTTGGAACAGTATTTTAAAAAAAAAACTTTTAAAACTTGTGGTCCAAAATAATTTTAGATATTTGTGTTGTTGTAATTTATTTTATTAAGGTAAAAGGGAAATTTTAAAATTGAATTGTTTCTGATTATAGTAAGATGACATTCTTTTTGGAAACGGACTAAAAAGAAAAGGGCACCACATAAAATGAGACGGAGGAAGTAATAAATTTCTCGATTTGCTAAAAAGGACCAGCAAAAAGAAAAATAAGTATTCTCTCCATCCCATTTTACGGCACTCTTTCCTTTTTAGTTCATCACAAAAAAAATGTCACCTAGACCGTATTATAATTAGAAGCATTTTAACTTTTAAATTTTTCTTTTAAGCTTTAATGAAATGGTTCACAGTCACACAAATATTTATACTGTTTTACACCATAAATTTCAATTTTTTTTTTTTTTTTTATGTAAACACCGTGCTGAAGTCAAAAGACGCCGCATAAAATAAGATGGAGTCACGGAGGGAGGGAGTAGTAATATGAAACGGAAGGAGTAACCAGGCTGCTAGTACTATATATTAACATGCTAGGGTTAGGTTTATGTATGTTGAGAAGTCCAAAGAGTCCATCAAAAACTTGAATAAAGTCTCCCCATTTTTAGTCAAATTTCATATTTAGGGGTTTTTAATTTAAAAAATGATGAAAAAGAGGCAAGTGGTGGTGAGAAGGTACACCAGTGGATCATCGACTAGGAACATACGATACGTTGAATGCCAAAGGAACCATGCCGCTAATATCGGTGGCTACGCCGTCGACGGCTGCCGTGAATTCATGGCAAGCGGAGAAGACGGGACCACCGCCGCACTAACTTGCGCTGCTTGCGGCTGCCACCGGAATTTCCACCGGAGAGAAGTTGATGGCGGTGAAGTTGTTTCTGAGTCCTCTTAACTATCATGTTTATCGTCAAAGATAATTATATTTAAAGGTGAGTTTAATTTATGTATCAGATCAGTTGGTTATAGTTTTAAGAAATTTCTTTGTGGTTTGTGCTTGTATATTTGTGTATAATTTGATGTACAAAATTGATGATTTCCAGCTAAAAGAATCTTTCTTGTAACTCAAACAAGATATATATATATATATAAAAAGATCAATATCAGAAGATTTTATTTTTAAGTGTTTGATTTTTTGTTTTTCTTTTTCTCTTGTTTCCTCTGCTAATAATAATAATCAAATCACAAATATTTGAAGTACTGCAGCTAAGAAAGAAGGAACAAATTAAAGCTGTAAACTGCTTTCTGATCTTAGTGTTTCACTAATTAAATCTGAAAGTGCATAAGATTAATGAAATTTGTTTTACAATTATGTCTACATTATTTCAACTTCAAGAATTTCTGTCTCTATGAAATAAGGGTAAAGTCTGCATCTATCCTCTTCAGACCTCACTTATGGGATTACATTAGTATGTTGTTGTTGTTGTTTGTGGAATAGAGATGGTAAAAGATTGAAATCTTGTTTGAGAAATACTTAAAGTGAAATAATTTGAAAAATATCTTCTAATCCATTGAAATTAATCAGGTCTAGTACCCAATTTCAACTTCCAAATGCTCTTTTTTAATTTACATTCATTTTTAACTTCAACCAAATGTTATCTAATCGGGCCTAAGTTGCATGTACATTTGACTAGCCAAAAATTAAATTAACCCTTGGCAATTCAAGAAAATAGGACTATGATTTTACCTTAATATATGCTGCTGAAACTTAAATATATAGCTGATAAAGAAATATTGAAGAAGCCTTTGCGTAATTAATATAGTTGTTGTCATTTGACTAGACGGTAAGATGCGTACAATAGACCCTTATGATTCGGTCATTTCCTGATTCTCGTGCATAACGGGATCTTAGTGCACCGAACTTTCCCTTTTTTAAGCTGATAGAGAATATTGAAGAAACTTCATCTCTATCACTTCCATGGTGTGCAAGACAGATAATATGTCCCCTTTATGAAGCTGCAACAGATAACTTCCAGTTCAGCCAGGCATTATAATAGAGTTGAGTTTTTTTGGAGCTTATTGGTACTCCACGGAACCAATAGACAGATTTTGTCATATTTTATTTCTCCAATCTTTAATTTTGTCATATTTTATTTCTCCATTAAACTCTCTGACAGACAAACGGAGGAACACAATTTTTAATCAAGTTGCATCATCTCAACTTTGCTAGAATTTTTAATTAACTCTTCTAGGCCCACATATCTACTCATGTTGTCTTGCTATAATGCAGGTCTTCCTTATAATTAATTAAAAAGCTGACTAAAGTCTATATAACTCCTAATAAAAAAAATAATGTCGTTCAAGTAATCCTCATGATCTTTGAAACTTTATATTACAATAGGAGAAAGCAAAAGTTAAAGAATTAGTAGAATATGTCAAGTTATTCTACATAAAATCATGGTGGCTGATCCATACACTTAATTTATTTGATGACTTTATGACTCCAAATTGGAATTATTTACTCAATTATTAGTCATCAAAGGAAGAGCGATGAGCAGAAAGCAAAAACCGCACTCCCGGACTTCTATACAGTGGTATGAACGTAACACGTAACGTGTAAAACTGTAAATTAAGCGCAAGTATTAAGAGAGAGAAAATAAATTCATTATCCAACGAATTTAGAAGTAAAAGAGCAAGTCGTTGTTGACATGTGTGCACGTGCACTGTAAACTATGCAGACTTGAACTCTGACATTAATTGAGAGCTGAGGGAAGAGTAGTCTGTCATTAAAACTTTCAAACATTGAAATCATCTAAAATCTTGACTTTCCTTGTCACTTAAAAGTTTGTTTTCTTTAAAAAAAAGTTATTTTTATTATTATTATATAAAAATAGGATTTCCTTTTCTTTTTGGTGTCATGTCTAACTTTTAGGTTCTGGTCGAGGAGTAGAAACTGTGGCACTGCACAAAAGAATGGCATGGAATCACTAAAAAATGAAAAAAATGAATGAGTTGAGAATGACTCCATGTTCTTGCAAGTTACGACAATACTTACTTGCACTTTTTGTTTACATCAAATTATATAAATTTACTATTCTTAGTGATTTAATGAGGTGAAGATGTATATATATATTAAGTAATCATGGTTAAGTATTAAAAGTGTAGAAGCAAATTAACACATGTTATACATTTATTAATTTTATATATACACATGTTATAACATATATATTGCCAAATTATTTTCACAAATTGGTTTGTGCCATCCTCTTGTAGTCCTACAATGGAAGTGCATTTATAAATAGTTCTTCAGGGGGTCATAAGGGACTTGGATTTGATATGAAAAGAAAAGGATAAAACTTTACACCATGTTTTACTGTATGCTTAAACAATGGAAAACTTGTCTTTTCCTTCTAAAATCTAAAAAGAGAAAAGTTAAGAGATGATTTGGTTAGTTTTTACTCAATGTTCAATTTGATACGACGCCGGTTGATGTGACATCAGGCCACTTATGTGTCTGTTTGTGGTTGGTTTATGTGGTTTTAACACAACGTACGTGAGGAGATGAAACACCACTTGTGCCCTCTGAAGTTTCAATATGATCATCTTGGTTTAAAACATGTTGTTCCTTTGACCTTGAATGAATGATCACTTAGAGGTTGTTTGGCAGAGTAGATTAAGAAAATATAATGTATGTATTAACTTTGTGTATTATTAATATTTTGTTTGATAGTATATTCTTTCAATCTATTAGTTATAAATTCTATGTGGTATTAAGGTGTGTATAACGGCATTAGTAATGCAACGGATTATAATGCATGCATTAGTATGGTTAAAGACACAATTGTGCTTCAAAATTTTTTTCATATACTTTTCACCATATTTAGCTAGCGTTTGGCCATAAATTCCCAAATATTTTTGGCAAGCTATTTTTCGATGAAGTTTTGGGTGTAGTTTTCACCATGTGTTTGGTCATAGTTTTTGAAAAAAATATTTGACTTTTTCAAGAAATATTATTTATACCCTTAAGTTCTAAAAACTATTAAAAATATCCATAACTTTGTATTATAATTTTATAATGAATATGTTCCATGATAAAAATTAAACTCATAGACTATAAGCTCCAACCTGCTTATAAACAATTT
Source organism: Jaltomata sinuosa (assembly GCA_003996215.1). Lineage (NCBI taxonomy): Eukaryota > Viridiplantae > Streptophyta > Magnoliopsida > Solanales > Solanaceae > Jaltomata > Jaltomata sinuosa. The sequence continues at coordinate 553,260 of QJPP01000424.1, forward strand.
TACAAATCAGTGTAGAAGTTACTGAAGTTTTCTCAACTCACACATATGCATTCAATTTTTCTATTTATATTACTTTTAACAAGTGCTATGCAATAATACTATTACATACTTGAGTCAAATAACAAGGTTTTTTAATGGGGTTGATTGAGAGATAGATATTAGTTGAGATTAATAAATGGTGGGGTATTTTTATAAAATATAAAAGTTTGATGTAAAATTTTAATTTTTAAATGTTCTCAAAAACTAGAAATTGGCCGAAAAACTAGTTTTTTCTAGTTTTTGGGAATTTGGGGTTTTTGCCAACAAATGGCAAATTGTACGGCCAAACACTTTTGCCAAGTTTTTTTTCCAAAAACTACTCCACTTTTTATGGCCAAACGGGGGCTTAGGGAGGGTATTTTTGTAAAACAATATATATATATATATATATATATATATATATATATATATATATATATATATTAGAAATTATGCGTTGCATATTACTTTTAATACACCAAATCAAACAATGCATAAGAAATTTTTTAGCATAACTAATGCAAGCATCTCTAATACCAGCATTACCAATGCAAACATTACTAGTACACTATATTTTGCACTATTCTTATATACCTCATCCCTTAATAATGCAAAAAATTGCACCTATCTTTAATGAAAGAAACCGCAAGTTTAGGTAGAAAGAACAGTCAGTGCCTACATCTCTAAAAACTGATCTTTTTTCTATTAAAGTACGTACTAGACTTCGATGAACTATAAATATTCAAGATTTATGAATCAACTAGACTTGTGAACAATTATCTTTTAACCAACCTAATTAGTTTCGTCAAACCGCAAATGGATAGGTTAGATTGAATATGGGCGGATCGAAACAATTTAGACAAGAAGGATAAAATGGTACTTCGTTTATAAAGTGTGAGTCAAATATGTACAAATAAAGTTGTAACACGGAGACCGAAAATCTACAGTTACTCAAAAATAGTTTCTCATCACATTTAATATCATTTCTAGACCAAAAAAAAAATTGATTTTCCCAAGTCTTATGTCAAGTGCATTATGTTCCCAACTACTACTGAGAATATAAGTGAATACTGAATATTATAAGATTATCATCTTAAAAATTAGTCAAAAACTACCTAATAAATGCCAACAATCAAATATAAAATTGCATTTGGACTCTGACCAAAATAACACAACCATGATTTCCACAAAGTTCTCGGAAGAGAATTTAGGAACACATTGTATACATGCAAAATTTGCACCATAGCTTATTTAAAAGAAAAAAGTTATAATCTATTAGAGTTGATTAGTTGTTAATGAAAATGAAACAAATCAATCTAGAGAAGATTAATTTACATATTTGTCCACAAACCCAATTCCTATTCATAGTTTTGCCCGAAGAATAGAACTTCCAAACTTTTCAAAAATACGATCTCCAACAGTAAATGCAGATTCAAAGGCTATTATGGTGATAGGCACACTCAAGATATCATATAGTATGACATTAATGAGCGTTCTGGATGCCTAGTATGTTATCTTTCCAAAGCCAAAAACATTTGGATTCAAAATTAATTTTATGATTAATATTAGTTTCTTCCGAATACCAATTTAGTTGTGTTTTACATGTACTTGACTCCAACTGACTCTCAAACACTCGTATAACGAGGTTGTAGTCAAATATATAACAAGTACTTTTTGAACAACAATTATAAATTCCACCCAATAACTTTCACTATTTCATCGTCAATCTCAGGATTATGCTTTGAAAAGCAAAACTTAGCAAACCTCAACCTATATCAAGGATCAAAGACAATATATAGCTATAGATAAAATGACAATGTACGACTTCAATATTTCATAAACTTATCTCAGTCATTCTGGAGTATTCATTGGAGTATTTTTTTCGTTCATCCAACAACATTTTAATTTTCCGTATATATAAGGAAAACACAAATTTGTCGTGGGTATTGACATCTTTCAAACAAGGTCATAATGTCATAAAATGACTTTAAAAACTTAATTATAATCTCAACTTTTTTTCATTCATTTTCAAAATTGTCATATCTAGGTAGTTGTTACCGTTCTAAACATAATTCTTCTTCAAGGAGTCAATTGCTCTATCGGTGATCTTCGGCTTCTGCACTTGTATGTTTTATACTTCAGTATCAATGAATTTATACTAAATATACGCTTGCTGATAATTTTCAAGCATTTGGTAGGTGAAATTTCATCGAATAGTCATATTTTTGGCAGTGTCTTTTTTAATAAATAAGACCAATATTTCTAATCAACTCTACAAATTTTAATATTTTCGCTTTTGAATCTACCTTCTAAAATTTTCGCAATAGTTGTAGCAGAAAAGCTTTTTCATGTAAAACTGAGTTTCACTTATCCTTCTTAATCCTAGATGGGGATTTAACCGTTGAGGCGTTGTATCTACATTTATCCTAAAGAATATGATCCATAGTTGATCCACGTTTAATAAATCAAATAACCAGCTAACCTTAAATAAATCGAACCTAGTTATGTAAATATACCTTATATTATTAGATACAAAAAGATCTGAGTTGTAAAATGTTTGAGGATTAATTAAATGGGACTATAGGTACAATAATCTAAATATGCATACATAATATATAATTTGAGTCAAAGATAAATACTTTAAAACTTTTGTTTCATTTTTATTGGTCACTCAACTAAGAATTCTTATCTCAGTCATTTAACTTTGATTTTTACTTTAAAAGTCATTTAATTAAAGATTCTTATCTCATAAAGTCACTCAACTTTGATTTTTACATCACAGGTCACTCAACTATAGGTATTTTACTTACAAAGTCAATCGACTTATTTAATTAATTTTTTTATTAAAATTTTCTTACATGAAATACTAAAAAATAAAAAGATATCCATTTAAATCATTTAATGACCCCTCCATTTGATTCAACCAGCAAAAAATATAATATTGACCCTCTTATTTTATCCTTATTTCTCTAAATTATTTTCTCTTGTCCGCCTTTTTCTTCTTTGCGTATTTTTCTTCTCTCTCACTTTTTGCCTCTTCTTCCTTTTGTAATCCACCCGTAAACAGTGGTAAAAACAAAAACTAACAGTAAATAAAAATACAAAAAACAAGAACACAAATAGATATTTGCAATGCCAATAAAAAAAATTGACCAACTACAAATTAGTAATTCTATTGAGCTAATAATACAAAACTTAGATACTCATAAAACCAATTTGTTTTTTAAAAAAATACGGATAAGGGTAAAATAAAGGGGTATATATTATATTTTTAGCGAGTCAGGTCAAGTTAAGCGGGTCATTAAATGATTTAAATGAATATATTTTTATTTTTTAGAATTTTAGTTTAAATAAAAATTTCATGTAAGGAAATTTTAATGAAAAAATCAATTAAATAGTTTGAGTGACTTTGTAAGTAATACACGTATAGTTGAGTGACATTTGAAGTAAAAATCAAAGTTGAGTGACTTTTGAAGTAAGAATCAAAATTGAGTGACTTTTGAAGTAAAAATCAAAGTTGAGTACTTTCTGAGATAAGAATTCTTAGTTGAGTGACCATTTGAGATATTAACTCATTTTCTAAATGGGCTTGGATTAAAACGAACATAACTCAGTAATAGAACTTTTTCATATATACATTGTTTGATTCTTGCTATGCGTTTCCTATCTCTTTTCTCCGCCAGAAAAGGAAAGAAGAAGAGCAACTTTCAGAAATAGCAAACTTAAGACCATAAATAAGAAGGAGATAGCTTAAAGTTGTATTTAACGTATCTATTTTATTAGTCAAATACAAATATAAATTGAATGTGAAGCGTAATTTTAGCTGACTATTGCCATTTAAAAAGAAAGGATCATTAATGAGTATAATTCTCTCCTTAGAAGAATTATTTAAAAGGAAAGAATCATTAATGAGTATAATTCTCTCCTTAGTAAAATTATTTAAAAGGAAACAATCATTAATGAGTATAATTCTCTCTGTAAAAGGATCATTTAAAAGGAAGGATAATTAATGAGTATATTTTTTAGATTTCATTTTCAAATTTGAATATGTATGTAGTTTTTGTACTTTCAATTCGTATTCATAAATACGTATGAAGATTAAACTGTAAATTCAACAGTACATATGTATATATATAAATTTGATTTGTATGTGTGTATGACTCTATGCGTACATATGGAGTATCTGTAATGCATATAAATTATTTGTATTTATTTTCGTATTGCATACAATTAAGAACACAAAATATATTTGTGTTTCATTGTTTAAATACATATACCAGAACAATCAAAAATATAAATCATTTGTATTTGCATTTCATACAGTTAAGAACACAAAATACATTTGTGATTCATTATTTAAAGGGAAAACTACACAAATTGGACCAAATTGTGAAACTATTTACCCAAAATAGACTCAATCCAAAGTATTTACCCTTAATAGCCTTTCAACCCAAAGTAATTACCCTCTTGCCCACTTTCTCTTTTTCTTATTTCGCGCATGACGTCAGCATCACTATCATGAATTAATCCTCTATGATACTCTATCGGTATCATATAGGACTGAGCTTAATCCTTTGTGATACTCCATTGGGATATTGATACCCTGTCGGTATCATCTAGGACTGAGTTTAATCATCTGTGATACTCCATCGGTATATTGATACCATGTCGGTATCATATAGGACTGAGTTTTTTTTAAGAAATAAATAAGAAACTATTAAGAGAAAATTAAAGTCACAAGCTTATTTATTGAACTCAAAATTAGTAAAAATATTTTTTTATAATTTTTTTTCTCTTTTTGCAGATTAAAAAAAATTGTATTTAAATTATGATTCTTTTTTTTAACTGTTTTTAAATTAAAATATTGAAGAACTGAAACATACCTCAACGATACCATGACAATATATAGATATACCGTAATGGTATCATTGATGATTGAGTAATTTCATCGAAGAACTGAAGCAAACCTGAATGAAACATTGATCAGTTACTCTTTGATACCATCAGAGTATATTATACTTTGATGGTATCAAGGGGGAAGAAGTAGTCCTTCAATAAAGACACTATCCAGTTAATCATTGATATCATCAGAGTATATATATATACTGTGATGGTATCAAAGAGGAAAAAAGAGGGTGGGCGCTGACGTCGGCATGACGTCAGCCATTTTTTATTTTTTTTTTAGATAAATACCATTTTAGGATAAAAGAGGTATGAAAGTAATGGGGCATTTGAGGGTAAATAGTTTTCTTTTTCGGGGTATAAGTGTTCTTTTTCCTTATTTAAATACATATACCAGAACAGCCAAAAAGTACAAATCATTTGTATTTATATTCTAATTGTGTATAAAATATATTTTTTATAAAAATAAGTATATGCATTATTTGTATTTGCTTGAGTCTATCATATACAAATATGCAATGTGTCATTTGATAAAAATTTATCATTTGTATTTGTATGTCAAATTTATCATTTGTATTTGTATATAAATAAGTATCATTTGTATTTTTATGGTTCAAGTTGTATAAACATGAATCGTTTGATAGAAATGTATCATTTGTATGGTTCAATTTGTATCAATAAATACAAATAAAATTATTCATAGGAAGAGAATCAACAATTTCTTTTCAATTATTTAAAAATACAAATGATACAATCAACTACAAATGCAAATACAAAGCAAATAAAACAACGACAAAAATACAAATGATACAGTCAACTACAAATACAAATGATGGTGCAGATATAAATACAAACATAAATTGGTGCTAATACAAATTAAATACAAAAATAAAACTTAAGTCACTTAACCACTATCGAAATCACCACAAAATTATCGGAACCACCATAAAATTAATCGATACCACCACAAAAATATAACATCACTGCCTATTAATCAAAATACAATTATAAAACTTAAGTCACCCTAATCATTGTCAGAACCACCGCAAAAATGAAATCACTGCCGGATAGAATTTCAAAAAGAAAAAAAAAATCTGCCGGAAATGAAATATCACTTCAGATCTGTCAAAAAAAAATTTGTTGCACCGCCATCAGTTCAGATCTGCCGCAAATGAAATATCACTTCCAGAGCTAGCCGAAATGGTAGAGGGAGTAAAAATGGGAGAGAGGAACGACCCTCCACCCTTACTAATAATTATAAATCGAATACAACAATAGAAGATAAGGACGAACGTAATGAAATCGATCAAAATATTGACAATGTTGATTACTTAATTCAATGGAAGACACGATTTTGAGAGAGAAAGAGGTTGAAATCGTAAAAAAAATGGTAATAAGGATAATTGAGAGATTTTGGAAAAGTAAGAAAAGAGGTTGAGTTCAAAAGGAAGTGGAGAGTAATTATGAGTGATATTAAGAGTCTAATACTTCTCCAAATGTATTTGGAGTATAACTGATGGCTCTACTATAAATATTGTTATTTTTGTGTGTATAGTAATATTTTAAAGTATTATTATGATTCATAATTAAGGGTTTAAGTTTGTTATGCCATGTAATTTTCTCAAAGAAGAAGGCAAGAAATAGAGAGAGAACCACAATCCAAGGTGATCTAATTTTTTTTGATTTAAAATTAATGATTCCTAAAAGAAGTCTTTCTAGTTGCTTAATTTTTACTTGGTCAAAATGGACTCGTCCATCTGGAGAAATTTTAATTCAACTAGATCAATTTTTATCCTCTGAATTTTGATATACAATAAATATTCTTTATAATTATGTATTATTTTCTATATCTTCATATAGTTTAGTATTTGACCAGAGTGTATAGCAAAGACAAAAGCCTACTATATTACTCCAAGGTTTCATTCTACTGTTCATTTACGCAGGCTTGCTCTACATAGGCTTGAGCCCAATGATTTTAATTTTATGGGCTATAGCTCTCAGAAGTCATCGGGCCTGATCCCTTCATAAAGAGAGTGGGCTTTTTCCTGCCATGGGCTTACTCGTGGCTCTACACCCCTCTAGTTATGGGCTTGACCCAATAAAAGTTTGCAATCGAGTGCTGTCGAATTAGAAAATTGCGTGTTATATACAGGTGCTACTTTTGTGGACTTATACTTTGATGGTGGTCTCTTTTTCAAAATTATACGTGTGGTCTAATATTAGTTTCATTTTTTAAGCTTCAGATGATGCTACTTTTGAACTTCAGACCACTGATCTAATATTGCAAAGGGCCAAGTTATAAATACAATGTCACAAAAGTAACCATTTGCACATATCAGCCAACATTGGCTACCACATAAAAGAAAAGCCCAAAAAGCGAAATTATTTGTTAAAGTACGACTTGGTGAACTAATAAATTCCCTCTTGTTAAAAAAAAAAAAACTAATAAATTCCCTGTCCGATATCAAATAGTAGGTCTCAACTGGTATTTTTTAAAATATAATAGATTCAATGTTAAAAAATTCAAAAGTTGAACATATAAAAACTTAAATCTTGGATCAGTCTCTATGTTTGGGGTTGGCGCAGCAGCCAAATTAGAAACTTAATTAAAAGTGTTCAAAATTTAATAAATATACAAATAAAGTAATATTTGACTTATGCGTAAAATATTTTTGAATATTCAGCAAAAAATGTTTAACAGATCACCTTTTTCCAACTATAACCTCCGGCATATTGTTGATATAGCTTTTCAATACTTTTTTCATCTCAATTTATGTAAAAGTGTTTGACTAAACACAAAGTTTAAGAATGAAAAAAAAAATCGAAATTTGTGATCTAAAACAAGTTATAGATATTTGTGCGACTAAAAATCATCTTATTAAATATAAATAATAAATGTAAAATTAAATTACTATTGCTAAATATAAAAATGTATCATTTTCTAAAAGGACTAAAAATACAAGAGTGTCATATAAATTAGGCAGAGGGAGTAATATTATTAAAAGCTACGTAGTATATTTTATGGAGGAGAAAAAAGGGAAAAAAAAGAAAAGGTAGTCGTAAAACTAAGCGATGGACCATAATTCAGAAAATTAAAGAAGGCACATGAGCGAATGGTAAAAGCATCGCCTAGTGTAGCATACCTTACGAAGAAAAGCATAATCAACTAAGGTTGTGATCGAGTGATAAGTATTCGTTCATTTTTTATTAAAAATTTTGGATTTGAGCTTTGAATATGGAGTGAACTTTAATAAGAAATACTTTACCCTCAAAGTGAAACTACTAATACGAATCTGAATTAGTCGAACTCCAAAAGGAGCGTGGGACAGAGAAAAGCAGAAGCATTAATGTGAGAGATGGAGAGATCTGGGATATAATTGGGGTAACTGGGTAAGAGCACATGTTCGTTCATATGCTGTGAATAAAACTGTACATCTGTTAAGTGCACATGTTCTTGTTTTGATATTACTGTGTGGTACGGTCTACTGCAATTACTGCCTTTTCAAATGAATCAATCATTTTACCACTACCACCAGATTAGCCATGCTCATTAATTCCACGAAAAACACTGTTTATGACAATAATACCCTTGGGCTTGCGCGGCACACACCAAACGAAAAACAACCACTTGCACGACCCTTGTCTCACACCCACGAGAGTTAGACGTGGAAAGAGGCTTCTGAGGGTAATACGGTCATTATCAACGATTCTCCATATTTTTTCTCGACAAATAACCGTGTCCTTAATTCGTAAAGAAAGACTTATTTGACTGCATTAGCTTAGCAATTCACATGGAGCTTAATGTCATGATTTTTGGATGACTATAAAACTGTATATATTATTAAGGGTAACATAAGAATTAAAAATTTAATATAGACAAATTTAGTTTTACTTAAAATAAACAGAGGATTATTTTATATGTGCTGCAGCTTTTTAGTCTGGTGCTAGTGTATAATTGCATCAAAGCCTGGCTGGCTTTCTTTGTGCCTTTATCCAACCTCACACTAATATTATTTAGCTTTCGAGATTAGATCTATTGCTAGTTGCTGAAATTCTACCTGTCCAAAATCAATTCCAAACAAGTTGTAACTTGTAATATGCTGTCCGATCAAAAGGATTTCTGTTTCTAATAATATATTTCCTCCGTCACAATTTATGTGTTGTTATTTGATTGGACATAGAGTTTTATACGAAAAAATCACAGTATTTATAGTTTAAAATAAATTTTAGATATTTAAGTTAAACTATTTCTAAATATAAACAGTTAGCATTTTATTTTTTTGCACGAACGAATAAAGGAAAAATGTGCTACATTTCAATGTTCCAACTGAATTTGGGCGTTCTAAAAAAAGGAAAAGAAAAGAAAGCAAAGTGGTCAAGGGTAAGTCTATATTAAAGGAGGCGAGTCTTATATGTATAGACTAGTCAATTTATAGCAAATATATTTATACTGTATAGTTTAAGTTGATAGTTTAAAGATATTTATATATGCATCTCACTTAATAATAATAATAATAATAATAATAATAATAATAATAATAATATTAACTGGTCAATTTTTAGTATAACAATTAATTACTTAATCTGATAAAAATGGTAACTAACTTGCACATATAAAGCAAGTTAAGATATACACATGTCTAATCTTTATGCAATCAATACATACTCCATTTAAATCTACAATTACACTCCATCATGTGACATAATTCGAATGATTTGAAAAAGAAAACGAAGGCTTTTGAAACTTGTAATATAAAATATATATATACCAGTTGTGTGATTATAAAAATTTCTTATTAAGAAAAAAGGGAGAGTGTAAGGTTAATTATATTTTTAAATATAAAAAGTATACCAGTTTTCTTAAACAAACTATAAAAGAAGAAGGTATCGCGGGAGTATTATATACACAATGTTGCAAATGAAATGAGTGTTAAAAAGCATGGTACTTTGCTGCTAGTAACTTAAAAGAAGTGATAAAAAGTGTTCTTCTTTCTTAAAAGGAAATGCAATGGGCAACTAGCTTAAAGGGGAATGGAAAATAGAGATATCATCATGAGCATGCGGAGGTGGCATCGTGGATGAAACTATTCATTTCTTAATCGAGTGTATGAAAAAGAAAATCTTAGTAGGAAGCATTTTTCCTGAATAATTCCTACACAACACGAATGCATATTAGTCGAGGTTCAATACGAGAACCAGACACGGGACACCAGATGAGGAAAAAAAGAAGCATGTGGAGGTAGAAATAATTGGTTACAGCGCAGAGTGCGGAAATGATGTTTCCTAACCTCATATGTGTATGTATGGGGTTCATCTTTTGCTCATGTGATCCCCAAATGCTTGCACATGCAAATCCCCTTTCTTACAATTATGGACCTTGCTCATCCTTCTTTTTTTTCTTTATTTGATATCTTTCACATCTTCATCTTTCCCAATTCTAATCCCACGCTTTCTTTAATTCATCATACCCATGTGATTTTCTGTCTTTCTATCCTAAACCAAAGCTAGCCTCCAATTTTGAAATTTAAAGATTTCGAGTTCTAACTTCTAACTAGTTCCTACAAATTATTACCTTGCGTTTGTTCGTACCATATGAAAGGATTATATTAAAAAATAGCTAGTTATAGTTATTATTATTATTATTGACTACTAAATCTTTACAAAATTATGTGTATTTGAAAGTTTATAATCGCAAACATTTATTTACAAAAGGAACATAGAGATATGTGATTTATCAATATTGCGTCTTAGGATATTCCGTTATTTTGTTACTATAATTTGTTCATTTGATAAGATTATGTAAGGATTGAATTTTATTTTTGATAGTTTCACAACTTGTGGAGGTTTTATGTTCATGAAAAGAAAATAGAATTTAAGAAATCTGAATTGCATTTCCAAACAAAACTTTAATTTCATATTAATTTCATTTCATTTCATGATTTCATATCGCCTTTGGCCCTTAAATTCTAATAAATTTCTAATTTGTGCATATCAAATGAATTTTAAGACAAAAAGTTTGAGTCAAAGATATTGAATTCTGCTAAATTCGTACGGTAAATGATACATTTACCTTGGCTGCCTCTGTTATAACTTATATATAGGAGTGAATCCATAATTTAGAGCTAATAAGTACAAAATTTATGTGATCGATCTATTATGTTTTCATTTTCTAAACCCGTTCTAGATCCGCCTCTACTTTGTTATTATCAAAATGAATAAATGTTTTATTTATTTATTTATTTATTCCAATTGTAATTTTGTATGCAAATAAATCTCATCCATTCCCTGATCTCTCTATTCTCTTGCATGTGCTTGGACTGCTGTCTGGATTCTACAACTACCATCCGTTTTTTTATACTTTTATTGCACCGGCATTTTCAATTTCTTTTTATTATTCCTTAAACAGCCCCTGCTAGCTCAAATAATATATGTAAATTACTACACTTAAGCATCTAATCATCATCTAGAAAGGAGAAAATAACTACTACACATAATCCTCTTTGGTTGAGGTAAATTGAATATTTTCTGACATCTATCTTTTTAATAATCAAACAAGGAAACTGCTGTAAACATATATTATTAGAATCAAGAACACAGAGAGTGGTCAAACAGTCAATGAAATCATGTTCATAAGAGGTAGAGGTAAAAATATTATATGATTTTTTTCATTTGTTTAAGTCTTGATCGATAGATTTACTCAATATCTATACTAGTAAGAGATCATGAATACTTGGTGAAATAGATGAAATCCGCTTAAACTCATCTGGACACTACTGATATAAGAAAACTAATATATTATTGGGCTCACTTTTTGTGTAACATGTCAACTTGTTGGAGGGATACAATCTTACAAAATTGCAGGCACATATTGGTAAAAGCCGGGGATATGACAGTTATTGACCCACAAGTGGGGAAAGAAGCTCATGCTTAAAGAGTTGGGGTGGTTTGGTACGTGGGATAAGTAGAATAATTTGAAATAAAATTTGAGATTAATTTTATTTTATATTTGGTGTAAGGTATTAGTTAATCTTGAAACTATTTTATTCCATTACTTGTACTAAACTGGTGAAATAACTACCCCATATGAAAAATGGGATAAAATAGTCTCGTAAAATATCTCAAGCCATGTAATATCTCTATTAATCTCATCCATATACCAAACGATCCCATAAAGTACATGTAGTAAACAAAAACAGAACACAATTCACATAAAGTGAGCAATGTCCTCATTGAGGGGCATAATAGGAAGACTACTCCAAATTCAGATCAAATCTTTACATATCTTTTACTAAAATAATTAGTTGATCTCATCAACCCAAAATGGGTCTATTTATAGTCCAAACTCCTTAGCACTTTTCATCACTCACTCTTTACATCAACACTTCACTAAAAAAAACCTCTCTTTGTACTCTTTTCTTTTGCTTTCTACTTCAGCAATGGGGAAACTTGTTTCATTTTTCCTTTTGGCCCTTATTGCCATTTCCATGGTTGCAACCACTGTTCTGGCTGCAGATGCCCAGTACCACCTTGATCGTGTAAGTTTCTATATTCCTATATCGATCGGACTCTCCGAAAATGCTGTTGGACTCGTGTGGGATTCTCCAAATTATACCATATTTGGGGATCCCACACACACTCATCGACATTTTTGAAAAATCCGAGCAACATAACTTCTTTCAATGATTTTTTTCACATTTTTCTCCTGAGATTATGTTTCTTTTATTCTAAATTTTTTGCTTATGATTCCAGTCAAGGTATGGTCCAGGGAGCTTGAAGCCAACTCGTAAGTTTTTTTATCCTTTTTCTTTACATTTACCTAATAAAGAACTCAATTTTAGTCTAAGATCATTAAAATATTGAAAATGAATAGTGTCAGAAATCTTTGTCTGGGAGGAATATTTACAAATTCTTTCTCAGAATAAAAAATTCAGCAACTCCTAAATGATGTTAACCAGATGCTTAACTGCAGTTAAGTGGCTAATAGCCTCCGATTGAGTGAATGTTCGAGTATTTAACACTTAAATATTCTGTGTTATGTGTAGCAGTACATATATTCCTTTTCATAGTAAACTCTGGATTTCTTCTATTCACTTTTCTTTTTACTTGTCATATTTTTTTCTACGTCTTTTAAAAAAAGTTAATTAAAATAATAATTTAATTGAATTATTTTTATTTACTTTTTCTATCTCAATTTAATACTATTTTTTTTTATTATATTAATTTTTTTTCATATTTATCAAATAAAAATAAATAACCAAATATCTTTATTTTTTTAAAATAATAATTATTTTGGACCAGTAGTAATAATTCATTGCTGTTAAAGCTGCAACCTACCGTAACTGCTAAAGTTAAAAACAGAATAGCCTCGAAGTCCCAGAAAATAGCTCAGTTTCCTATCACATTTGGAAATTTGTCAAATTTAACCAATTTCGAGACCCACCTGTGCCTTTTTCCTGACCTTATTTGACCAGTCAATTTTTACACCATTACCGTAATATAATCGATTATAATCAACAAATTTCTACTTATTAATGGACTAATTAATAATTTAATTGTTGTTAAACAGAATGTCTGCCACAATGTACAAGAAGATGTAGCAAGACACAGTACCACAAGCCATGCATGTTCTTTTGCCAGAAATGCTGCAAGACATGCCTATGTGTTCCTCCTGGTTTCTATGGAAACAAAGGTGTTTGCCCATGCTACAACAACTGGAAGACCAAGGAAGGAGGACCAAAGTGCCCTTAATTTTATTTATTTTTAACCACAGTTAAATTAATATTGTTGTTTGTTGGTCTTCTTGTTCCTATTACTATCTACTATTATTTTGTCTGAATGAAGAGGTCATTAGTTGTATGACCTTTTTTATTTTTGTGTTAAAAAGTGCTTACTTTTTACTCTATGTATGTATTGCTCCTTTGGGCAGAATACTTTTGTGTTGCCCGATATGAGAGCTGTTTAATTTGACCAATTCTTCTGTTGGTCTATTGTTATGTTTTACTCTTTTCTAATATAACAATAACAATGTTCTCCAGATTCGTATTTTGGTCTATTGTTATGTTTTACCAAAGAATTTTATTTCCTTCTTTAGTGGGAAAGCACAAGTTTCTTTTACCCCTTCCTAGGAGCTCCTATCTTTTCGCTCCCTTTTGTAACTCAATCTCACAACTTCAAAGTTGACCGTCCAAGCAATCCCTCTCGTCGGTAAAGCACAAGTCAAATGTGTCACTGCAGCAAAAATTCAAGATCTTGAATTTATTGGCCTTTGGGCTGTATCTCATCTTAAGTTTGTCTTAACTTGGCCCAGTACGAAAGGCCGGTCATTTGTTGGGCCCACTTGCGGGTAAATCAATAATGAGAAAAGAACACTTATATCCAAAAAAAAAAAAAAAAAAAAAAAAATTTACCCTGGAATGCCCATTACTTTTATACCTCTTTTATCCTAAAATTATATTTATCTAAAAAAAAGAAAAACGCAGGCTGATGTCAGCGCCCACCCTTTTTTCCTCTTTGGTACCATCACAGTATATATTTACTCTGATGATATCAAAGATTAACTAGACAATGTCTTCATTGAAGGACTACTTCTTCCTCCTTGATACCATCAAAGTATAATATACTCTGGTGGTATCAAAGAGTAACTGAACAATGTTTCATTCAGATTTCCTTCAGTTTTTCGATGAAATTACTCAATCATCCATGATACCATTACGGTATATCTATATACTGTCATGGTATTGTTGAGATATGTTTCAGTTCTTCAATATTTTAATTTAAAAACAGTTAAAAAAAAGAATCATAATATAGATACAATTTTTTTTAATTTGCAAAAAGAGAAAAAAAATATAAAAATATATTTTTATTAATTTTGAGTTCAATAAATAAGCTTGTGACTTTAATAATTTTCTTTTAATGGTTTCTTATTTATCTTAAAAAAAAGCTCAGTTCTATATGATACCGACATAGTATCAATATATCGATGGAGTATCACAGAGGATTAAGCTCAGTCCTATATGATACCGACAGAGTATCAATATACCGATGGAGTATCACAGAGGATTAAACTCAGTCCTATATGATACCGATAGAGTATCAATATATCGACAGAGTATCACAGAGGATTAATTCATGATAGTGACGTTGACGTCATGCTGACGTCATGCGCGAAATAAGAAAAAGAGAAAGTTGGCAAGTGGGTAATTATTTTGGGTTGAAGGTTTATTAAGGGTAAATACTTTGGGTTGAGTCTATTTTGAGTAAATAATTTTATAATTTGGTCCAATTTGTGTAGTTTTCCCATCAATAATTGATGAGAAAATTTCACAAAGAGCAAACTTGAGCCTATAATTAAGGAGAGATAGCAGCCCTTTTGGAATTACAGGCGACAACAATTAAAATGGCAAAATATTGCTATTTTAATTGTATTTAACGGTTGAAATTAATCTGTCAAATACAAATACATATTGAGGTGGAAGAGTTATTTTAGGTGACAGTTACCATTTGAAAAAGAAAGGATCTTTAGTGATTTTAATTTATTCCTTATATCAATGATCTTTAAAAAGGAAAGGATCTTTAAGGATTTTTAATGATTTTAATTTTTTCTTAATATCACGAGCGTGATCTGCATTTTCAAATTTTATTTCCAAATGAAAAACTTAAATCGGTTGGAAACTATAAAATTTTAAAAAGTATTTTGAATGTATTTGTCTTTATAAGGCTGTTATAAATGTATTTGTGATTCTGTCAATTCTATTAAAAATACAAAATGTATGTTTTTATTTGTGTAAATATATATACTAGACCAGCCAAACATACAAATCATTTTGTATTGTGTATTCGCTTTGCATACAACTAATACATATGTCAGAACAGTAAAAAAAACATTTGTATTTATATCCAAATACAAATACATTTGATATGTTTGTATGTTTACATATAACAGACTAGTCAAACACATACAAATACATTTGAGTTTTCAATGTGTGTCGATACATATACAAGAGCAGTCAAAATACATTTGGATTTATATTCGAGTACACAAGAGCAGTCAAAATACATTTGGATTTGTATTCGAGTACAAATACATTTGATATGTTTGTATGTTAAGTACATATACCAGATCAACTAAATATATACAAATATATTTTAGTTTTCAATGTGTGTCAATACATATACAAGAGCAGTCAAAATACATTTGTATTTGTATTCGAGTACATTTTGTATTAAAAATACATTTACAGGATTACAAAGTTTAAGAAGAGAAATACATTCTCGTGTGAAAAAGTACAAACATATATATTTGTGTTGGATAAAAAAATACAAATACAACAAATTTGTGTGCAAAACTTATAATATTCATATACATATAGAAAATTTAAAATACAATTAAAAAAAAAAAAATTGTTTGCAAAATTCAAATGTTGATGGAAAGCAGGAGATCATGTTTGCTATGACCTCTATCAAAAATATCAATCGCCGTTTTGCTAACATTGCCCGTAAAAAAACCGATATCGATATGAACAAGAGGGCTGGTGAGCTTTCTGTTGCAGAGCTTGACAACTTGATGGTGGTTGTGGCTAATCCTCGTCAATTCAAAATCCCAGATTGATTTTTGAACAGACAGAAGGATTACAGAATGACGATTAATTTGGGTGTAATGGCAAGAATATTGAAATTGTGGGAGAGAGCTTTGATTGAAAAAGGAAGTAGATATTGATTGAGCGTGATTTTAGGAGGGGAATGAAACTCTTCCGATTGTATTTGGATTTATGGATGGGTCTAGTCAAAATATTGCTATATTGTTGTGAATAGTAATTTTTTGAAAGTGTTATTATGGATTATAATTAATGGCTTAAGTATATCATGCCATGTAGTTTTCTCATAATTGATACTCCCTGTCTCATTTTACGTGAATTTTAACCGAATATGAAATTTAAAAACAAATTTGAAAATTTTGGTGTAAAATAAATTGTAAATATATGTATGATGATAAAATAAAAGTCCGAAGATTATAATTTGAAAGGCAAAATCAACAGTTTCAAGTTAAACTGACCAGGTATTTCTTTCCTTATTAAGCTCTGAAAAACTTATAATGCTATGTTTGCTGATCATTTATTTTTCATTAAAGGTCTTATTTAATTAATCAATATGTGAGTAAAATTGAAGGAGAAAAAGTAAAATAAATAATTGACTAAGACATCAAATATTGTATATAATATATTTAATTCACCCAACAATTAATATTTGAAATCCGATGGAGTCATATTTATAAAGATTTTCTATGACAGTGCCAATTTAATGAGTCATCCCTATTACAGTAAGTAATATTCTTCTTCGTTTGTCTCGATTTGGTGAACCTACCATTATTTTGTCCCTTAAATTAGGTTAACTTATGTGAATCAACAGTTTTGTTTACCACCAGCAGCACATAGTTTACCTTAATAAGTCTTAAAATTTCAAATATATTTTAATTAAGATTAGTGTGTATAATTATGTAATGGACATTTGAAAACAGATGCAGGAGATATTTTAAATTTTAAGTCAAAAATGTTGAATAAAAAAACTTAATGGTGTGCTTAATATTTCATTTGAACATGATGTATTCAAATGTTCTAAAAAAAAATTATTGATAAATTTGAAAGATTATCGATGGATTTTATCATTCATAATAATAATTGTGCATTAAATCCTTGTTACCTCTTCGTGATTCCAATGTTATCGGAAATTTTTAAAAACTCATATTTGGTCATAAAAACTTTAAATTCAATTTGAAAGAAGACGCATTTCAAATTTGAAAAATTACTTATAATATATTTTTTAATTTAGTTTTAACTTTAAAAATTATATTTAAGCATAAAAATTATTTTAAATACTAATTAAGTGTATGTGCTTTGCACATGTGTATCACACTGATTAATAATAAATGTATATAAAAATAAATTATTTTATGTACACTATATTATTAAATACAAAACTTCTAAAAAAAAATTAATGTAAAATTTTAAGATAAAAAGTATTTAAAGAGGAACATATCACTCACCATTAACAATTAAGAAGCAAAGTTAAATATTGTGAACAAAATTTTATCATCATATCAAAGTTAAAATTATGTTGGTATTGATATATAAAACACATTCTAAGCAATCATGTAAAGGAAAAATGAACTACACTATGTATGAGTATAATAATATAAAATAATTACTTATAATAAATTAACAATGACAAAAAGTATTATGATAAATCAAAAGATGACAATCTGAAAGTTGCAATGTAAGAAAATTAAAATTCATCTAGCAAGAGACTAACAACACGATAATTTTATCATTAAATCAAGCTTGTATGAGATGGTCAAATGATGTAAAAATAAATTAGATTTAATCGACATAAGCATTGAAAATTGTAATACTCTACCATGAATAATAACCCTTTTATTTATAAGTGAAAACTAATTTGGTCCTAAAGTAACTAACCCTAACATTTCTCTAAGAAAACAAAATAGACATCATTATAATACATCATATATTTTATATTTATAACAGTGTTACTATATTTTTTTATTTTTTTTGGATTATAAAATATTTAAAAAAAGAAAGAAATCAATCTGAGTATATTTAGTAGGTGTTTGGCCATAAATATTATTCACAATATTCTGGAATTCGTTTTCACTTGATTCCAGAATACTTGTTTGGTAATGAAAATCAAAAGCATATTCCGAAATATGTTTTCACAATTTTTGGTTTTTTGAAAAACACCTCTTGAAGTGTATTCACTATTTTTGGATTCAATTTTTTTTCTCACTTTACTTTTAAATGCTACACCAACTCAATAGTATAAATATTTTTGAAAATACTATGACTAAACACAACTCCAACTCTATTTTAAACTTTAAAGTGAATACTAAATAAAGTAAATACATTTTTAATTTTTATAGCCAAAGGGTCGTTAGAGAAAATTGACGACACCTATTTTTTTTTAAAAAAAATCATAAAATAAAATTTGCTGACAACTCCTATTTACTTTTAAAGCAGGGAGACCTTTCTTTCAATTATACATTTTTTTAGAAAAGAAGAAGGGGTCGGGAGTATATTTAGGGAAATAAAGACTAAAGAATAAAATTATTTAAGTTTGTGTAACTTTCCATATATTTACAAAGATCAAAACTTTTCATATATTTTTTATAGTCAATATTTAATATTATAATAATTTTAAAAAAATAATAAATAGATAATTTTATCTATTACAAATAAAATCTTTTAATGAAGTTCAAAAATTTCAAATAACATTATAGAGGGTGTTTGAGTTGACTTTTCTTAAGTCACTTATAAACTAAAAATTAAAAGTCAAAAATAGGTAACAATTAACTTTTGATTTTTAGTTTTTTTTTTTGTACTTTTTAAGCCTAAAGTAATATACTTTTAAACGTTTTTTATCTTTACTAAACACCTTCAAAAATTAAAAAATACTTAAAAATAAAAAATACTCTCGTAACCAAACTACAATTTGTATATGGAACATCCTACCCAAATCATGTGCTGTCTTATGTTATTGGTTTACAACAAACTTGTTATTTTCATGTCATTGGACCCTAATAAAAGCAAAAGTGGTGATAATCTACTGCACAAGCCACAAGCTCTCCACCGACTCTCTTCTCCACCAGCTTAAGTTTTGCTGATTTGCAGATTTCTAGAGGATTTGCATATATGGCCATTGACTAAAGGGGAAATATTAAATGCAATTAAAGTAAACTTAGGAAATACTCCTCTACTAAAATATTGTCTAGTCCAATAACTGTTCTACTATTATGGAATTAGGTTTCCATCAGAACCAACATGTGTAAGCACTAATTCAGAGCTTTATCAGGTTGGGTACTCATCTTTCTACTTTTAGCAGTTTTTTTTTTTTTTCACTTTCTTGAACATTAATTAATCTTGATGACCAAAAAGGAGAAAGATTGGATTTTGAATTCTCTAGTCTTTTTTTTTTTGGCCTTGTTTTCTTGATGACCCAAATGATAAAGATTGGATTTTGTTTCTTCAGCTGACATAGTTTTGCCTATATGTGCTTTTTTCTTTTGGAATTTCAGCTGCTTTTGTTCTATTTTATCTTTGATATTTGCAGGTAATAGGACTTGTTGTTTCCTCTGCAGTCTTAAGAGCCAAATTTGCGGTAAAAGATCAAGTCTGTTGAAATATGTGTGCATAGGAAGTATCTGAAAGTTTTTGAAAAAGGATTCTTCTGGTTTTGTGGATAATTTATATTCCACAATGTGTTTGACTCCTGATAAAAGCATGCTACCTTCAAGATTTCTGTTCTGTCTAATAGCCATATCTGTTTTCCTTTTGATAATTTCTTCATTGTCCCTACTTCAGTTTGCTGACTCTTTCATACCCAAATCAGTTTTCAGTTTAATTCTTGTTAATAGCACTTCAGTTTACTTGACCTCAAGTAGTGGGGAATCTAAAGCTCCTTTCTTGCCTGCTGAAACTTCATATGAACAAATACTGAAAACCCAAGATTTAGCTAGTGAAACTTCCAGTTTCAGCAACGATTCCGGTGGATTAGGAATTGGGAAATGTTGTGGCACAGACAAAGCTCTTCTTAAAGTGTATATGTATGACTTACCTCCTGAATTTCACTTTGGGCTATTAGGTTGGAAAGGAAGTAAGGATGAAATATGGCCTAGTGTTAGTAACCCGAGCCAAATACCCTCGTACCCCGGTGGCTTGAATTTGCAGCATAGCATTGAATATTGGCTTACTCTTGACCTTCTATCCTCAAACACACCAAATATTAATAGACCGTGCACTGCTGTCAGAGTTCTGAATTCAAGTGAAGCAGATGTAATTTTTGTGCCCTTCTTTTCGTCGTTGAGTTACAATAGGCATTCTAAGGTTCAAGGGAAGAAAAAATTCAGTCTCAATAGAGTGCTGCAAGATAAACTGGTAGAATTCTTAAAAGGTAGAGACGAGTGGAAGCGAAGGGGTGGAAAGGATCATCTGATCATAGCTCACCACCCCAATAGTATGTTGGATGCAAGAGAGAAGCTTGGTTCCGCCATGTTTGTACTTGCAGATTTTGGAAGGTATGGAGCCGAAATAGCTAATATTGAAAAGGATGTGATTGCTCCTTACAAGCATATGGTCCAGAAAATAGCTGCCGGGAACTCACCCTCATTCAGACAACGAGATACATTAGCTTACTTTCAAGGAGCAATTTATAGAAAAGATGTAAGTATTACTCTGCTTCTACCTGCAATCGATGAGTTAATTAGTTTGTTAATGATATTGCTATTTCCCCTGATATAAAAGTTGTGCTTTAATCTAACTATATGATAGCCTGCATTAGTTTGTGAGGCCCCAGGTAGTTAGTGGCGGTGAAACTTGAACACGAGAGCCAGATGAAGTTTTCTCTTATTTTGTTACTTTTCTACCAAAAGTAATATTGAAATTAAATGGCTACGAATAGAGCGAAATGGAAGAAGTGAGGATGCATATGACTGAAATTTAACTAACTTGGAATTGAGGTGTAGTTGTTGTTTGTTACCAAAAGTAGTTTCAACCGATGTTTGCTCACAAATATCAGTGTGAAAGAATGGTACATAGCCGCAGCTTTTTCCTTTTCAGACAAAGTAAATTGGCTATTTTTTGGCTGTTCTGAACTTGAAGGAGATCATTGTAAAACCAGTTTAGGAGAATTACACGTTACTCCTTGCTGAAGCGAATTTCTTTCAACCCTGATTTGAATTACCGGTCAGTAAGAATTATCACAAAACGAAAGAATCCCTTGGTCTCCCCAGCCTAATTACCTTTTAGAATAAGTAGTGAATTTACAAACCCTAGTTGTCTTTTTCTTGATGGAAAACTTATTTTTCCAAACACACATAATGGTGTATTTATAGGCAATTGTTTTAGGGTTTTAGTGGAGAATTAACGAATGCGTTAATAAGCCATTTAGCTCCCCTTATGGGTGGACTTGGTTCAATATCATGTTCTTGTTCCCTATGCTAGTCAATCGATTTGGGTTTTCCCTTTGTATGCTGAGCAAGTTGTTTCACCTATATCATGCACATGCACTATTCTATTCTCTGACCTGCCACCTCAATATATTATTTTTTCTCCGAACTGTAAGATTGGAATATACCACATACCACTTTGTGAAACAGAAATGAAACTGTTTCTTAAAGTCCCTCCATCTTTTTTCTCCAAGTATGATATATCTAGTAGAATTATGATACCCTATCCAGCATTCAGAAGTTGTTAACATTTAGGTATCACAAGGGCATAATAGATCTCATTTCCTTCTAAGATATTCAAAGAGAAATGTAATAGAGGAATCCCAGGTTGAGTGCAGTTTGTATTGTTACTATGGTCGAAGAAAGAAATGTAAAACTGAAGCTAACGAAGAGTATGATGGTTAGGATGATTTAATGGCCCCTTATGTTGATTGTGAAATGTTTGAGTATAAAACTGAAAATTCCCTGCTTATGTCATTTGAAGCTTGAAAAGAGAGAGTATTGATTCGTATGCAGTGAGCTTGAAGTGATAAATCTCTTTTCTTGCTCATTTAATACCAGGGTGGAGAGATTCGTCAAGAATTATACTACCTTCTCAAAGATGAAAAAGATGTACACTTCACATTTGGAAGTATCCAAGCGAATGGTGTCAGGGATGCTGGAAAAGGAATGTCCTCCTCCAAATTCTGCCTGAATATTGCTGGAGATACTCCATCTTCAAATCGTCTCTTTGATGCCATTGCTAGGCACTGTGTTCCGGTGATAATTAGTGATGAGATTGAGCTTCCATTCGAAGATGTTCTTGATTACTCGGAATTTTGTGTGTTTGTCCATTCATCTGATGCTGTAAAGAAGGGGTACCTTCTGAACTTTCTTAGAGGAATGAAGGAAGATCAGTGGACCAAAATGTGGGAAAGGATAAAGGTGCTCAGCAAACATTTTGAATATCAATATCCATCCCAAACTAATGATGCAGTGGATATGATTTGGCAGGCAGTTTCAAGAAAGGTGTCATCTATACACCTGAAGGATCATCGTAACAACAGATACCACAGGTTACAGCTTTTCCTCAAAGACCAGAGTTCGTGATTATTTATGTGGAAATTTTACACGGTTATCCTGTAGTCCTAGGAGATCAGAGGCCAGGTTGAGCTGCATTCTCTACTTTGCAGTATGAAAATGTTTCTGCTGTAGTCAATTTTCAAAACAATTTGTAAATTCTTTTCATTAATGATTGGAAGTTTTGTACCAGTCTCCTGCCTGATAAACTAGGCTTCTTTTTAATCACCAGGATTTACCACTGACATAAGTGGAAGTGTACAACATAAATGACAAAGCATGATACTCTTAACTCTAACATGTATAGTAAAAGAAAACTATTAAGAGGAAGTCTTGACAATAAGAACAAGTGCAGCTGAGGCAGAAGATTGCAATCAACAGCAAGATCCAGAGAAAATTCCATTTCATCATACATGCAAGAATTACTGATGTTTAAAGATAACATGCTCTATCTATATGGTCAGAAAATATAAAAGAGTCTGTTGTGTATGACAATGAGCATTAAAATCCTAATGTCTTTCTGTGGTTCTAGCTTTACATAACACATGAAGTTGCTGCTTTCAGTAAAGACTGCTACTCAAAGAAATGACAGTGATCAGTGTCACAAACCTAAAAAAAGCATCTGAGGACGCAGAATTTCCCACCATCCTCAAGTTTCTCTTACAAAAGTTGCAAAAGAAAGCAGCTGTTTTTCCCGTCTTCATGAATCTTGAAATGTTCATCCCTGCACACTTGCTTTGGACACTGTCAAGAGTCAACACTTATTATGGATGGGATCAGATCCTCTTCTCACTCTTCTTTTGTTTGATTGATTTGGATCAAAGGTCATCGAGGGTGCAGGTGCTATATTTAGCTGTGTATGCAGGTCCTGCTCAATAGCAGCCTTTAGAATCCGAGAACTTCTCAGAAAAGATAAGTTGTCTTCTCCCCATCTCAGAGCAAGATCAATACTTCTCAGAGCAGAAACTCTCTCTGGTTGAATTGACAAGAACCCAATACAAAGAATTAGGACCATCACCCTACAGGAAGGACACAACATTTTTTTCTGCACTTGGTCCAACAGAAGGAACAAAAGTGTTTTCTTGGCCAAGACTATGATGAGAAAATAAGAGATTTGTCTGTGTCTACACTCTGCATATCCTCTACCAAGTGCCTGTACATATAAACTTGTGTTTCATCTTTTATGGGATTTGCAAGACTAAAGTTACAATAAAGCAGGGAGGGTCCCAAGACAAAACATCTATAGAAGTTTAAGATTCACTTCAATCATAAGCCTGCCAATGCTGCAAGCAATATAAGGCTATTGTAGAAGACACTGACAGGTTTGAATAAAAGTGTTGGAACACCATTCTTTGGGCCAAGAATCTATACATTTGTTCCCTACATCCCTTTCATGCTTTCCCCTTTTGGACCAAATAATGACCAGACCAGTCTTATTGAACTTTATGCCAGCTCATCTGCCAAGTCATCCGGTTATGATCACCTGTTCTTAAACCTCTTAACCAATTTAATCTAACTATTTTATTACCAGCTTGACAAAGCCTAAAACATTTGTTCCTCAACAGTTTTGGCCACATCAGTTACAAGAAGAAATGACTAATTTCACGTCTAATCGCTGAACTTTATTCACTTCAATACAAGTTTCCTCATTCAGTTAGACAAAGAAAGACAATGATCAAGCTTAAGAGGAGAATGTGATAATTATAAAGAGGGTTAATTAGATTTAAAAAGAAATGAGAAATTAGTTAATGAGGCAGCCAAAGCTGAGATTGCAACAGTTGCAAGAAAGCCAGATAAAGTAATGAGTATTGGGCAATGTGAAGAATAGAAGCCTCTTGGAAAAATATAAATCCAAGGGCTTGCTTTATGCCAAACTCTACTTTAGATTTTAGAATTCCAAATCTAAAAAACAAAAATGGCAGTCTTGGTTCCTTGTGCTTAATGAGTTTCCCTTTATGCTTTTCTTTGCTCTCTTATCTTTAATTTAGATTGTACAATTTCCCTCCATTCAAAATTCTTGGACCTCCTCTCTCCTACCCATTTTTGGCCCTGTCAAGTATATATTACTCTTTTCCATCTTTATTTGTTCTTGCTTACCATGTGGACCATCTTTTTTCACTTTTCCTTTTTTCCTTTTTCTTCAGAATTTGTTCCTCTTCATCTTGCCCGTTGTTATGCCTTGTCTCAATCCTATGAAAGAATTTGTTCCTCGCACATTGATAAGGTTCTTCTTGTTAATGAATATATATGGATACTTATCCAACTTTACAAAAATAAGACAATTATTTTATGAGTTTTGTCAAGAGCACCTGGAAATATGTGTTGACAATTACGAAGTATGTACTCGACAAGGGGGCTATTAAGACACTACATTTGAATCTGATTATCACATCTAAATCATCACAGAAAATATATCCAGCCAAAAAAGTAAAGCATAACGATAAGAATAAACGATGTACATTATGTGTGATATGGTATCTCCACATTCAAAGCAGATAAGTAAACCATAACGATGAGAATAAAAACAGTAAACCATAACGATCAATGTACATTATGTGAAGATATAGAATCTCCAGATACAAAGCAGATAAGTTAGCTGCTATGTTTTTTTTTTTTACATGTTCAAGCATTAATGAAATATTTAACAAATGGAAACAGTTTCAGCCTCTGCATCACTCCAGATTTGGCAGGGCTAAGATACAACTAATACATTGAAAGGAAAAAAAAGAACCTCTATAATCTTAGCTTGTGCAAATTACAAAAGTACAATGCTATTATAGCAACTACTTTTTAACATGCCAGCTGAGCAAAGCCATTTATACTAGCTCTGGAGGAGTTGCAACCTGGCCTGTCGGTGTCGCAACATGGGTAGTTGGGTTTGCTGGTGTTGCTGAAGGTTCTGCTGCCTGTGCAGGTCCTGGTGCTATTGTTACATGCAAACCCCTATGTTGCCCTGCCTGCAGCATGAAAGCAACTTCTGCTGCCGCTAGTGCTGCTGCCTCCTGCTTTGAAGAAAAGACGAAGAATGAACACCCGGAAAAATAAAAATTAACGCAAAATAAAAAAGGAAAAAATGAGTAAACTACACGTTATAGAATGAATTTATTTAGTCAGATTTGATGTATGAAAAAAAGCAACTTTCGGTAAAGCCAAAATGAATGACAGAGTTCGAAGTAGGAGGATCGAAGTATCTAATTTTCGGTGTGGTCTCAGACAAGGATTATGTGCGTACAAAGTGCTGACATCTATCAGTAGAACTTACAATCTCACAACTAAAAGTGACAGTGGTGGGCACAATCACACGGGACATATACAACAACAACAACATACCCAGTATAATCTTGTAAGTGGGGTCGAGGGAAGCTAGAGTGTACACAAACCTTACACCTACCTTGGGAGGTAGAGAAACTGTTTCCGATAGACCCTCGGCTCAAGGAAAAGCATATCAAAGCACATCGAAAAAGAATAACTGTAGTGAATGCATGATGGCAAAATATAGAAAACATCACAATGTATTCTGGGAAAAAGGAACAGTAACTACACCAAAAAGGTGCGATGATCGAAGTACTAGAGACGATAGATAGTAACATAAATCGACGGACAAGAAACTACAAGAGATATACTACGACCACTAGTATGGAAGGTGAGCGAGGCAATGCTCAAATTATATATTGTGACTTACATCATAATCAACATGAACGCAAATAGTGGGATGCCCAAAGTATAAGCCAGGAAAATAGAGGTAGGACCATCAAATAAAGTTGGAATTGTTTGGAAGTTGGGAACTGTAACAGTGAGAACAAATTTATAGGGAGAAGTACAAAGAACAAATGAGGTATTTCATCCCATACAAGAGGAATTCTTCAGTGACCAGATGTATTAGCGAGGAATCTTAGCACAAATATCGTTGCATGAGGTACTTCGTTCATGCAAGGGTAAACATGACTTCTCCATGTTTTAGCGAGTACAGCCTGTATTGACGTATCAAACTATTGATTAGGATTGAAGGTCTTAAATGTTTCTGAAAGAGAGTCCATGAATTCCCATAAACTAGAGCAATGATCCAATTCGCTCAAAATTTATTATATACATGTGCATGGATGCAGCATTAGTCAGCCATTACAACTAAACAAAAATCATCTGCACCACAAGGATTTGATTTTTGCATTTTTGCTATCATCAAATTAGCAGTATGAAGATTGTGTTAATAGCCATTTACAGATTATGAAAAACAATAGAAATCTCTATATAAGGCTCTAACCTGTCTTTGCCTTCGACGCTGCATGATACTGATAGCCCAAGCCATGATGTAGCAAGGTAGAAGAAAACCAGCAGCACGGAGTAAGAAAAGCTGTGTCAAAGGATCAACCAGATCAGTGATCCCACACGATCTCATGTATCATAACCTCATCACAACAAGCAACAAATGGAAAGATGATTTCACTGTATGATTCACTCACCGAGAAAAAGGCAGAAACATCATCATCATCCCCATCACCATTTCCGATGGTCACAGCATGCCTCAATAATAAAAGGGCCATTAACTGCACGGAACACAGTGTATTATTCTTTGTTTATCTAGAAACCGAGATAAGCTCAAAATATAAATAGATTGCATGGGCAAAAAGAAAAGGTAAGTATTTGTTGTCAACACGTCTTAAAGATTTTTCCCTAGTTTCTCTATTATCGGTACTGGGAAAAACTTTTTAACAAATTTAGATTAAAGTGAAGGTAACCAGCCGGAAAGGACAAAAAGGCAATACAAACAAGGAAGGGCATATAAGTAGATAAGAGGAGAACAAAAGCATGAAATGTAGCATGAGAGCTTGAACAGCCCTCTCTCTTACTAGTGCTGCGGTTTCAAGATCTTGCAAGGAAAACTATTGTAGCTGAGCATGAAAATATACATAAAACAGGGTAAGATGAGGGGTTTTCTGAAGAGGAGGAAGGGGAGGGGGAGGGGGGTTCCGGTAATGGAAGGGCGTGGTTGATATTATTTTCCATTTTGAGCATTCCTTAAATACGACTTCTATGAAAGGAAGATTCTCATCATCTCATTTTCAAGAAGGGAGGGAGTGTCATAAATCAAAGAAAGTTGTGTCAATAAAATTGTATCACCGGTACTCTCAATGAAGTATGAACTCTCAAGTCACCATTAGGTCACTACTTAAAGATGAAAATTCATGTACCACACGGTCAAGGTTAAACCCCACCCCCACCCAAAAAGAGAATTTTGAATCTGCTGATGCATTATCTTCTATAAGAAAAAAATAATAATGCATTCCTCACATTACCACTAGCTTGCATTTAGCAAAATGATTTTAGTAACATAAAGGACTAGCAGTTGCTTACAATTAAAGCAGCAGAACGGCAAAATGCTGCTCCACTAGCACTTGAATCAGCATATTCGTCATAGTCAGCCTCCAAGAGATGGCGCTCTGCAGCTGCCATTGCAAGAAGTCGAGGATCATGTAAGTCAAGCTGAGTACCAGCTACTGTCCAGCCCCCACTGCAAGGCAAATCCATGTAGACGAATCCATCAGCGACAGAGAAGAGAAGACAGAGAGAAAAAATTTCAAGATTAAGATTGTGAGAGGAGATGCTGATCATGTTGGATTATTCTCATCAAAAACGTTAACAGCTAAACTGGCACCAAATAAAAGGGTACATCAGATTATAAATCAAAATTTCAGCAGCGAAGGCCTATATATATATGCTATGTGATGCTTCCTCCAGTACATGTTTTATTTATATTTCTTTCATTCTGTACGTTCTTTGATTTGCGTTACTTGAGCCGGGGGTCTTTCGGAAACAATCTCTGTAAGGTAGGGTAAGAGATGTACATCCTACCCTCACCAGACCCCACCTACACTGGGAATGTAATATGTTGTTGTTTTTGAGATGGTATTTCCTGTGTATATGTAGACATCGGCACAAAATTTGTATATATAGACATCAGATCACCAAAAAAGAAAAAGGCAAACAAAAACCTTGCTCTGTATATATAGACATCAGATCACCAAAAAAGAAAAAGGCAAACAAAAACCTTGCTCATCTTACAAGGAGCCTAACACATTTATGATTGCCTCAGGATCATCTATGTATTCAGAATTGCACCAAAAACTAAAACGATAAATACACTTTATCTTAATCTTCTATAAATTGCTACTTGTATCACTTTAGCTACAAACATATATAATCTAATGCAGTACTTGATATCAAAGAACAAAAAAACTGAATCGGGAACTGGAATCATCACTAGATATTGACCATATTGGTAATGCAGAGTTCATGGTCATAGACCATAGATAAGGTTTGACTCTCCGTTATCAAGCATACCATTAAATTTTTCTTCTTTTTTTTTTTGGTTCAAAGCATGAAGTACAGTTGAGCTTGTTAATGACTTCTTGAGTTGCACAGTACATTGACCTATTCTTGCGTTCATGAACAAAATGCAACTTCACTTACAAATTAGAAGTTCAGAGAGAAATAGATTATTTGGAGGCCTCTAAATAAGTGGAGCAATTCATAACGAAGATACACATAATCAAGTCAAAGAGAAAGGTGTAAAGACAGTAAGATCGTCCATTCCGTAGTCTATTTCCTCTCTTTCCATTTATTTTCTTTTCTTTTTTGGGAAATTGGGGGCAGTGTCAGAGTGTAGAAAAGATACAGATAGAAACATACTTGGAGAAGTAAACACCAACATCAGAATATTAATATATTTGTTCAATAGATTGTGAAAATGCTCGGATACATATATCAAATTTGGTATGCACAAAAACGGGAATCATGATTTCAACCAACCTCATGTCAATGGCAACATCGTCGGAAGGCGGTGGTGGTGCAGTATAGCCAGGTTGGTAAGGCTGCATGTATAGAGTTTTTACAAGTCAAACATATAATTTTTATGAAATAACTGAGCCTTAACTAGAAATTCTGTTCATTAACATATTCTAAAGTCCCAATTACTTCTATTATTAAAGGGATAAATGCATCAACTAATTACTGCATTAGGTGAGTTATCACCCTCTCCAAATCCAATAAACTCTGTGCCTATGCAAAACCATGCTATTTCTTTATCCCTCCTTCCATAGCTCTTTTCAAGCTCATTTGGCTGTAAGTACTTTTATGATGGGGAGAGGCAGGTCATGAAGCATCATCAACAGGTATTAACAGATAGAACAAAGTACCTGATGGCAAATCTCGCAAATTATATCACCCTTCTCATTGCACCACCGCTGAACACATTTCCTATGAGCATACTGGATTTTGTAACAAAAACGCAGAAAGGAAAAAAGAGAGAATAATTAGAACAAAAGACAAGTCCATACACGTATGAAAGGCCTTGTGCAATTGTAGCACAGACAGATAAAACATGATCATCAATGATTCAAAGAAGTAGAAATTTTAGTTAATTCTGAAGAAGTTATAAGAAATAATAGAAGTTAGAAAAAAAAATTGTAGACTGGTCAAAGGAATTCTAGCCTTCATTTGTTGCTAAAATCAGTAAACTAGACCATCCTTTACACAAACAAGTCAAAACAGTGAATGTGACACTTCATTAGGATGAAAGACATGAATGATGAGCAACAACATTAACATACCCAATGTAGTCCCCCAAGACCTTGTGGGGTCTGGAAAGACATGAATGATAAGAGGATTGTAAAATGATGAATCATGAAAATGTCAAGTTCTTGAGAAGAGAAACTTGAATACTAGCACCATTCAGGCTTAGGAAAAAAGAAGATGGCATATACGGATACATATTTATTACATGCGCAAGCAACAACAAGATCAACATTTAGCAGCTACTTGAATAAGAGCGCAAAAATCAAACTTCACAAATATACCTTTAAGCTGCCATTGCAGCTACAAGGAATCTCCAAATTCTTCGGGCTATCTTCTTCCTGGCAAATTCGGCATTCCACAGTCTGAAGTAATGGCTCATCTTCACCTCCAGCCTCTGGTTCTTCATCCTCCTTATTAGCAGTACCATAGACAGATTGACCTACTGTGTGAGAGCAAGAACTCCCCCCTGAGGATCCTGCATCCTCTGACCCTTGCATAGAGTGCAAAGATTCAGGTGTGATAAGACGATCAACACACAGAGCCAAGTGTTCTCCCATTAGCAGTTCACCCACGTATCCTAAAATGAACAAACATGGTCAGCCATCTTAAGTAACAAGAAAAGAAAGGAATTTGTTAAACCTTCATATACACTAGTGCAAGGTTGTGACCGCAGACCCATTTCTATCACAAGACAAGATAAACAGTTCATAATAAGCCTATGATTAACTTCCCTCCGAGTTTATCCTCACAAGGTTTAGCCTTTTGTCCATAAATATAAAGACCCAAATGCCATATATACTTGACAAACAGATTTCCAAAACCCAACAAAAGCATAAGTTGTACAATCAAAAGGTACGGCCTTTACAATTAAGATCAACTGTGAACTAGCTATTAATCTTTTCTTTTTTTCTGGAATAGGTAACAAACTATGAATACATTGAAAGTCAAAATTCAGCAACTTTTCAAGCCATGCCATTTTTGTAGAGTTGAGCTAGGTTGACTTTTACAAGACAAAAGAAATACCCAATTGGAAAACTAAAGCAAAAAATGCGTTTGAAAAACTTCCAATTCCTGCCTTTCCATTTTGCTCTTACCAACACGAAATATACTGGGTAAAAAAAATAATCTAAAAGGAGAGCAAGCTTGAAAAAACACCAGCTTTGAAGATCAAAGCATAACCATTCTAATCAATTTCATTAATAATTTAAACCACAACCCAAAAATCCAAAAAACAATTAACTCACCGCAACGAAAATCTTGAACACCGAACACACACACACACACACAAAAAAAAAAAACTGATGAAAAATTGGCATACCTGAAAATGCAAATTGTTGGTAGGTTTTGGTATTGTAAGAGAAGCTAATGAATTTGTAGCGAGTGTTTTTTTTCCCTTTATGAGAGAAGAAATAGTTGTAAGAACTCTTTGCTTGGAAATTTGATTATCTAAATTGAGTAATCTATAAAAGTCTTCTCTAGATTATATCCAGAATTTTTTAATAGAGAATACTTGCGGGACCGATAAAAGCGTGAAACGGCGTCGTTTATGATAGCCGGCATACAACAAGTTACTTAAGCTATTAACTCAAGTCGTTGATCTCTACGTCCCAACTCCCAATTTATATCCATAGTACGAAATTTCTTAAATTAATAAATATACTCCTAATTTTTGTTGTCTATATTTTTTGGATATTTTTTTTAAATTTTTTTTACTGTCACATAAAGTAGAATAAACAGTGTATAATGTTTAAATAAACATAGTATAATGTTTAAGTGAGTCCAAAAAAAATTCAGATTAAGAATTCAAACATATTCTTTTATCTTAAAAGGTAAAAGTTCCATCTTGATGACGAAAATTCATTTCCCTTTTATGTTCAAGACAAAGATTCAGACTGCGTATAATTATAAGAACTACGATAATGTTTTTAGAGAGATATTTGATACAATTGATACAATGATAGACTATATTTTTATCTTGTCTATGTATTTATGAATCAATGAAAGAGTTATGGAACTTTTCTATGGTTATAGAAATGATTACAGTATCTCTTATAATTTTATCAATTAATCTTTTATCTGATATAAGTATTTTGTATATATATGTATATTAAGAAATTTAAAATTGAGATAGTCCATAGTTATGTTAATTTTTTTTCATACATTTACATTTACAGCTCTATGTTATACCCAAAAAAAGAAGAAGAGAAATTGTGAGGAAAAAAATAGAAGATAAAAGTGGATAAAATGAGTTAAAAGAACATTCTACACATCGACGAATCAAATGAAACAAATCTATATAATATGTATATTACCAATTAATGATGATTAAATAATTATGTATTTTTACTTAACATATTTAGATAGGTTCCTTCCAAGAAGCAGCATAATAAAGAAGAATTTGGACAGCGTCAATTGTTTGACTTTGAACGAAATTAACTTTTGCAATTGCTTAAGACCAAACATGACGTACGACTACACAAAATTATTTTTCAACTAAAAAAAAATAATACTGTTTTCACGCGCAAAGACACACTAATTGTCCACGCTGGTACGAGAAAATCATTAGAAAAACATTCATTCAACAAAAGAAAAAAGAAAGTATGATTACTTTTGTCTATTAAATTATGATGTGTTATAATGACTTTGTAAAAGAACTTTTGCAAGAGGGGTAGGCCATGATTCAAACGAGTTCTTTTTTATATTTTAGTTAGAAGTGCTAAAGATGATGGACATTCATTTCTATCATGGTGGTTTCTAGAAGACACATGTTGTAGGTAATAATAGGCAGGTACAAAATAGAAATATCTTAGAGATATTTTCTTTCTGATTATTTCTACCATCTTTATCCACTTTGAAAGAATAGTGTGTGTGTGTGAATGACAAGAAACAAATCAACAATACCTACTAAATAATTAAAGAGTACACGTACATATGTTTCCTCGTAGAGTTTGTCATTTAGCGCTAATTTTAGTAAATAAATGTATCCAATAATTGGTTAGGAGTTTAAAGTTCGTACAATATGAGCTTTTTAAAACATATAACTCTCCAAATTTAATATGCTAACTTGAAAATTCAATAACATGTTATAATCAATTAAATTAATGACATATTGTATAAAGAGTTTATGCCTATAACTGTGTTTTCAGCAAGATATTTTCTCATGCAAAATTTAGTTATTCAATTATTGAATGATTCTTTGATTTAAAAAAATGAATATTTTAGCCAAATTGGTCCTTTTTTGAGTATGAGTGTCTAATAAACACATTTTACAACGAAGGGTTGGTCTAAGAACAGTTGATATGTCTACCTTTAAGCCCAATGAGAAAATGATGGGCCAAAGGCCAATCCTACCCTTGATATTCAGTAAACTGAATTACTTTACATAACTAGTTCCTAATGGCCATGTAATTATTTACGAGTTCCAAAATAAAATGTCAATGATCTATTAATATAAAATTAAATAGAGAAAAATGAATTGATGACGCTTGAAAGGTCTTAAGTGTTGATAAATTATACTAATTCATTCTAACATTCAAGAGTTGATCTTTTTTGCATAATATAAGCAATGAAGAAGTAAATAGACTAAGATTTTGGTGTAGACATTTTAAATTTTATCAATCTAAAATTAGAAAAAAATTACTAATGAACGATCCAAAATGGCTATTTGTTAAATTCTTCCGCAGCTTGCAAAGTATCCCTAATCCGGCTTGATCAGTTAAGTCGGGTCAAAAAAAAAACCTCTGTTTACAGTTTTTAAACTCTAAAGCTAGAGTTAGGGTTTCTTTTTCCGAAAATTTCAAGTTGGCAGTTCAACCATGGCGGAAACTGAACCTGTAGCTAACGAAGCACCAGCAATGGCCGAGAAAGAAGAAACCTCCGCTCAGAAAATGGACGTGGAAGTTCAAGCCGCCAATGATGCGGCGGATAACGGCGGCTCGAAGCGTCCAAGAGAGGAGGGAGACAAGCCGGAGGATGAAGAGAATGGAGACGATACGAAGAAACCTAGAGTCGAGCAGTCTGTGGAAGAGGAAAAGAAAAACGGGTCGGATCCGGTTAGCGTCGGGCCTAAGAGTTTCGTTTCCTCTGTGGATATGTTCGATTACTTTTGCAAACTCCTTCATTCCTGGTCTCTCAATCTCAATCTCAACAAGGTAAAATTATCACTTATTTTACAAATATATACCATCTAGTTTACGAAAAAATGGTTAAAGTATACGCTATATATGCACTCGGATGTAATATAAATATGTATATTATATGTATAGGTATGCATTTTATGTGTATGTGTATATTAGTCTAAAGTATACACTGCTAATACACTGTTACGTATTTTGTAAACTAGATCGCCCAAAGGTATTGCAAATTTAACTGGTATTTTGTGTTGGCATTATTGTGCATAGCAAGATTTAGTTTTTACCCTGTTTTTGGATTCTCTGGCTTAGTTGATTATACTCGGGCATAGCTGAGAATGGACTATAGAAATTTGGGGTTTTTAAGTTAGCAATTTAGGAACTTTTTACGAGCCAGGTCTATCGGGAACAGTCTCTGCCTTGTAGGGGTAAGGTCTGCGTAAGCACTACCCTCCCCAGACCCCACTTGTGGGATTACACTGAGTATGTTGTTGTATGTTCGGAACTTTTTACTAAGATTCTGAATGTCCATTTCGTTGAAGCATCAAATTGCATTATGTCACACTTATATGGATGTCAAATTGCTCTCTGTTCTTCGTATCAAGGAATAGTTTTCCGAATGGCTGCTAACTCATGGATGATTTAGTTGTTATAATTTCCATCCAAAAGATGCCTTTAAGTCTAAAGGCTTTTAACACCTTGAGGTATTTG
The DNA here is from genome assembly GCA_003996215.1 of Jaltomata sinuosa. NCBI lineage: Eukaryota > Viridiplantae > Streptophyta > Magnoliopsida > Solanales > Solanaceae > Jaltomata > Jaltomata sinuosa. The sequence continues at coordinate 588,663 of QJPP01000424.1, forward strand.
ATCGTACATTATTTATTGGACAAGTGTGTTTTGACAACAAACATCTGGCTGTAAGTATTAGTGTTACTTGGATAAGATTTTGGCTTCCTCTGATTATTTTATAGTCTTTCCATGGCATAGTTTAGAATATGTAACCCAAATTGGACTTATTTGCTTGGAATAGGGATGATAATCTGTTTGATTTGGTTTTTTGCTTGGAATTACTACATGTTCGTCCTTTAGGTTTATCTTCTTAGTATGCTCTCTTTCTTCCGGTCCTATATTCATGTTCCTCAGAGCTTGTCTTTTGGGCTCCAAATTTGAACTCATTGTGCTTTATTGCCTGTTTAACTATTTGAACTTTTGTGGGGTTCAATTAGTATCATTGTTGGGACTTGGGATTGTAGTTTCTACTCAATCTCATGTTTAGAGCAAAAGATGCCCAAATACTTGCTCAGCAAAGTATATGGTTTGTATTGGTAGTAAGTCGTAACCTTACCTTAGAGGAGTTATTACTGCATGAGAATGTTGATTCTATAAGGATTCTCTGTTGGAACTCTGATTCAACTTTCACGGATTTACATTTCCAAATTAAATCTCTGCGTTGGAGATATTGGGTATACTACATATATTACTTACATCTGAGTGCTTGATGTGATGATCTTGATCACTTACATATTGCTAGTTTGGTATTGCAGTATGAGCACACGGTGTTGCTTGACTTACTTAAGAAGGGTCATTCAGAACCAGAAAGAAAGATTGGTACAGGAGTTCGTGCTTTCCAAATCCGATTTCATCCACATTTCAAGAGTCGCTGCTTCTTTGTTGTTAGGGAAGACGATTCTGTGGATGATTTTAGCTTTAGGAAATGTGTTGATCAGATACAACCCCTTCCTGAGAACATGCAAACAAAACATTATGCTAGCGGTGGAAAAGGTGGTGGTGGTGGAGGAAGAGGAGGTGGATATGGTCGTGGCCGTGGAAGAGGAGGGAGGTCAAGATACTGAAACAGCTGACAGTAGATTACCAATTTCTTCTGATCAGTTTTTTTTTAAGTGCTGTTTAATTCAAATTTGTCATATTTAAATCTATTATTCCGTAATGTTGACATGATTTTTTTGCTGGTTAGAGTTTTCGCGGCATCATCCATTATATCACCTAAACCTGGTAAATTTGTTGAAAGTACCTGGGAAACCTTCTGGTTGTCTGATATTTTGAGATTTGACCATTGAAACTATCCTCCCCTCCGCTTGCAGAACGTACAAACCTTAGGGGTCGTTTGGTTCAAAACAAGATTATCTCAGGATAGTACCATGATTTCGGTATAACGTTTATGCCTTTATTAACTAATGAATGAGGTTTAGATTTTATACCACATTGTAATAAGTTAACTGCATGCAGTCACTTATCATATGTGTTTAGTAAACAAAGAAGAGATAGTAATTCAATGGAAGTATAAGTAGTGTAAAACTTTTTTGCACTGCAATATTAGGTAATTAAAAAACATATCTTATGGGAATGAAAAAAGAAAAAAACTCATCTCAACGTAACACTTTTTTGTTGGGCGTGGCCTCAAAAGAAGCAAATATCCAGGAGAATATTTTTCACTGCCATTAATCAGTAACCTCCACTCTTAAATACTGATTGTTGTAATTAGTATAACTAATAAATGCTACTTACAATAAGTAGCAGTAGCCCACCACTACTGATCTTATCATTTGGGATAAGTAGAATAAATTAGATATTAGTGAAGACTAAATAAATAAATTTAATCGTAACTTCCCTAACTAAGCGTTATATAGTCTCCTAAATGAAACGAATGATGTAACATTAATTCTCTTCTTTTATGAGTGTGTGAATGATTGCTACGTTATATTATGAGTCTACTATCACTATGCTCCAAAGGCATAACCTTAGCTCTATTCCTAAAAATCTAATTTTGAAACCAAATAAAAGAAAAATATTATGATTAAATGATATGAGTATATTATATTATGGTTAAACGAGAGAATTTATGTATAAATATATGTCATGCATTTATTAATTAGATATAAAACTGAATATATATGAGGATATTTTACCGTCAATCTACCATAAAAAAAATGCTTGGTAATTAATTTGGTATGTAGATGTAGCTCTCCCTTCATAGTTGGGAGTAACTAATCCAGAGAATTGAACTTCCTAGGCCCTAGTCCCCATGGAATGGAAAGTTCCCATGGATCTAATACTCATGTTATTTTTATGATATCGACAAAATTACTCGCTCGTTCTATTTAATTGTCCTCCTTGCTAAAAATAAACGATTCAAAATATTTATTATTTTAAAAAATAAAACATAGTTTATTATTTGTTTTCAAATTTATCCTTAGTCATAAATAGAAAGATATTAATATGGTGCGAAAGAGAGAATATTAAATAGAGAAGAATACTCTCTCGGCTCCTAAATAAGTGATCATTTTAGATTGAGCACATCTCTTAAGAAATTGTTCACTTCTAGAAAATAAAAAGTGTTCTTACTACCTTACCCCTAATTAATTTTATTGTACATTTAATATGATCTTTTCTAATTAATAATTTTTGGTTATTTAAACGAGGGTAAATTTAAAAGAACATGATCAATTTATTCTTGAAAATCTAAATTATCAATTATTTAGAAATAAAATAAAAATATAAAATGATCACTTATTTAGGAACAAAGTGAATACTAATAAATAAAGATAATTTAATGAAATTACTTTTTAAATAATATTTTTTAAGGAATGTGCAAAATAAAACATGATAACTAAAATGGAACGGCGGAAAATTTAACCTTTTTGTTACATCACAACTCTTTCTACAATGTTTTCAAGGTGCTTTAATTTTATTTTCGACACAAAATAACAATTTTATTTAATGAAAATTGGAGGAGCAAATTCCAAAAAGAAAATCATAATTACAAGTCTTTATCAGAGGCGTACGTGGGCACAAAACACACCAATCAAAACTATCAACATTGATGAATGTAATTAATTAATGGTAAACATGCATGCATAACGACGGCGCACGATTTCCAGTGCACTAATTTATCCTAATTATTACTTTCACATAGTGTTTCACTTTTAATCTTCTCCCTCTCCCTACTCTTAAAAATAACCTAAACTCATTTTTTTCATCTTATTATCATAATTTAATTAATCTCCAGGCCAAATATGGGAAGTACTGATCAGTCAAACTTTGAAGTGATGACAAAACAAGATATTGATCAAGACGCATTTTCCCTAATTCCCACCCAACTCCCTAATACTCTTGATGATTTCAGGTGATTCATTATATAATTTTATCTACTTGAAGAAATTATTTTTAATTTTGTTTTTTCCCCCTCTATGTATGGGTGATATTTTTATTAATATGTTACGTTTAAAAACAGTGTTTATTCAGATGGACACTACGCTATCGATTATCAGTATGATTTGTCTATTCAAGATCCATTTTATTCATCTTTTTATAGCCTTAGCCCAGGTGATGTTCATATTTTCTAGTATAAACTATATTTTTTCATTTCTTTTATTATATACTGACTCATGTAATGGGTGCAGGAGAGTTATGCTATGATGAAATTGGAAATGGATTTAGAATGTGGAATGAAATGAGCAGTGAATTTGGATTAATAGGAAGTGGGAGCCAATTACAACATAACATTAATCAAGAAGAGATAATGGTTAATCATGAGGAAATTATCATAACGGAAAAATTAGAGAAGCAAAGAGAGGAGATTAATAGTTCAAGAATGTTGTCTAGGGATGCAATTTCAAAGTATTTTAACATGCCAATAACACAGGCAGCAAAGGAGCTCAATATTGGGTTGACACTTTTGAAGAAAAGATGTAGGGATTTGGGAATTCGAAGGTGGCCTCATAGGAAGTTGATGAGTCTTCAAACACTAATCAAGAATGTTAAGGTTAATTCACTCTCTCCTTATAAGTTTCACTCTCTATATTAACATTTTTTTTCTTGTTTCAATTATGTAAGTTTCTGGTGATGGAAAAACCTTCTTTTCTTGTAGTAACATGTTTAAATAATTTGAAGGTTACCAAACAATGATCTTTATAGATGAATTTAACTAATATCCACTAAAGGTATATAAAAGAATCTTGACACTGTTAAGTGATATTTACTTGCTGCAGCAAATAATTTTTATTATTTTCAAGATTAGTTACAAGTTTCATATCTTATAGAGGGTTGCATGTAATTATCTTTTGAATGATTTGATAGTTTCATAGAGGAATATTGCCTGTAAATATTTTTTCATCAAATTATAGTGTAAAAATTTCTTACATTAATGGTATGTACAAGTTAAAACTCGTTATAGATTATAGTCCTCCCATTTCAATTTGTTTGTCCTACTTTCATTTTAAGTTCGTTTAAAAAAGAATTGTCTCTTTTCTTTTTTGACAATTCTTTATTTTCAACTTTTCATATGACATGTTTAACACCACTAGATTAAAAAATATTTTAGTACATTCCACACATTTTTTATTTAAGACCACAAAATTTAAAAGTTTTATTTACTTGTTTAAATTTAGTGTCAAATCAAAAAAGGACAATCAAATTGAAATGAAGGGAGAAATATTTTTGAATCATGACCTTTTAAACTCTTTTATCTATGAGGATGCAATATTTGTAGGAATTGGAGAAGGGAGGAGGAAATGGAATGGAACAAAAGTTGAAGGATGTGATAAAGTTATTAGAGAAAGAGAAGAAGAAGATGGAAGAAATACCAGATATGGAACTTGAGGAGAAAACAAAGAGATTGAGGCAAGCATGCTTTAAGGCTAACTACAAGAGGAGAAGGCTTATGTGTATCCCTGAATTACAGGCTTCTTTTGGTACTTACTGCACTAATAATACTAGTCCTCCTCCTGCTATTGGTGAACATGAAGAAGAAGAAGATGATGAAGAGATTAAGTCTCTTCTTCTTGCTGACTGTTTCTCTTACGATACTCCAACGTTGCATCACTGAACTTTTTTTTTGCTTCTATATATGTTTTTATTAGTGTAGAAGTTTGTGTCGATATATGTAGCTTGCTATATCACATCCTGTTGATCAGATGCAACTCTTCTTTGAACCTTATGAAAGGCTTCTTTGCACAACATACACTTCTTAAAAAATATAGTTTTGAAATTTACTTCTTTTCAAATTGTTTCTTAGTTTAACTGGACAAAGTTTAAGTATGTATGTATAATCGCTCTTTAATTTTATGATACCAAATAATGTCATGTAGATTAAAATTAAGTACTTGCTAAACTTTAAAACAAAAAAGGATATAGTATTTTTTTTAAAATTAAAATAGAAAGTAAGAAAATAAATTAAAAGGAGGAACTAAGTAACTTTATGTGTACATATGGAGTGTCTCACATCAATCATATTTCAAACTATATGTCACATTAATTAAGAGTAATTATTACAAACTTTTCTGTATGACCTATATATGGAGTGTTTTCAGAAAAATCACATTTCAACTATTTGACTAATAATTAGTCTCCCCGAACCTCTTTACTTGTCATTTTTATTAAAAATAGATGGTTCAAAATAATTATTATTTTAAAAAATCAAGATATAATTTGTTTTCACCTTTACCCTTAATCATAAATATAAAAAAATATTAATATAGTACAAAAGAGAGAAAAGTATAGAAGAGTAATATATAAGGATAATTTAATCAAATTATACTCTAATTAATATTTTTTTAAAGGATGTATAAATAAAAAATGTGACAAATAAAGTGATCCAGAGGAAGTAGGTAACTGGATATGACAGAAGGAATCCACTCTTTAAAAAAACTATTTCCTTTATTAATTTGATTCGAAGTTTAATTTTTTTTTTAAAAAAATTAAATTTTGTGATTTTAAAGTAAGAAAATTAATGTAGAAATGTATCAAGATGTCTTTTAATTTTTTATATTCAAAAAATCATCTTAATCGTCAAACATCTGATGACAAAGATCCTGATCCCTTGAAACTTGAAAGAGTTTAAATATATGTTACAGTAGCAATATACAGTTTCCTCCACTATATTGGATTAAATAAAGTTTATGGATACTAGTAAGAATATCATCTAATTAGCTTAGAAAATTAATTGTTAATTAATCTGTTGGGCAAAAGATTACATTAGTTTTCTCAAAATGCAAATGATTTAAAAGCTTGATAACCGGAACTGATTTATATGCGCATTATGCCAACAATAAATTTGGTGACATGAAATTAGGCTTTACAAATTCTTCTTGTTAAAAGATTGATGTATTTTCAATCTACAATTATGCACTAGAAACCTATCTTAATCTACTACTTTTTTTTCATCTTAATTTATTACTGGTATGACTTGGAGATTATTATTTTTTTGAAAAAAAAAGGTGAAGTATCTAATCACATATTTCAAAATCTTCACGGGAATCGAAAGAGTGGATTCACTTGCCTTACTTTTAAAAACAAATAGAAATTGACATGAGAGAGTTGTTCTAATGGTAAACACCCATCACTTTCAACTCAAATACAGTGAATTCAAGTCACAAAAAGAGCAAAATAGGGTCGGAACTCCTCGGGAGAATTTAAAAAAATGCAAATAGAAATTACTTTCCACAATTGATTTGACACTCTTAAAAAGCTATAAATAGAAGGGCAATTTAATCATATTACTCTTAGAATATAATAAATACAATGTCTTCAAAAATACATTGAAAAAATGACTATAGTTAATGATAAGGGTAAATTAGGAACTTAGTGTTAAATTATCTCTTGGTTTTATAAATTGGACAAGTATTGTTGAACATCTGAACAAGTAAAGATGGGCAGAGAGAGTAATATGTTACTTCAAAGTTTTTTTTGTTTTTTTTAAATTTCGTGTTAAGTTAAAATAAACCAAATAATTGAGACGAAGAGAGAATTTGACTAGAGGAAAAAAAGTGGGAAAAGAAAAATAAACGAAGAAACATCTTTTTTCTCTTTGTTTACAAAAGTTGCTTTGGGTGTTAATAAGCTGGTTGAATTGAATTTGAATGAGCTAAAATGTGTTAAGATTTATTCAACAATTTTTGGGTTGAGAATTGAGATAGCCAATTCTCACGGAACTCTCTATTTTTGATTGCCCTATTTAATTGATACCCATTTTAGGTTTTATTTTACATGGATATTCAATATTGGCAGGAGGCTAGAAGCAGGCACGTCTTGGAGACATGTCTGCTTCTAGCCATTAGAATTATGTTTAAGGGCACTTTGATCATTTTGATTCTGATAATTTACATATTTTATTATTTATAAGCTTTAAGGAACTTGTACATATTTACTTTATAATTTGCACTTTTTTGTTATTAGATAAAATAGTCAGCATATGTGTAATTTTGTACGCGTGTCAAACAAAATTGTTGACATTTTCTACATATGTGGCCCATTTTCTTTTCTACTTCTTGATTACTTATTATTTTTAATGGTGTTTTGCACTTAATATATGCTTCTTGAAAATGAATTTTTTTTAAAAATATTTGTACTGCATAAATTAAAATAAAAGGAGTAACATATATTATGTAAAAATTATATAAAAAGTGCTAAAAATTATAATAATAAACAACTTAAAATATCTTTAAAAGACATATAAAAAAAATTTAGTTGACTCTTCAAATTTATTTGTGTCACATAAGTTCGGACAAAAGGATTAACATATATTATGAGTAAATTATGTGAGAAGTACTATAAATCATAGTAATAATTAACAGCTAAAAATATTTTAAAAAATATATAAAAAAATGATTGTCTCTAAATTCTATTCATGTTACATAAATTGAAACAGAAAAAATTAACAGCTTAAAATATTTTAAAAATATATAAAAATATGATTGACTCTAAATTCTATCCATGTTACATAAATTAAAATAGAAAAATAATACGTATTGGACCCGTGCTGACACGAGCTTTGTGTCTAGTTTAAGAGAGAAGTGTCTGCTTTGAAGAGCACTTATAATTATTATTATTTATTTATTTTGTAAAACAAAACTCAGACCCGTATGGGTGAAATTTTAACTATTTTTTTTTTACATGCGCTTTAGATATACACGAAAAAAATAAAAAGGTGCTAAATAAATATGTTAGATTTGTTATTGTTTTGATAAATTAATGATTAGATGTTGTTCCTTGTGATATACTTTCTCCGTCCAACAATATTTGTTCACTATATTGACTTGACATACATATCAAGAAATTATAAATAATAGGGATAATTTTACTATATCACCCTTTGAATATAATTAATTCATTTAATAATTTAAAAAATGTATTGGGAAATTACTATAATTAAAAATTAAGGGTAAAATGGATATTATTGAATATCTATTTTTAATAATATAGACAAATATTATTGAATGGAGAGAGTATACAATTTATGTCTCAAATTTAAGTTTATTACACGTAAAATTTATGTATTAGATAGTATGTTGAATTGTTAAAATTTTAGTCACACGCATGATCCAAATTTTAGTCAACTTTTACATGCGTACACTTCTTGTCATACAAGCATACATGAAAATTTGAGACACACATAATTAACCTTTTAGCTAACAACCTAACATAAAGTATTGGCGAAACTCATCGGCAGTCCCTTAAAATTAGCACGACTTTTAACTTAAACTCCTCAATTGAGGGTTGTTCATTTTAAACACCTCAAACTCCTTATTAAATTATTTTGCCACATGTCATCTATTAATAGGTCACTTTGTCATGTATTTTAATTTTTTGGGGTGTGTATAATGATGTGGATAATTAAAATGACTGGCATGATTTAATTAGTCAATCAATTCATGTGTAATTATTTAATTGATTCTTTTGCCACATCATCGCGAGTGTATTACACTCTCTTTAATGTTTTTGCTGATTGTCAAAAAAGTGTCAAAGTGACACAGCGAACCCCTACATGAGGTGTTTAAAATGAACAACCCTCAGTTAAAGTGTCTAAGTTAAAAGTCGTGCTAACTTTAGGAGGCCGTCGATGGATTCCGTCTAAAACATATATGAAATTTAGCACACGTCATATGACCTTGAAAAAAGATCATTTGATAGTCAAATAGAGTTATGTATGTATTAATAATAAATAAATTAGTTATGGAGAAGTTTATATATTATTTTATAAAAAATTAATTATATATTTGTGTTATTGTATTAAGGCATAATATATGAGCATGCCCTTTAACTTGACATTAGCTGACATCTATGCCCTTCAATTCTGAGTGTGCACAAGTAGACACTTTAATTTGTATAAAATTGAACAAGTAGACATACGTGTCCTAAGTGACATCTATATGATAATCTCACGCGAATTGTCATGTAGACACTACGTAGGACGTGTGTGTATACTTTCAACTTTAAGAAGTTTAAGTGATAACTTGTGCACATCCAAAATTGAAGGCAATAGGTCAAAGCTAAAAGCTACATTTATGTATTATATCTTGTATTAATTATTTCATTTTAAGCTAGGTTTATGTATTATACCTTGTATTAATTATTTCATTTTTTATCATGTATAAAATAATATTAGAGCATATCATAACTTATACATATATATTAGTTATACGAGTTTATTTGCAAATTGGTATATTAGTACTAGTACTGACTAGTGAAAATCTGCAGCAATTCAAAAAAAAAACCCGGCACACTAACAAGAATACACTCTTTTCCAGTTTGACAAATTAGAGAATGAGAGCAATCTCTTCTCACCGTCTTTCTGTATCCACCGTCCGTTATCACTCCTCTCATGCGGCGGCGCGTGTAGATCACCACCCACAATTCATTCCCGGACCCACAAATTTTACCTTGCATACCGAGAAAGCCGAAACTTTGATTTCGTTTATCAAGTCAACTTCTAGAAAGCCCCATTTGCTACAAATCCACGCCCATCTCATCCGCAACTCTCTCTTTCAAGATCCTAATTTTTTCTCAGCTTTCTTATTTAGTATTGCTCTCCCGCCATTGCATGATTTGGATTATGCTACTCGGGTATTTTCAGAATTTAGAAAACCCATTTTTTTCCAGTACAACATCATGATTAGAGCTTACGGAATGAGTGATTCACCGGGAAATGGTTTTCAGTTATATCAAGAAATGCTAAGGTCAGGTGTGTCACCGAATTCTCTAACATCTTCGTTCGTTACGAATTGTTGTATAAAGATTGGGTCTTTATTTGGTGGGCTACAGATTCATGCTCGAATTTTGAGATATGGGCATCAATCTGATGGACGCCTACTGACCACATTGATGGATTTTTATTCATATAATGAGAAGTATACAGAAGCTTGCAAAGTGTTCGACGAAATGTCTCATAGAGATACAATAGCTTGGAATGTGTTGGTTTCTTGCTACATGCGTAATAAACGAACTCGGGATGCTTTGCGTGTATTTGATATGATGCAGAGCTCGTCTGATTGCCAGCCGGACGAGGTTACTTGTTTGTTGTTACTTCAAGCTTGTGCAAATTTGAATGCATTGGCATTTGGTGAGGAAGTTCATAGATATTGTGAAGAACATGGCTTTGACAAGGCAATGAATATATGTAATGCACTTATAACTATGTACTCACGGTGTGGTTGCGTTGAAAAGGCTTTTGAGGTGTTTAAGAGAATGAGTGAGAAAGATGTGGTGTCTTGGACTGCAATGATATCGGGGTTGGCTAGCAACAGTTATGGAAGGGATGCAATTGAGGCATTTCAGGAGATGCAAAGTGCTGGTGTTTCCCCTGATGATCAGACTTTCACTGGGGTTCTTTCTGCATGCAGTCACTCTGGACTACTTGATGAGGGTAGGATGTTTTTCAATAGTATGAGCAAAGAGTTTGGGATTCTACCAAACATTCATCATTATGGGTGTGTGGTTGATTTAATGGGTCGTGCTGGTATGGTTGATGAAGCTTACAACCTTATAAATTCGATGAAGGTCAAACCAGATGCAACAATATGGAGGACTCTACTAGGAGCTTGTAGAATTCATCACCAAGCTGACCTGGGAGAACAAGTCATTGAGCATTTGATTGAACTTAAAGCACAAGAAGCCGGAGATTATGTACTGCTGTTGAATATTTATTCATCTCTTGGTGATTGGGATAAGGTAATGAACCTGAGGAAAATGATGAAAGACAGGGGAATCCAAACCAACCCCGCTTGTAGTACTATTGAGTTCAGAGGGGAAATACATGAATTCATTGCAAATGACTTTTCGCATCCAAGAAATAGTGAAATTTATGAGATGTTGGATGAGATCAATCAGCAACTGAGGATAGCAGGATATGTTGCTGAAACAATATCAGAGTTGCACAATGTGGGTGTGGAAGAGAAGCAGATTGCATTAT